>JAILYA010000100.1:600000-915000 GCA_021437795.1 Rhodamnia rubescens | reverse complement strand
AGAATGCATCCTTCTTCTATATTATTATTCTTCAAATATGACGCAGAATCAAGTCAAGAATCCCCCAAAACGGCTTCCGAGACGATATAATGATATTATTGCGGTTTTGCCCTTTAAAACGATTTTTCGGCAATTGAATTGGCGAAAACAACTAACAACTGAAATGGAATTCGGGTTTTGAAGAATGCATCCTTCTTCTATATTATTATTCTTCAAATATGACGAGAATCAAGTCAAGAATCCCCCAAAACGGCTTAGAGACGATATAATGATATTATTGCGGTTTTGCCCTCTAAAAGCGATTTTTTGCAATTGAATTGGCGAAAACAACTAACAACTGAAATGGAATTCAGGTTTTGAAGAATGCATCCTTCTTCTATATTATTATTCTTCAAATATGACGCGAGAATCAAGTCAAGAATCCCCAAAACGGCTTCCGAGACGATATAATGATATTATTGCGGTTTTGCCCTTTAAAACCGATTTTTTGAACGGCAATTGAATTGGCGAAAACAACTAACAACTGAAATGGAATTCGGGTTTTGAAGAATGCATCCTTCTTCTATATTATTATTCTTCAAATATGACGCAGAATCAAGTCAAGAATCCCCCAAAACGGCTTCCGAGACGATATAATGATATTATTGCGGTTTTGCCCTTTAAAAGCGATTTTTTACGCAATTGAATTGGCGAAAACAACTAACAACTGAAATGGAATTCAGGTTTTGAAGAATGCATCCTTCTTCTATATTATTATTCTTCAAATATGACGCAGAATCAAGTCAAGAATCCCCCAAAACGGCTTCCGAGACGATATAATGATATTATTGCGTTTTGCCCTCTAAAACGATTTTTTCTGGCAATTGAATTGGCGAAAACAACTAACAACCGAAATGGAATTCGGGTTTTGAAGAATGCATCCTTCTTCTATATTATTATTCTTCAAATATGACGCGAGAATCAAGTCAAGAATCCCCCAAAACGGCTTCCGAGACGATATAATGATATTATTGCGGTTTTGCCCTTTAAAACGATTTTTCAGCAATTGAATTGGCGAAAACAACTAACAACTGAAATGGAATTCAGGTTTTGAAGAATGCATCCTTCTTCTATATTATTATTCTTCAAATATGACGTGAGAATCAAGTCAAGAATCCCCCAAAACGGCTTCCGAGACGATATAATGATATTATTGCAGTTTTGCCCTTTAAAACGATTTTTCTAGCAATTGAATTGGCGAAAACAACTAACAACCGAAATGGAATTCAGGTTTTGAAGAATGCATCCTTCTTCTATATTATTATTCTTCAAATATGACGCAGAATCAAGTCAAGAATCCCCCAAAACGGCTTCCGAGACGATATAATGATATTATTGCGGTTTTGCCCTAAAAACGATTTTTTAGGCAATTGAATTGGCGAAAACAACTAACAACCGAAATGGAATTCAGGTTTTGAAGAATGCATCCTTCTTCTATATTATTATTCTTCAAATATGACGCAGAATCAAGTCAAGAATCCCCCAAAACGGCTTCCGAGACGATATAATGATATTATTGCGGTTTTGCCCACTTAAAAGATTTTTTACGCAATTGAATTGGCGAAAACAACTAACAACTGAAATGGAATTCAGGTTTTGAAGAATGCATCCTTCTTCTATATTATTATTCTTCAAATATGACGCAGAATCAAGTCAAGAATCCCCCAAAACGGCTTCCGAGACGATATAATGATATTATTGCGGTTTTGCCCTCTTAAAACGATTTTTCTAGCAATTGAATTGGCGAAAACAACTAACAACTGAAATGGAATTCAGGTTTTGAAGAATGCATCCTTCTTCTATATTATTATTCTTCAAATATGACGCGAGAATCAAGTCAAGAATCCCCCAAAACGGCTTCGAGACGATATAATGATATTATTGCGGTTTTGCCCTTTAAAACGATTTTTTCGGCAATTGAATTGGCGAAAACAACTAACAACTGAAATGGAATTCAGGTTTTGAAGAATGCATCCTTCTTCTATATTATTATTCTTCAAATATGACGCAGAATCAAGTCAAGAATCCCCCAAAACGGCTTCCGAGACGATATAATGATATTATTGCGTTTTTGCCCTTTAAAACGATTTTTACGGCAATTGAATTGGCGAAAACAACTAACAACTGAAATGGAATTCAGGTTTTGAAGAATGCATCCTTCTTCTATATTATTATTCTTCAAATATGACGCAGAATCAAGTCAAGAATCCCCCAAACGGCTTCCGAGACGATATAATGATATTATTGCAGTTTTGCCCTTTAAAACGATTTTTTAGCAATTGAATTGGCGAAAACAACTAACAACTGAAATGGAATTCAGGTTTTGAAGAATGCATCCTTCTTCTATATTATTATTCTTCAAATATGACGCAGAATCAAGTCAAGAATCCCCCAAAACGGCTTCCGAGACGATATAATGATATTATTGCGATTTTTTGCCCTTCTAAAACGATTTTTCGGGCAATTGAATTGGCGAAAACAACTAACAACTGAAATGGAATTCAGGTTTTGAAGAATGCATCCTTCTTCTATATTATTATTCTTCAAATATGATGCGAGAATCAAGTCAAGAATCCCCCAAAACGGCTTCCGAGACGATATAATGATATTATTGCGGTTTTGCCCTCTAAAACGATTTTTTCGGCAATTGAATTGGCGAAAACAACTAACAACCGAAATGGAATTCAGGTTTTGAAGAATGCATCCTTCTTCTATATTATTATTCTTCAAATATGACGCAGAATCAAGTCAAGAATCCCCCAAAACGGCTTCCGAGACGATATAATGATATTATTGCATTTTTGCCTCTTTAAAACGATTTTTACGGCAATTGAATTGGCGAAAACAACTAACAACTGAAATGGAATTCAGGTTTTGAAGAATGCATCCTTCTTCTATATTATTATTCTTCAAATATGATGCGAGAATCAAGTCAAGAATCCCCCAAAACGGCTTCCGAGACGATATAATGATATTATTGCGGTTTTGCCCTCTAAAACGATTTTTCTGGCAATTGAATTGGCGAAAACAACTAACAAGCGAAATGGAATTCAGGTTTTGAAGAATGCATCCTTCTTCTATATTATTATTCTTCAAATATGACGTAGAATCAAGTCAAGAATCCCCAAAACGGCTTCCGAGACGATATAATGATATTATTGCGGTTTTGCCCACTAAAACGATTTTTCTAGCAATTGAATTGGCGAAAACAACTAACAACTGAAATGGAATTCGGGTTTTGAAGAATGCATCCTTCTTCTATATTATTATTCTTCAAATATGACGTAGAATCAAGTCAAGAATCCCCCAAAACGGCTTCCGAGACGATATAATGATATTATTGCAGTTTTGCCCTCTAAAAACGATTTTTCGGCAATTGAATTGGCGAAAACAACTAACAACTGAAATGGAATTCGGGTTTTGAAGAATGCATCCTTCTTCTATATTATTATTCTTCAAATATGATGCAGAATCAAGTCAAGAATCCCCCAAAACGGCTTCCGAGACGATATAATGATATTATTGCGGTTTTGCCCTACTAAAACGATTTTTACGGCAATTGAATTGGCGAAAACAACTAACAACTGAAATGGAATTCGGGTTTTGAAGAATGCATCCTTCTTCTATATTATTATTCTTCAAATATGACGCAGAATCAAGTCAAGAATCCCCCAAACGGCTTCCGAGACGATATAATGATATTATTGCGGTTTTGCCCTTTAAAACGATTTTTCGGGCAATTGAATTGGCGAAAACAACTAACAACTCGAAATGGAATTCAGGTTTTTGAAGAATGCATCCTTCTTCTATATTATTATTCTTCAAATATGACGTGAGAATCAAGTCAAGAATCCCCCAAAACGGCTTCCGAGACGATATAATGATATTATTGCAGTTTTTGCCCTCTAAAAACGATTTTTCTGGCAATTGAATTGGCGAAAACAACTAACAACTGAAATGGAATTCAGGTTTTGAAGAATGCATCCTTCTTCTATATTATTATTCTTCAAATATGACGCAGAATCAAGTCAAGAATCCCCCAAAACGGCTTCCGAGACGATATAATGATATTATTGCGGTTTTGCCCTCTAAAACGATTTTTCGGCAATTGAATTGGCGAAAACAACTAACAACTGAAATGGAATTCAGGTTTTGAAGAATGCATCCTTCTTCTATATTATTATTCTTCAAATATGACGCGAGAATCAAGTCAAGAATCCCCCAAAACGGCTTCCGAGACGATATAATGATATTATTGCAGTTTTGCCCTCTAAAACGATTTTTCGGCAATTGAATTGGCGAAAACAACTAACAAGCGAAATGGAATTCGGTTTTGAAGAATGCATCCTTCTTCTATATTATTATTCTTCAAATATGAGCAGAATCAAGTCAAGAATCCCCAAAAACGGCTTCCGGAGACGATATAATGATATTATTGCGATTTTGCCCTCTAAAAGGATTTTTCGGCAATTGAATTGGCGAAAACAACTAACAACCGAAATGGAATTCAGGTTTTGAAGAATGCATCCTTCTTCTATATTATTATTCTTCAAATATGAGGCGAGAATCAAGTCAAGAATCCCCCAAACGGCTTAGGAGACGATATAATGATATTATTGCGTTTTGCCCTCTAAAACGATTTTTCTGGCAATTGAATTGGCGAAAACAACTAACAACTGAAATGGAATTCAGGTTTTGAAGAATGCATCCTTCTTCTATATTATTATTCTTCAAATATGATGCAGAATCAAGTCAAGAATCCCCAAAACGGCTTCCGAGACGATATAATGATATTATTGCGGTTTTGCCCTCTAAAAACGATTTTTCTAGCAATTGAATTGGCGAAAACAACTAACAAGCGAAATGGAATTCAGGTTTTGAAGAATGCATCCTTCTTCTATATTATTATTCTTCAAATATGATGCAGAATCAAGTCAAGAATCCCCCAAAACGGCTTCCGAGACGATATAATGATATTATTGCGGTTTTGCCCTCTAAAACGATTTTTCCACAATTGAATTGGCGAAAACAACTAACAACCGAAATGGAATTCAGGTTTTGAAGAATGCATCCTTCTTCTATATTATTATTCTTCAAATATGATGCAGAATCAAGTCAAGAATCCCCCAAAACGGCTTCCGAGACGATATAATGATATTATTGCGGTTTTGCCCTCTAAAACGATTTTTCTGGCAAATTGAATTGGCGAAAACAACTAACAACGAAATGGAATTCAGGTTTTGAAGAATGCATCCTTCTTCTATATTATTATTCTTCAAATATGATGCAGAATCAAGTCAAGAATCCCCCAAAACGGCTTCAGACGATATAATGATATTATTGCAGTTTTGCCCTCTAAAACGATTTTTCTGGCAAATGAATTGGCGAAAACAACTAACAACTGAAATGGAATTCGGGTTTTGAAGAATGCATCCTTCTTCTATATTATTATTCTTCAAATATGATGCGAGAATCAAGTCAAGAATCCCCCAAAACGGCTTCCGAGACGATATAATGATATTATTGCGGTTTTGCCCTCTAAAACGATTTTTTTACGGCAAATGAATTGGCGAAAACAACTAACAACCGAAATGGAATTCGGGTTTTGAAGAATGCATCCTTCTTCTATATTATTATTCTTCAAATATGATGCAGAATCAAGTCAAGAATCCCCCAAAGCGGCTTCCGAGACGATATAATGATATTATTGCGGTTTTGCCCTCTAAAACGATTTTTCCTGGCAAATGAATTGGCGAAAACAACTAACAACTGAAATGGAATTCGGGTTTTGAAGAATGCATCCTTCTTCTATATTATTATTCTTCAAATATGATGCAGAATCAAGTCAAGAATCCCCCAAACGGCTTACGAGACGATATAATGATATTATTGCGGTTTTGCCCTCTAAAAACGATTTTTCCGGCAAATGAATTGGCGAAAACAACTAACAACTGAAATGGAATTCGGGTTTTGAAGAATGCATCCTTCTTCTATATTATTATTCTTCAAATATGATGCAGAATCAAGTCAAGAATCCCCCAAAACGGCTTCCGAGACGATATAATGATATTATTGCGGTTTTGCCCTCTAAAACGATTTTTCTAGCAAATGAATTGCCGAAAACAACTAACAACTGAAATGGAATTCGGGTTTTGAAGAATGCATCCTTCTTCTATATTATTATTCTTCAAATATGATGCGAATCAAGTCAAGAATCCCCCAAAACGGCTTCGGAGACGATATAATGATATTATTGCGGTTTTTGCCCTCTAAAACGATTTTTCTAGCAAATGAATTGCCCAAAACAACTAACAAGCTGAAATGGAATTCGGGTTTTGAAGAATGCATCCTTCTTCTATATTATTATTCTTCAAATATGATGCGAGAATCAAGTCAAGAATCCCCCAAAACGGCTTCCGAGACGATATAATGATATTATTGCGGTTTTGCCCTCTAAAACGATTTTTCTGCAAATGAATTGGCCGAAAACAACTAACAAGCGAAATGGAATTCGGGTTTTGAAGAATGCATCCTTCTTCTATATTATTATTCTTCAAATATGATGCGAGAATCAAGTCAAGAATCCCCCAAAACGGCTTCCGAGACGATATAATGATTTTATTGCGGTTTTTGCCCTCTAAAACGATTTTTACGGCAAATGAATTGCCGAAAACAACTAACAACCGAAATGGAATTCGGGTTTTGAAGAATGCATCCTTCTTCTATATTATTATTCTTCAAATATGATGCAGAATCAAGTCAAGAATCCCCCAAAACGGCTTCGAGACGATATAATGATTTTATTGCGGTTTTGCCTTCTAAAAGCGATTTTTTACGGCAAATGAATTGCCGAAAACAACTAACAAGCTGAAATGGAATTCGGGTTTTGAAGAATGCATCCTTCTTCTATATTATTATTCTTCAAATATGATGCGAGAATCAAGTCAAGAATCCCCCAAAACGGCTTCCGAGACGATATAATGATTTTATTGCGGTTTTGCCCTCTAAAACGATTTTTCTACGGCAAATGAATTGCCGAAAACAACTAACAACTGAAATGGAATTCGGGTTTTGAAGAATGCATCCTTCTTCTATATTATTATTCTTCAAATATGATGCAGAATCAAGTCAAGAATCCCCCAAAACGGCTTCCGAGACGATATAATGATTTTATTGCGGTTTTGCCCTCTAAAACGATTTTTTCGGCAAATGAATTGCGAAAACAACTAACAACTCGAATTGGAATTCGGGTTTTGAAGAATGCATCCTTCTTCTATATTATTATTCTTCAAATATGATGCGAGAATCAAGTCAAGAATCCCCCAAAACGGCTTCCGAGACGATATAATGATTTTATTGCGGTTTTGCCCTCTAAAACGATTTTTCGGCAAATGAATTGCGAAAACAACTAACAACCGAAATGGAATTCGGGTTTTGAAGAATGCATCCTTCTTCTATATTATTATTCTTCAAATATGATGCGAATCAAGTCAAGAATCCCCCAAAAACGGCTTACGAGACGATATAATGATTTTATTGCGGTTTTGCCCTCTAAAACGATTTTTCTAGCAAATGAATTGCCGAAAACAACTAACAAGCTGAAATGGAATTCGGGTTTTGAAGAATGCATCCTTCTTCTATATTATTATTCTTCAAATATGATGCGGAATCAAGTCAAGAATCCCCCAAAACGGCTTCCGAGACGATATAATGATTTTATTGCGGTTTTGCCCTCTAAAACGATTTTTTGCAAATGAATTGCCGAAAACAACTAACAAAAATGGAATTCGGGTTTTGAAGAATGCATCCTTCTTCTATATTATTATTCTTCAAATATGATGCGAGAATCAAGTCAAGAATCCCCCAAAACGGCTTCCGAGACGATATAATGATTTTATTGCGGTTTTGCCCTCTAAAACGATTTTTCCGGCAAATGAATTGCCGAAAACAACTAACAACCGAAATGGAATTCGGGTTTTGAAGAATGCATCCTTCTTCTATATTATTATTCTTCAAATATGATGCGAGAATCAAGTCATTTTAAACAACTAACAACCAAATGGAATTAGGTTTTAAGAATGCATCCTTCTTCTATATTATTATTCTTCAAATATGACGCGAATCAAGTCAAGAATCCCCAAAACGGCTTAGGGGACGATATAATGATATTTTTGCGGTTTTGCCCTTTAAAACGATTTTTCAGGCAAATGAATTGGCGAAAACAACTAACAACTGAATTGGAATTCGGGTTTTGAAGAATGCATCCTTCTTCTATATTATTATTCTTCAAATATGATGCAGAATCAAGTCAAGAATCCCCCAAAACGGCTTCCGAGACGATATAATGATTTTATTGCGGTTTTCCTCTAAAACGATTTTTGCAAATTGAATATGAAGTAAAACAACTAACAACCGAATTGGAATTCGGGTTTTGAAGAATGCATCCTTCTTCTATATTATTATTCTTCAAATATGATGCAGAATCAAGTCAAGAATCCCCCAAAACGGCTTCCGAGACGATATAATGATATATTTGCCGGTTTTGCCTCTAAAACGATTTTTTCGCAAATGAATTGGCCGAAAACAACTAACAACTGAACTGGAATTCGGGTTTTGAAGAATGCATCCTTCTTCTATATTATTATTCTTCAAATATGATGCAGAATCAAGTCGAGAATCCCCCAAAACGGCTTCCGAGACGATATAATGATATTATCGTAGTTTGCCGCTTAAAACGATTTTTCTCAAAGTGAATTGAGCGAAAACAACTAACAACCGAAATGGAATTCAGGTTTTGAAGAATGCATCCTTCTTCTATATTATTATTCTTCAAATATGACGCGAATCAAGTCAAGAATCCCCAAAACGGCTTCCGGGAATAATATAATGATTTTATTGCGCTTTGCCTCTAAAACGATTTTTTAGGCAATTGAATTGCAGAAAACAACTAACAACTCGAAATGGATCGGTTTTGAAGAATGCATCCTTCTTCTATATTATTATTCTTCAAATATGACGCAAAATCAAGTCAAGAATCCCCCAAAACGGCTTCCGAGACGATATAATGATATTATTGCGGTTTTCCCTCTAAAACGATTTTTCCGGCAAATGAATTGCCGAAAACAACTAACAACCGAAATGGAATTCGGGTTTTGAAGAATGCATCCTTCTTCTATATTATTATTCTTCAAATATGATGCAGAATCAAGTCAAGAATCCCCCAAAACGGCTTCCGAGACGATATAATGATATTATTGCGGTTTGCCCTCTAAAACGATTTTTCTCGGCAAATGAATTGCCGAAAACAACTAACAACCGAAATGGAATTCGGGTTTTGAAGAATGCATCCTTCTTCTATATTATTATTCTTCAAATATGATGCAGAATCAAGTCAAGAATCCCCCAAAACGGCTTCCGAGACGATATAATGATATTATTGCGCTTTTGCCCTTAAAACGATTTTTCTGGCAAATGAATTGGCGAAAACAACTAACAACTGAAATGGAATTCGGGTTTTGAAGAATGCATCCTTCTTCTATATTATTATTCTTCAAATATGATGCAGAATCAAGTCAAGAATCCCCCAAAACGGCTTCCGAGACGATATAATGATATTATTGCGGTTTTGCCCTCTTAAAACGATTTTTCCTGGCAAATGAATTGCCGAAAACAACTAACAATCGAAATGGAATTCGGGTTTTGAAGAATGCATCCTTCTTCTATATTATTATTCTTCAAATATGACGCAGAATCAAGTCAAGAATCCCCCAAAACGGCTTCCGAGACGATATAATGATATTATTGCGGTTTTGCCCTCTAAAACGATTTTTCCGGCAAATGAATTGGCGAAAACAACTAACAACTGAAATGGAATTCGGGTTTTGAAGAATGCATCCTTCTTCTATATTATTATTCTTCAAATATGATGCAGAATCAAGTCAAGAATCCCCCAAAACGGCTTCCGAGACGATATAATGATTTTATTGCGGTTTTGCCCTTTAAAACGATTTTTCCGGCAAATGAATTGCCGAAAACAACTAACAACCGAAATGGAATTCGGGTTTTGAAGAATGCATCCTTCTTCTATATTATTATTCTTCAAATATGATGCAGAATCAAGTCAAGAATCCCCCAAAACGGCTTCCGAGACGATATAATGATATTATTGCGGTTTTGCCCTCTAAAACGATTTTTCCGGCAATTGAATTGCCGAAAACAACTAACAACCGAAATGGAATTCGGGTTTTGAAGAATGCATCCTTCTTCTATATTATTATTCTTCAAATATGATGCAGAATCAAGTCAAGAATCCCCCAAAACGGCTTCCGAGACGATATAATGATATTATTGCGGTTTTGCCCTCTAAAACGATTTTTCTGGCAAATGAATTGCCGAAAACAACTAACAACTGAAATGGAATTCGGGTTTTGAAGAATGCATCCTTCTTCTATATTATTATTCTTCAAATATGATGCAGAATCAAGTCAAGAATCCCCCAAAACGGCTTCCGAGACGATATAATGATATTATTGCGGTTTTGCCCTCTAAAACCGATTTTTCCGGCAAATGAATTGCCGAAAACAACTAACAACCGAACTGGAATTCGGGTTTTGAAGAATGCATCCTTCTTCTATATTATTATTCTTCAAATATGACGCAGAATCAAGTCAAGAATCCCCCAAAACGGCTTCCGAGACGATATAATGATATTATTGCGGTTTTCTCTAAAACGATTTTTCTGGCAAATGAATTGCCGAAAACAACTAACAACCGAAATGGAATTCGGGTTTTGAAGAATGCATCCTTCTTCTATATTATTATTCTTCAAATATGACGCAGAATCAAGTCAAGAATCCCCCAAAACGGCTTCCGAGACGATATAATGATATTATTGCGGTTTTGCCCTCTAAAACGATTTTTCTGGCAAATGAATTGGCGAAAACAACTAACAACCGAAATGGAATTCGGGTTTTGAAGAATGCATCCTTCTTCTATATTATTATTCTTCAAATATGATGCAGAATCAAGTCAAGAATCCCCCAAAACGGCTTCCGAGACGATATAATGATATTATTGCGGTTTTGCCCTCTAAAACGATTTTTCCGTGCAAATGAATTGCCGAAAACAACTAACAACTGAAATGGAATTCAGGTTTTGAAGAATGCATCCTTCTTCTATATTATTATTCTTCAAATATGACGCAGAATCAAGTCAAGAATCCCCCAAAACGGCTTCCGAGACGATATAATGATATTATTGCGGTTTTGCCCTCTAAAACGATTTTTCTGGCAAATGAATTGCCGAAAACAACTAACAACCGAAATGGAATTCGGGTTTTGAAGAATGCATCCTTCTTCTATATTATTATTCTTCAAATATGACGCAGAATCAAGTCAAGAATCCCCCAAAACGGCTTCCGAGACGATATAATGATATTATTGCGGTTTTGCCCTCTAAAACGATTTTTCCGGCAAATGAATTGCCGAAAACAACTAACAACTGAAATGGAATTCGGGTTTTGAAGAATGCATCCTTCTTCTATATTATTATTCTTCAAATATGATGCAGAATCAAGTCAAGAATCCCCCAAAACGGCTTCCGAGACGATATAATGATATTATTGCGGTTTTGCCTCTAAAACGATTTTTTCGGCAAATGAATTGCCGAAAACAACTAACAACCGAAATGGAATTCGGGTTTTGAAGAATGCATCCTTCTTCTATATTATTATTCTTCAAATATGATGCAGAATCAAGTCAAGAATCCCCCAAAACGGCTTCCGAGACGATATAATGATATTATTGCGGTTTTGCCCTCTAAAACGATTTTTCCGGCAAATGAATTGGCGAAAACAACTAACAACCGAAATGGAATTCAGGTTTTGAAGAATGCATCCTTCTTCTATATTATTATTCTTCAAATATGACGCAGAATCAAGTCAAGAATCCCCCAAAACGGCTTCCGAGACGATATAATGATATTATTGCGCTTTTGCCCTCTAAAACGATTTTTCCCGCAAATGAATTGCCGAAAACAACTAACAACCGAAATGGAATTCAGGTTTTGAAGAATGCATCCTTCTTCTATATTATTATTCTTCAAATATGACGCAGAATCAAGTCAAGAATCCCCCAAAACGGCTTCCGAGACGATATAATGATATTATTGCGGTTTTGCCCTCTAAAACGATTTTTCTGGCAAATGAATTGGCGAAAACAACTAACAACCGAAATGGAATTCGGGTTTTGAAGAATGCATCCTTCTTCTATATTATTATTCTTCAAATATGACGCAGAATCAAGTCAAGAATCCCCCAAAACGGCTTCCGAGACGATATAATGATATTATTGCGCCTTTGCCTCTAAAACGATTTTTCCGGCAATTGAATTGGCGAAAACAACTAACAACCGAAATGGAATTCGGGTTTTGAAGAATGCATCCTTCTTCTATATTATTATTCTTCAAATATGACGCAGAATCAAGTCAAGAATCCCCCAAAACGGCTTCCGAGACGATATAATGATATTATTGCGGTTTGCCCTCTAAAACGATTTTTCCGGCAAATGAATTGGCGAAAACAACTAACAACCGAAATGGAATTCGGGTTTTGAAGAATGCATCCTTCTTCTATATTATTATTCTTCAAATATGACGCAGAATCAAGTCAAGAATCCCCCAAAACGGCTTCCGAGACGATATAATGATATTATTGCGGTTTTGCCCTCTAAAACGATTTTTCTGGCAAATGAATTGCCGAAAACAACTAACAACCGAAATGGAATTCGGGTTTTGAAGAATGCATCCTTCTTCTATATTATTATTCTTCAAATATGACGCAGAATCAAGTCAAGAATCCCCCAAAACGGCTTCCGAGACGATATAATGATTTTATTGCGCTTTTCCCTCTAAAACGATTTTTCCAGGCAAATGAATTGCCGAAAACAACTAACAACCGAAATGGAATTCGGGTTTTGAAGAATGCATCCTTCTTCTATATTATTATTCTTCAAATATGACGCAGAATCAAGTCAAGAATCCCCCAAAACGGCTTCCGAGACGATATAATGATATTATTGCGGTTTTCCCTCTAAAACGATTTTTCCGGCAAATGAATTGCCGAAAACAACTAACAACCGAAACCTGGAATTCAGGTTTTGAAGAATGCATCCTTCTTCTATATTATTATTCTTCAAATATGACGCAGAATCAAGTCAAGAATCCCCCAAAACGGCTTCCGAGACGATATAATGATATTATTGCAGTTTTGCCCTCTAAAACGATTTTTCCGGCAAATGAATTGGCGAAAACAACTAACAACCGAAATGGAATTCGGGTTTTGAAGAATGCATCCTTCTTCTATATTATTATTCTTCAAATATGACGCAGAATCAAGTCAAGAATCCCCCAAAACGGCTTCCGAGACGATATAATGATATTATTGCGGTTTTGCCCTCTAAAACGATTTTTCTGGCAAATGAATTGGCGAAAACAACTAACAACCGAAATGGAATTCGGGTTTTGAAGAATGCATCCTTCTTCTATATTATTATTCTTCAAATATGACGCAGAATCAAGTCAAGAATCCCCCAAAACGGCTTCCGAGACGATATAATGATATTATTGCGGTTTTGCCTCTAAAACGATTTTTCCGGCAAATGAATTGGCGAAAACAACTAACAACCGAAATGGAATTCAGGTTTTGAAGAATGCATCCTTCTTCTATATTATTATTCTTCAAATATGACGCAGAATCAAGTCAAGAATCCCCCAAAACGGCTTCCGAGACGATATAATGATATTATTGCAGCTTGCCCTCTAAAACGATTTTTCCGGCAAATGAATTGGCGAAAACAACTAACAACCGAAATGGAATTCGGGTTTTGAAGAATGCATCCTTCTTCTATATTATTATTCTTCAAATATGACGCAGAATCAAGTCAAGAATCCCCCAAAACGGCTTCCGAGACGATATAATGATATTATTGCGCCTTTGCCCTTAAAACGATTTTTCCGGCAAATGAATTGGCGAAAACAACTAACAACTGAAATGGAATTCGGGTTTTGAAGAATGCATCCTTCTTCTATATTATTATTCTTCAAATATGACGCAGAATCAAGTCAAGAATCCCCAAAAACGGCTTCCGAGACGATATAATGATATTATTGCGCCTTTGCCCTCTAAAACGATTTTTTCCAGAATGAATTGCCGAAAACAACTAACAACCGAAATGGAATTCGGGTTTTGAAGAATGCATCCTTCTTCTATATTATTATTCTTCAAATATGACGCAGAATCAAGTCAAGAATCCCCCAAAACGGCTTCCGAGACGATATAATGATATTATTGCGGTTTTCCCTCTAAAACGATTTTTCCGCAAATGAATTGCCGAAAACAACTAACAACCGAAATGGAATTCAGGTTTTGAAGAATGCATCCTTCTTCTATATTATTATTCTTCAAATATGACGCAGAATCAAGTCAAGAATCCCCCAAAACGGCTTCCGAGACGATATAATGATATTATTGCAGCTTTGCCCTCTAAAACGATTTTTCCGGCAAATGAATTGCCGAAAACAACTAACAACCGAAATGGAATTCGGGTTTTGAAGAATGCATCCTTCTTCTATATTATTATTCTTCAAATATGACGCAGAATCAAGTCAAGAATCCCCCAAAACGGCTTCCCGAGACGATATAATGATATTATTGCGGCTTGCCCTTTAAAACGATTTTTCGGCAAATGAATTGCCGAAAACAACTAACAACCGAAATGGAATTCGGGTTTTGAAGAATGCATCCTTCTTCTATATTATTATTCTTCAAATATGACGCAGAATCAAGTCAAGAATCCCCCAAAACGGCTTCCGAGACGATATAATGATATTATTGCGGTTTGCCCTCTAAAACGATTTTTCCGGCAAATGAATTGCCGAAAACAACTAACAACCGAACTGGAATTCGGGTTTTGAAGAATGCATCCTTCTTCTATATTATTATTCTTCAAATATGACGCAGAATCAAGTCAAGAATCCCCCAAAACGGCTTCCGGGACGATATAATGATATTATTGCGGCTTGCCCTCTAAAACGATTTTTCCGGCAAATTGAATTGCCGAAAACAACTAACAACCGAAATGGAATTCGGGTTTTGAAGAATGCATCCTTCTTCTATATTATTATTCTTCAAATATGACGCAGAATCAAGTCAAGAATCCCCCAAAACGGCTTCCGAGACGATATAATGATATTATTGCGGTTTTGCCCTCTAAAAACGATTTTTTCTGGCAAATGAATTGCCGAAAACAACTAACAACCGAAATGGAATTCGGGTTTTGAAGAATGCATCCTTCTTCTATATTATTATTCTTCAAATATGACGCAGAATCAAGTCAAGAATCCCCCAAAACGGCTTCCGAGACGATATAATGATATTATTGCGGTTTGCCTTTCCAAAACGATTTTTCTGGCAAATGAATTGCCGAAAACAACTAACAACCGAACTGGAATTCGGGTTTTGAAGAATGCATCCTTCTTCTATATTATTATTCTTCAAATATGACGCAGAATCAAGTCAAGAATCCCCCAAAACGGCTTCCGAGACGATATAATGATATTATTGCGCTTTTGCCCTCTAAAACGATTTTTCCGGCAAATGAATTGCGAAAACAACTAACAACCGAAATGGAATTCGGGTTTTGAAGAATGCATCCTTCTTCTATATTATTATTCTTCAAATATGACGCAGAATCAAGTCAAGAATCCCCCAAAACGGCTTCCGAGACGATATAATGATATTATTGCGGTTTTGCCCTCTAAAACGATTTTTCCGGCAAATGAATTGCCAAAAACAACTAACAACCGAACTGGAATTCGGTTTTGAAGAATGCATCCTTCTTCTATATTATTATTCTTCAAATATGACGCAGAATCAAGTCAAGAATCCCCCAAAACGGCTTCCGAGACGATATAATGATATTATTGCGGTTTTGCCCTCTAAAACGATTTTTCCGGCAAATGAATTGCCGAAAACAACTAACAACCGAACTGGAATTCGGGTTTTGAAGAATGCATCCTTCTTCTATATTATTATTCTTCAAATATGACGCAGAATCAAGTCAAGAATCCCCAAAACGGCTTCCGAGACGATATAATGATATTATTGCAGCTTGCCCTCTAAAACGATTTTTCCGGCAAATGAATTGCCGAAAACAACTAACAACCGAACTGGAATTCGGGTTTTGAAGAATGCATCCTTCTTCTATATTATTATTCTTCAAATATGACGCAGAATCAAGTCAAGAATCCCCCAAAACGGCTTCCGAGACGATATAATGATATTATTGCGGTTTGCCCTCTAAAACGATTTTTCTGCAAATGAATTGCCGAAAACAACTAACAACTGAAATGGAATTCAGGTTTTGAAGAATGCATCCTTCTTCTATATTATTATTCTTCAAATATGACGCAGAATCAAGTCAAGAATCCCCCAAAACGGCTTCCGAGACGATATAATGATATTATTGCAGTTTGCCCTTTAAAACGATTTTTCTGGCAAATGAATTGCGAAAACAACTAACAACCGAATCCGATTTTTGGTTTTGAAGAATGCATCCTTCTTCTATATTATTATTCTTCAAATATGACGCAAAATCAAGTCAAGAATCCCCCAAAACGGCTTCCGAGACGATATAATGATATTATTGCAGCTTGGCCTCTAAAACGATTTTTCTTGGCAATTGAATTGGCGAAAACAACTAACAACCAAATCGAATTCGGGTTTTGAAGAATGCATCCTTCTTCTATATATTATTATTCTTCAAATATGACGCGAATCAAGTCAAGAATCCCCCAAAACGGCTTCCGAGACGATATAATGATATTATTGCGGTTTTGCCTCTTAAAACGATTTTTCCGCAAAATGAATTGGCGAAAACAACTAACAACCGAATCGGAATTCGGGTTTTGAAGAATGCATCCTTCTTCTATATTATTATTCTTCAAATATGACGCGTAATCAAGTCAAGAATCCCCCAAAACGGCTTCCGAGACGATATAATGATTTTATTGCGGTTTTCCCCTCTAAAACGATTTTTCCAGCAAATGAATTGCCAAAACAACTAACAACCGAATCGGAATTCGGGTTTTGAAGAATGCATCCTTCTTCTATATTATTATTCTTCAAATATGACGCAGAATCAAGTCAAGAATCCCCCAAAACGGCTTCCGAGACGATATAATGATATTATTGCAGCTTTGCCTCTAAAACGATTTTTCCCGCAAAATGAATTGGCCGAAAACAACTAACAACCGAACCGGGAATTCAGGTTTTGAAGAATGCATCCTTCTTCTATATTATTATTCTTCAAATATGACGCAGAATCAAGTCAAGAATCCCCAAAAACGGCTTCCGCAGACGATATAATGATTTTATTGCGGCTCTTCCTAAAACGATTTTTCCAGCAAATGAATTGCCAAAAACAACTAACAACCGAAATGGAATTGGGTTTTGAAGAATGCATCCTTCTTCTATATTATTATTCTTCAAATATGACGCAGAATCAAGTCAAGAATCCCCCAAAACGGCTTCCGAGACGATATAATGATTTTATTGGGGCTGCCTTTAAAACGATTTTTCTGGCAAACGAATCAAGCCGAAAACAACTAACAACCGAAATGGAATTCGGGTTTTGAAGAATGCATCCTTCTTCTATATTATTATTCTTCAAATATGACGCAGAATCAAGTCAAGAATCCCCAAAAGGCTTCCGAGACGATATAATGATATTATCATAGCTTGCCTCTAAAACGATTTTTCCCGCAAAATGAATTGCCGAAAACAACTAACAACCGAAACGGAATTCGGGTTTTGAAGAATGCATCCTTCTTCTATATTATTATTCTTCAAATATGACGCAGAATCAAGTCAAGAATCCCCCAAAACGGCTTCCGAGACGATATAATGATATTATCATTGTTGGGCTTTCTCTAAAACGATTTTTCCGGCAAATGAATTGCCGAAAACAACTAACAACCGAACCCGAATTCGGGTTTTGAAGAATGCATCCTTCTTCTATATTATTATTCTTCAAATATGACGCAGAATCAAGTCAAGAATCCCCCAAAACGGCTTCCGAGACGATATAATGATTTTATTGCCGCTTTGCCCTCTAAAACGATTTTTCCAGCAAATGAATTGGCGAAAACAACTAACAACCGAAACGGGAATTCCGGTTTTGAAGAATGCATCCTTCTTCTATATTATTATTCTTCAAATATGACGCAGAATCAAGTCAAGAATCCCCCAAAACGGCTTCCGAGACGATATAATGATTTTATCTGCGCTACTTCTAAAACGATTTTTCCGGCAAATGAATTGGCGAAAACAACTAACAACTCGAATGGAATTGGTTTTGAAGAATGGCATCCTTCTTCTATATTATTATTCTTCAAATATGACGCGTAATCAAGTCAAGAATCCCCCAAAACGGCTCCCAGCACGATATAAATGATTTTATTATAAAGGCTTTCTAAAAACGATTTTTCCAGCAAATGAATTGCCGAAAACAACTAACAACCGAAATGGAATTCGGGTTTTGAAGAATGCATCCTTCTTCTATATTATTATTCTTCAAATATGACGCAGAATCAAGTCAAGAATCCCCCAAAACGGCTTCCGAGACGATATAATGATATTATTGCGGTTTTGCCCTCTAAAACGATTTTTCCGGCAAATTGAATTGCCGAAAACAACTAACAACCGAAATGGAATTCAGGTTTTGAAGAATGCATCCTTCTTCTATATTATTATTCTTCAAATATGACGCAGAATCAAGTCAAGAATCCCCCAAAACGGCTTCCGAGACGATATAATGATATTATTGCGGTTTTGCCCTTTAAAACCGATTTTTCCGGCAAATGAATTGCCGAAAACAACTAACAACCGAACTGGAATTCGGGTTTTGAAGAATGCATCCTTCTTCTATATTATTATTCTTCAAATATGACGCAGAATCAAGTCAAGAATCCCCCAAAACGGCTTCCGAGACGATATAATGATATTATTGCGGTTTTGCCCTCTAAAACGATTTTTCCGCAAATGAATTGCCGAAAACAACTAACAACCGAAATGGAATTCGGGTTTTGAAGAATGCATCCTTCTTCTATATTATTATTCTTCAAATATGACGCAGAATCAAGTCAAGAATCCCCCAAAACGGCTTCCGAGACGATATAATGATATTATTGCGGTTTTGCCCTCTAAAACGATTTTTCCGGCAAATTGAATTGCCGAAAACAACTAACAACCGAAATGGAATTCGGGTTTTGAAGAATGCATCCTTCTTCTATATTATTATTCTTCAAATATGACGCAGAATCAAGTCAAGAATCCCCCAAAACGGCTTCCGAGACGATATAATGATATTATTGCGGTTTTGCCCTCTAAAACGATTTTTCCGGCAAATTGAATTGCCGAAAACAACTAACAACCGAAATGGAATTCGGGTTTTGAAGAATGCATCCTTCTTCTATATTATTATTCTTCAAATATGACGCAGAATCAAGTCAAGAATCCCCCAAAACGGCTTCCGAGACGATATAATGATATTATTGCGCTTTTGCCCTCTAAAACGATTTTTCCCGCAAATGAATTGGCGAAAACAACTAACAACCGAAATGGAATTCGGGTTTTGAAGAATGCATCCTTCTTCTATATTATTATTCTTCAAATATGACGCAGAATCAAGTCAAGAATCCCCCAAAACGGCTTCCGAGACGATATAATGATATTATTGCGGTTTTCCCTCTAAAACGATTTTTCCGGCAAATGAATTGCCGAAAACAACTAACAACCGAAATGGAATTCAGGTTTTGAAGAATGCATCCTTCTTCTATATTATTATTCTTCAAATATGACGCAGAATCAAGTCAAGAATCCCCCAAAACGGCTTCCGAGACGATATAATGATATTATTGCGATTTTGCCCTCTAAAACGATTTTTCCGGCAAATGAATTGCCGAAAACAACTAACAACCGAAATGGAATTCGGGTTTTGAAGAATGCATCCTTCTTCTATATTATTATTCTTCAAATATGACGCAGAATCAAGTCAAGAATCCCCCAAAACGGCTTCCGAGACGATATAATGATATTATTGCGCCTTTGCCCTCTAAAACGATTTTTCGCAGCAAATGAATTGCCGAAAACAACTAACAACCGAAATGGAATTCAGGTTTTGAAGAATGCATCCTTCTTCTATATTATTATTCTTCAAATATGACGCAAAATCAAGTCAAGAATCCCCCAAAACGGCTTCCGAGACGATATAATGATATTATTGCGGTTTTGCCCTCTAAAACGATTTTTTCTGCAAATGAATTGCCGAAAACAACTAACAACCGAAATGGAATTCGGGTTTTGAAGAATGCATCCTTCTTCTATATTATTATTCTTCAAATATGACGCAGAATCAAGTCAAGAATCCCCCAAAACGGCTTCCGAGACGATATAATGATATTATTGCGGCTTTGCCCTCTAAAACGATTTTTCCAGGCAAATGAATTGCCGAAAACAACTAACAACCGAAATGGAATTCGGGTTTTGAAGAATGCATCCTTCTTCTATATTATTATTCTTCAAATATGACGCAGAATCAAGTCAAGAATCCCCCAAAACGGCTTCCGAGACGATATAATGATATTATTGCATTTTGCCCTCTAAAAACGATTTTTCCGCCAAATGAATTGCCGAAAACAACTAACAACCGAAATGGAATTCGGGTTTTGAAGAATGCATCCTTCTTCTATATTATTATTCTTCAAATATGACGCAGAATCAAGTCAAGAATCCCCCAAAACGGCTTCCGAGACGATATAATGATATTATTGCGGTTTTCCCTCTAAAACGATTTTTCCAGCAAATGAATTGGCGAAAACAACTAACAACCGAAATGGAATTCGGGTTTTGAAGAATGCATCCTTCTTCTATATTATTATTCTTCAAATATGACGCAGAATCAAGTCAAGAATCCCCCAAAACGGCTTCCGAGACGATATAATGATATTATTGGCGCTGCTTTCTAAAACGATTTTTCTCCGCAAATGAATTGCCGAAAACAACTAACAACCGAAATGGAATTCGGTTTTGAAGAATGCATCCTTCTTTCTATATTATTACTTCAAAATTATGCAGAATCAAGTCAAGAATCCCCAAAACGGCTTCCCGAGACGATATAATGATATTATTGCGCTAGCTTCCTAAAACGATTTTTCTCGGGCAATTGAATTGCCGAAAACAACTAACAACCGAAATGGAATTCGGGTTTTGAAGAATGCATCCTTCTTCTATATTATTATTCTTCAAATATGACGCGTAATCAAGTCAAGAATCCCCCAAAACGGCTTCCGAGACGATATAATGATATTATTGCAGCTATTCTCTAAAACGATTTTTCCAGCAAATTGAATTGCCGAAAACAACTAACAACCGAAATGGAATTCGGTTTTGAAGAATGCATCCTTCTTCTATATTATTATTCTTCAAATATGACGCAGAATCAAGTCAAGAATCCCCCAAAACGGCTTCCGAGACGATATAATGATTTTAATGCTGCGCTTCATGCCTCTAAAACGATTTTTCTGGCAAACGAATCGGCGAAAACAACTAACAACCGAAATGGAATTCAGGTTTTGAAGAATGCATCCTTCTTCTATATTATTATTCTTCAAATATGACGCAAAATCAAGTCAAGAATCCCCCAAAACGGCTTCCGAGACGATATAATGATATTATTGCAGCTTGCCCTCTAAAACGATTTTTCTCCGGCAAATGAATTGCCGAAAACAACTAACAACCGAAACGGAATTCGGGTTTTGAAGAATGCATCCTTCTTCTATATTATTATTCTTCAAATATGACGCAGAAATCAAGTCAAGAATCCCCAAAAACGGCTTCCGAGACGATATAATGATATTTATCATAGCTTGCCTCTTAAAAACGATTTTTCCGCAAAATGAATCGCGCGAAAACAACTAACAATCGAAATGGAATTCAGGTTTTGAAGAATGCATCCTTCTTCTCATATTATTATTCTTCAAATATGACGCGTAATCAAGTCAAGAATCCCCCAAAAACGGCTTCCGAGACGATATATAATGATTTTTTATTACAGCTTTTTCTCACAAAACAACTAAAAAATGAACGATTTTTTAAAGCATCATTCTTCTATACTAATCTGCAAACAGAACCAACAAAACGGCCCGAAATATAATGAAATTATTGCGGCTATCTGAGGTTTTGAAGAAAAACAACTGAACATCCTTCTTCTATATTATTATTCTTCAAATATGACGCAGAATCAAGTCAAGAATCCCCCAAAACGGCTTCCGAGACGATATAATGATATTATTGCGCAGCTTTCTAAAAACGATTTTTCCGCAAATGAATTGCCGAAAACAAAAGAAGAAATCAAACAAAAACAACTAACAACCGAAATCGAATTCCGGTAAAAGATTTGAAAGAATGCATCCTTTCTTCTATATTATTATTCTTCAAATATGACGCAGAATCAAGTCAAGAATCCCCCAAAACGGCTTCCGAGACGATATAATGATATTATTGCAGCTTTGCCTTCTAAAACGATTTTTCCGGCAATTGAATCGCCGAAAACAACTAACAACCGAAATGGAATTCGGGTTTTGAAGAATGCATCCTTCTTCTATATTATTATTCTTCAAATATGACGCAGAATCAAGTCAAGAATCCCCCAAAACGGCTTCCGAGACGATATAAATGATATTATTGCGGTTTTCCCCTCTAAAACGATTTTTCCAGCAAAATGAATTCAAAAAACAACTAACAACCGAAATGGAATTCGGGTTTTGAAGAATGCATCCTTCTTCTATATTATTATTCTTCAAATATGACGCAGAATCAAGTCAAGAATCCCCCAAAACGCTTCCGAGACGATATAATGATATTATTGCGCTAAAACGATTTTTCCTTCGGCAAATGAATCGCCGAAAACAACTAACAACCGAAATGGAATTCGGGTTTTGAAGAATGCATCCTTCTTCTATATTATTATTCTTCAAATATGACGCAGAATCAAGTCAAGAATCCCCCAAAACGGCTTTCCGAGACGATATAATGATATTATTGCAGCTTCGCCTTCTAAAACGATTTTTCCGGCAAATGAATTGGCGAAAACAACTAACAACCGAAATGGAATTCAGGTTTTGAAGAATGCATCCTTCTTCTATATTATTATTCTTCAAATATGACGCAAAAATCAAGTCAAGAATCCCCCAAAACGGCTTCCGAGACGATATAATGATATTATTGCAGCTTTCATTTCTAAAACGATTTTTCCGCAAAATGAATTGCCGAAAACAACTAACAACCGAAATGGAATTAGGTTTTGAAGAAAATGCATCCTTCTTTCTATATTATTATTCTTCAAATATGACGCAGAATCAAGTCAAGAATCCCCAAAACGGCTTCCCGAGACGATATAATGATATTATTGCAGCTACTCGCTCTAAAACGATTTTTCCAGCAAATGAATCGGCGAAAACAACTAACAACTCAAATTGGAATTCGGGTTTTGAAGAATGCATCCTTCTTCTATATTATTATTCTTCAAATATGACGCAAAATCAAGTCAAGAATCCCCCAAAACGGCTTCCGAGACGATATAATGATATTATTGCAGCTTTCGCTTCTCTAAAACGATTTTTCCCGGCAAATGAATTAGCCAAAAACAACTAACAACCGAAATGGAATTCGGGTTTTGAAGAATGCATCCTTCTTCTATATTATTATTCTTCAAATATGACGCAGAATCAAGTCAAGAATCCCCCAAAAACGGCTTCCGAGACGATATAATGATATTATTGCAGCTACTTCTAAAACGATTTTTCCGGCAAATGAATTGCCGAAAACAACTAACAACCCAAATGGAATTCCGGGTTTTGAAGAATGCATCCTTCTTCTATATTATTATTCTTCAAATATGACGCAGAATCAAGTCAAGAATCCCCCAAAACGGCTTCCGAGACGATATAATGATATTATTGCAGCTAGTTCCTCTAAAACGATTTTTCCGCAAATGAATCACCGCGCAAAACAACTAACAACCGAAATGTAACCGGTTTTGAAGAATGCATCCTTCTTCTATATTATTATTCTTCAAATATGACGCAAAATCAAGTCAAGAATCCCCCCAAAACGGCTTCCGAGACGATATAATGATATTATCATGCTGGCCTTCTAAAACGATTTTTCCTCAAATGAATTGCCAAAAACAACTAACAACCCAATGGAATTCGGGTTTTGAAGAATGCATCCTTCTTCTATATTATTATTCTTCAAATATGACGCAGAATCAAGTCAAGAATCCCCCAAAACGGCTTCCGAGACGATATAATGATATTATTGCGCTTTCTTTAAAACGATTTTTCCCGGCAAATGAATTCGCCAAAACAACTAACAACCGAAACGGAATTCAGGTTTTGAAGAATGCATCCTTCTTCTATATTATTATTCTTCAAATATGACGCAGAATCAAGTCAAGAATCCCCCAAAAACGGCTTCCGAGACGATATAATGATATTATTACATGGGCTTCTAAAACGATTTTTCCAGCAAATGAATTCCGAAAAACAACTAACAACCGAAATGGAATTCGGGTTTTTGAAGAATGCATCCTTCTTCTATATTATTATTCTTCAAATATGACGCAAAATCAAGTCAAGAATCCCCCAAAACGGCTTCCGAGACGATATAATGATATTATTGCAGCTACTTCTCTAAAAACGATTTTTCCGGCAAATGAATTGCCGAAAACAACTAACAACCGAACAAGGAATTCAGGTTTTGAAGAATGCATCCTTCTTCTATATTATTATTCTTCAAATATGACGCGTAATCAAGTCAAGAATCCCCAAAACGGCTTCCGAGACGATATAATGATATTATTGCGCTTGCTTTCTAAAACGACTTTTCCAAAATGCATCTGACGAAAACAACTAACAACTCAAAATGGAATTCAGGTTTTGAAGAATGCATCCTTCTTTCTATATTATTATTCTTCAAATATGACGCAGAATCAAGTCAAGAATCCCCCAAAACGGCTTCCGAGACGATATAATGATATTATTGCGCTTGCTTCTCTAAAACGATTTTTCCCGCAATTGAATCGCCAAAACAACTAACAACCGGAATCCAATCGGTTTTGAAGAATGCATCCTTCTTTCTATATTATTATTCTTCAAATATGACGCAGAATCAAGAACCGTCAAAGAATCCCCAAAACGGCTTCCGAGAACGATATAATGATTTTATATTATTATTCTTCAAATAGAGCAACAAGCAAGAATCCCCAAAACGGCTAAAACGATTTTATCTGCAAAATGAAAATGAATTGCCGAAAACAACTAACAACCGAAACGGAATTCAGGTTTTGAAGAATGCATCCTTCTTCTATATTATTATTATCTTCAAATATGACGCAGAATCAAGTCAAGAATCCCCAAAACGGCTTCCCAGACGATATAAATGATATTATTGCAGCTTTGCCCTCTAAAACGATTTTTCCGGCAATTGAATTGGCGAAAACAACTAACAACCGAAATGGAATTCGGGTTTTGAAGAATGCATCCTTCTTCTATATTATTATTCTTCAAATATGACGCAGAATCAAGTCAAGAATCCCCCAAAACGGCTTCCGAGACGATATAATGATATTATTGCAGCTACTTTAAAACGATTTTTCGGCAAATGAATTACGAAAACAACTAACAACCGAAATGGAATTCAGGTTTTGAAGAATGCATCCTTCTTCTATATTATTATTCTTCAAATATGACGCAGAATCAAGTCAAGAATCCCCCAAAACGGCTTCCGAGACGATATAATGATATTATTGCGCCTTTCTCTCTAAAACGATTTTTCTGGCAATTGAATTGGCGAAAACAACTAACAACCAAATGAATTCGGGTTTTGAAGAATGCATCCTTCTTCTATATTATTATTCTTCAAATATGACGCAAAATCAAGTCAAGAATCCCCCAAAACGGCTTCCGAGACGATATAATGATATTATTGCGCTTTCGCTCTAAAACGATTTTTCTCGCAAATGAATTGCCGAAAACAACTAACAACCGAAATAACGAATTCGGGTTTTGAAGAATGCATCCTTCTTCTATATTATTATTCTTCAAATATGACGCAAAATCAAGTCAAGAATCCCCCAAAACGGCTTCCCAGACGATATAATGATATTATTGCGCCTCTTCTAAAACGATTTTTCTAGAAATGAATTGCCGAAAAAAACTAACAACCGAAATGGAATTCAGGTTTTGAAGAATGCATCCTTCTTCTATATTATTATTCTTCAAATATGACGCAAAATCAAGTCAAGAATCCCCCAAAACGGCTTCCCCGAGACAATATAATGATTTTATTAGCTTGCTTCTAAAAACGATTTTTCCCGCAAATGAATTGCCAAAACAACTAACAACCGAAATGGAATTTTGGTTTTGAAGAATGCATCCTTCTTCTATATTATTATTCTTCAAATATGACGCAGAATCAAGTCAAGAATCCCCCAAAAACGGCTTCCGAGACGATATAATGATATTATTGCAGCTTATCTTCTAAAACGATTTTTCCGGCAAATGAATTGCCGAAAACAACTAACAACCGAAATGGAATTCGGGTTTTGAAGAATGCATCCTTCTTCTATATTATTATTCTTCAAATATGACGCAGAATCAAGTCAAGAATCCCCAAAACGGCTTCCGAGACGATATAATGATATTATTGCAGCTTTGCTCTAAAACGATTTTTCCGGCAAATGAATTGCCGAAAACAACTAACAACCGAATAATCCCGTTTTGAAGAATGCATCCTTCTTCTATATTATTATCTTCAAATATGACGCAGAATCAAGTCAAGAATCCCCCAAAAACGGCTTCCGAGACGATATAATGATATTATTGCAGCTATTTTCTAAAAACATTTTTCCTGGGCAATTGAATTGGCCGAAAACAACTAACAACCGAAATGGAATTCGGGTTTTGAAGAATGCATCCTTCTTCTATATTATTATTCTTCAAATATGACGCAGAATCAAGTCAAGAATCCCCCAAAACGGCTTCCGAGACGATATAATGATATTATATTGCAGCTCTCTAAAACGATTTTTCCCGCAATTGAATTGGCGAAAACAACTAACAACCCGAAAATGGAATTCGGGTTTTGAAGAATGCATCCTTCTTTCTATATTATTATTCTTCAAATATGACGCAGAATCAAGTCAAGAATCCCCCAAAACGGCTTCCGAGACGATATAATGATATTATTGCGCTGGCTTTCTAAAACGATTTTTCCCGGCAATTGAATCACGAAAACAACTAACAACCGAATTGGAATTCAGGTTTTGAAGAATGCATCCTTCTTCTCATATTATTATTCTTCAAATATGACGCAGAATCAAGTCAAGAATCCCCCAAAACGGCTTCCGAGACGATATAATGATATTATTGCAGCTTTTCCCTCTAAAACGATTTTTCCGAAAATGAATTGCGGAAAACAACTAACAACCGAAATGGAATTCGGGTTTTGAAGAATGCATCCTTCTTCTATATTATTATTCTTCAAATATGACGCAGAATCAAGTCAAGAATCCCCCAAAAACGGCTTCCCGCAGACGATATAATGATATTATCATAGCGCTTCTCTAAAACGATTTTTCCAGCAATTGAATTTGCGCAAAACAACTAACAACCGAAATGGAATTCAGGTTTTGAAGAATGCATCCTTCTTCTATATTATTATTCTTCAAATATGACGCAGAATCAAGTCAAGAATCCCCCAAAACGGCTTCCGAGACGATATAATGATATTATTGCGCTTGCTTCTAAAACGATTTTTCCGGCAAATGAATTGGCGAAAACAACTAACAACCGAAATGGAATTCGGGTTTTGAAGAATGCATCCTTCTTCTATATTATTATTCTTCAAATATGACGCAGAATCAAGTCAAGAATCCCCCAAAACGGCTTCCGAGACGATATAATGATATTATTGCAGCTTTTCCTCTAAAACGATTTTTCTGGCAATTGAATTGCCGAAAACAACTAACAACCGAAATGGAATTCAGGTTTTGAAGAATGCATCCTTCTTCTATATTATTATTCTTCAAATATGACGCAGAATCAAGTCAAGAATCCCCCAAAACGGCTTCCCGAGACGATATAATGATATTATTGCAGCTTGGCTTCTAAAACGATTTTTCGGAAAATGAATTGCCGAAAACAACTAACAACCGAAATGGAATTCCGGTTTTGAAGAATGCATCCTTCTTTCTATATTATTATTCTTCAAATATGACGCAGAATCAAGTCAAGAATCCCCCAAAACGGCTTCCGAGACGATATAATGATATTATTGCAGCTTTCCCCTCTAAAACGATTTTTCTGGCAATATGAATTGGCGAAAACAACTAACAACCGAAATGGAATTCAGGTTTTGAAGAATGCATCCTTCTTCTATATTATTATTCTTCAAATATGACGCAGAATCAACGTCAAGAATCCCCCAAAACGGCTTCCGAGACGATATAATGATATTATTAGGCTTTCAAACGCATTTTTCAAAAGAATCGGCAAATGAATTGCCGAAAACAACTCCAACAACCGAAATGCAAAATCGTCAAGAATCAAATTTCAGAAGAAATGACGCATCCTTCTATTCTCTATATTATTATTCTTCAAATAATGAATCAGCCAAGGACCTCTCAAAAATAACCCCCAAAACGGCTTCCAAAGCTCAGACGATATAATGATATTATTGCAGCTCTTCTTCAAAAACGATTTTTCTGCAAGAACGAATTGGCGAAAAACAACTAACAACCGAAATGGAATTCGGGTTTTGAAGAATGCATCCTTCTTTCTATATTATTATTCTTCAAATATGACGCAGAATCAAGTCAAGAATCCCCCAAAACGGCTTCCGAGACGATATAATGATATTATTGCGCTTCGCTTTAAAACGATTTTTTTCGGCAATTGAATTGGCCGAAAACAACTAACAACCGAAATGGAATTCGGGTTTTGAAGAATGCATCCTTCTTCTATATTATTATTCTTCAAATATGACGCAAAATCAAGTCAAGAATCCCCAAAACGGCTTCCGAGACGATATAATGATATTATTGCGCTGCCCTCTAAAAACGATTTTTCTGGCAATATGAATCGGCAAAAACAACTAACAACCGAAATGGAATTCGGGTTTTGAAGAATGCATCCTTCTTCTATATTATTATTCTTCAAATATGACGCAGAATCAAGTCAAGAATCCCCCAAAACGGCTTCCGAGACGATATAATGATATTATTATTGCTATTTCCTTCTAAAACGATTTTTCCGCAATTGAATCGGCGAAAACAACTAACAACCGAAATGGAATTCGGGTTTTGAAGAATGCATCCTTCTTTCTATATTATTATTCTTCAAATATGACGCAGAATCAAGTCAAGAATCCCCCAAAACGGCTTCACGAGACGATTATAATGATATTATTGCAGCTGGGCTTTCTAAGAATGCATCCTTCTTCTATATTATTATTCTTCAAATATGACGCAAAACCAGCCAAGAATCCCCCAAAACGGCTTCCGAGACGATATAATGATATTATTGCGCTTTGCCTTCTAAAACGATTTTTCCTAAATTGAACTGGAAAACAACTAACAATAAATGGAATTCGGGTTTTGAAGAATGCATCCTTCTTCTATATTATTATTCTTCAAATATGACGCAGAATCAAGTCAAGAATCCCCCAAAACGGCTTCCGAGACGATATAATGATATTATTGCAGCTTTGCTTCTAAAACGATTTTTCCCGCAATCGAATTGGCGAAAACAACTAACAACCGAAATGGAATTCAGGTTTTGAAGAATGCATCCTTCTTCTATATTATTATTCTTCAAATATGACGCAGAATCAAGTCAAGAATCCCCAAAACGGCTTTCCGAGACGATATAATGATATTATTAGGCTTCTCTAAAACGATTTTTCTCAGCAATTGAATTGGCGAAAACAACTAACAACCCAAATGGAATTCAGGTTTTGAAGAATGCATCCTTCTTCTATATTATTATTCTTCAAATATGACGCAGAATCAAGTCAAGAATCCCCCAAAACGGCTTCCGAGACGCATATAATGATATTATTGCAAAGATTTTTCACAAAAAGAACGCCGAAAATCATTCTTCTATATTATTATTCTTCAAATATGACTTTAATCAAGTCAAAAAATGATATTATTGCGTTTGCTTCTAAAACGATTTTTCGGCAAATGAATTAAGCCGAAAACAACTAACAACTCGAAATGGAATTCAGGTTTTGAAGAATGCATCCTTCTTTCTATATTATTATTCTTCAAATATGACGCAGAATCAAGTCAAGAATCCCCCAAAACGGCTTCCGAGACGATATAATGATATTATTGCGGTTTTGCCCTCTAAAACGATTTTTCCTGCAATTGAATTGGCGAAAACAACTAACAACCGAAATGGAATTCGGGTTTTGAAGAATGCATCCTTCTTCTATATTATTATTCTTCAAATATGACGCAGAATCAAGTCAAGAATCCCCCAAAACGGCTTCCGAGACGATATAATGATATTATTGCGCTTTTGCCCTCTAAAACGATTTTTCCGGCAATTGAATTGGCGAAAACAACTAACAACCGAAATGGAATTCAGGTTTTGAAGAATGCATCCTTCTTCTATATTATTATTCTTCAAATATGACGCAGAATCAAGTCAAGAATCCCCCAAAACGGCTTCCGAGACGATATAATGATATTATTGCAGTTTTGCCCTCTAAAACGATTTTTCCGGCAATTGAATTGCCGAAAACAACTAACAACCGAAATGGAATTCAGGTTTTGAAGAATGCATCCTTCTTCTATATTATTATTCTTCAAATATGACGCAGAATCAAGTCAAGAATCCCCCAAAACGGCTTCCGAGACGATATAATGATATTATTGCGGTTTGCCCTCTAAAACGATTTTTCCCGGCAAATGAATTGCCGAAAACAACTAACAACCCGAAATGGAATTCGGGTTTTGAAGAATGCATCCTTCTTCTATATTATTATTCTTCAAATATGACGCAGAATCAAGTCAAGAATCCCCCAAAACGGCTTCCGAGACGATATAATGATATTATTGCACTTTTGCCCTCTAAAACGATTTTTCCGGCAATTGAATTGGCGAAAACAACTAACAACCGAAATGGAATTCGGGTTTTGAAGAATGCATCCTTCTTCTATATTATTATTCTTCAAATATGACGCAGAATCAAGTCAAGAATCCCCCAAAACGGCTTCCGAGACGATATAATGATATTATTGCACTTTTGCCCTCTAAAACGATTTTTCCGGCAATTGAATTGGCGAAAACAACTAACAACCGAAATGGAATTCGGGTTTTGAAGAATGCATCCTTCTTCTATATTATTATTCTTCAAATATGACGCAGAATCAAGTCAAGAATCCCCAAAACGGCTTCCGAGACGATATAATGATATTATTGCAGCTTTGCCCTCTAAAACGATTTTTCCGGCAATTGAATTGGCGAAAACAACTAACAACCGAAATGGAATTCAGGTTTTGAAGAATGCATCCTTCTTCTATATTATTATTCTTCAAATATGACGCAGAATCAAGTCAAGAATCCCCCAAAACGGCTTCCGAGACGATATAATGATATTATTGCACTTTTGCCCTCCAAAACGATTTTTCTGGCAATTGAATTGGCGAAAACAACTAACAACCGAAATGGAATTCGGGTTTTGAAGAATGCATCCTTCTTCTATATTATTATTCTTCAAATATGACGCAGAATCAAGTCAAGAATCCCCCAAAACGGCTTCCGAGACGATATAATGATATTATTGCAGTTTTGCCCTCTAAAACGATTTTTCTGGCAATTGAATTGGCGAAAACAACTAACAACCGAAATGGAATTCAGGTTTTGAAGAATGCATCCTTCTTCTATATTATTATTCTTCAAATATGACGCAGAATCAAGTCAAGAATCCCCCAAAACGGCTTCCGAGACGATATAATGATATTATTGCGGTCTTGCCCTCTAAAACGATTTTTCCGGCAATTGAATTGGCGAAAACAACTAACAACCGAAATGGAATTCGGGTTTTGAAGAATGCATCCTTCTTCTATATTATTATTCTTCAAATATGACGCAGAATCAAGTCAAGAATCCCCCAAAACGGCTTCCGAGACGATATAATGATATTATTGCGGTTTTGCCCTTTAAAACGATTTTTCCGGCAATTGAATTGCCGAAAACAACTAACAACCGAAATGGAATTCGGGTTTTGAAGAATGCATCCTTCTTCTATATTATTATTCTTCAAATATGACGCAGAATCAAGTCAAGAATCCCCCAAAACGGCTTCCGAGACGATATAATGATATTATTGCACTTTTCCCTCCAAAACGATTTTTCCGGCAATTGAATTGCCGAAAACAACTAACAACCGAAATGGAATTCGGGTTTTGAAGAATGCATCCTTCTTCTATATTATTATTCTTCAAATATGACGCAGAATCAAGTCAAGAATCCCCCAAAACGGCTTCCGAGACGATATAATGATATTATTGCAGCTTTGCCCTCTAAAACGATTTTTCCCGCAATATGAATTGGCGAAAACAACTAACAACCGAAATGGAATTCGGGTTTTGAAGAATGCATCCTTCTTCTATATTATTATTCTTCAAATATGACGCAGAATCAAGTCAAGAATCCCCCAAAACGGCTTCCGAGACGATATAATGATATTATTGCAGCTTTGCCCTCTAAAACGATTTTTCCAGGCAATTGAATTGGCGAAAACAACTAACAACCGAAATGGAATTCAGGTTTTGAAGAATGCATCCTTCTTTCTATATTATTATTCTTCAAATATGACGCAGAATCAAGTCAAGAATCCCCAAAAACGGCTTCCCGAGACGATATAATGATATTATTGCAGCTTTTCCCCTTCTAAAACGATTTTTCCGGCAATTGAATTGGCGAAAACAACTAACAACCGAAATGGAATTCAGGTTTTGAAGAATGCATCCTTCTTCTATATTATTATTCTTCAAATATGACGCAGAATCAAGTCAAGAATCCCCCAAAACGGCTTCCGAGACGATATAATGATATTATCAAGTAGCTCCCCTTCTAAAACGATTTTTCCTCGCAATTGAATTGGCGAAAACAACTAACAAACCGAAATGGAATTCAGGTTTTGAAGAATGCATCCTTCTTCTATATTATTATTCTTCAAATATGACGCTGAATCAAGTCAAGAATCCCCCAAAACGGCTTCCGAGACGATATAATGATATTATCGCAGCTACTTTCTAAAACGATTTTTCCGGCAATTGAATTGGCGAAAACAACTAACAACCGAAATGGAATTCGCGGCTTTGAAGAATGCATCCTTCTTCTATATTATTATTCTTCAAATATGACGCGTAATCAAGTCAAGAATCCCCCAAAACGGCTTCCGAGACGATATAATGATATTATTATTACAAGCTCTCTAAAAACGATTTTTCTCGCAATTGAATTGGCGTAAAACAACTAACAACCGAAATGGAATTCAGGTTTTGAAGAATGCATCCTTCTTCTATATTATTATTCTTCAAATATGACGCAGTAATCAAGTCAAGAATCCCCAAAACGGCTTCCGAGACGATATAATGATATTATTGCAGCTTTGCTCTAAAACGATTTTTCCGGCAATTGAATTGGCGAAAACAACTAACAACCGAAATGGAATTCAGGTTTTGAAGAATGCATCCTTCTTCTATATTATTATTCTTCAAATATGACGCATAATCAAGTCAAGAATCCCCCAAAACGGCTTCCGAGACGATATAATGATATTATTGCAGCTAGGCACTTTAAAACGATTTTTCCGGCAATTGAATTGGCGAAAACAACTAACAACCGAAATGGAATTCAGTGTTTTGAAGAATGCATCCTTCTTCTATATTATTATTCTTCAAATATGACGCTGAATCAAGTCAAGAATCCCCCAAAACGGCTTCCGAGACGATATAATGATATTATTGCAGCTTTCCCTCTAAAACGATTTTTCCGGCAATTGAATTGGCGAAAAACAACTAACAACCGAAATTGAATTCAGCGTTTTGAAGAATGCATCCTTCTTCTATATTATTATTCTTCAAATATGACGCATAATCAAGTCAAGAATCCCCCAAAACGGCTTCCGAGACGATATAATGATATTATTGCAGCTTTGCCTTTAAAACGATTTTTCCGGCAAAATGAATTGGCGAAAACAACTAACAACTGAAATGGAATTCAGGTTTTGAAGAATGCATCCTTCTTTCTATATTATTATTCTTCAAATATGACGCAGAATCAAGTCAAGAATCCCCCAAAACGGCTTCCGAGACGATATAATGATATTATTACAGTTTTCAGCCCTCAAAACGATTTTTCCGCCAATCGAATTGGCGAAAACAACTAACAACCGAAATGGAATTCAGGTTTTGAAGAATGCATCCTTCTTTCTATATTATTATTCTTCAAATATGACGCAGAATCAAGTCAAGAATCCCCAAAACGGCTTCCGAGACGATATAATGATATTATTGCAGCTGACCTTTTAAAACGATTTTTCTGGCAAATGAATTGGCGAAAACAACTAACAACCGAAATGGAATTCGTGTTTTGAAGAATGCATCCTTCTTCTATATTATTATTCTTCAAATATGACACGTAATCAAGTCAAGAATCCCCAAAACGGCTTCCGAGACGATATAATGATATTATTGCAGCTTTCACCTTAAAACGATTTTTCCGGCAATTGAATTGGCGAAAACAACTAACAACCGAAATGGAATTCAGGTTTTGAAGAATGCATCCTTCTTTCTATATTATTATTCTTCAAATATGACGAGAATCAAGTCAAGAATCCCCAAAACGGCTTCCGAGACGATATAATGATATTATTGCAAGCCTTTCACTAAAACGATTTTTCCCGCAATTGAATTGGCGAAAACAACTAACAACCGAAATGGAATTCAGGTTTTGAAGAATGCATCCTTCTTCTCATATTATTATTCTTCAAATATGACGCAGAATCAAGTCAAGAATCCCCAAAACGGCTTCCGAGACGATATAATGATATTATTGCAGCTTTTGCCCTTTAAAACGATTTTTCCCGCAATTGAATTGGCGAAAACAACTAACAACCGAAATGGAATTCGGGTTTTGAAGAATGCATCCTTCTTCTATATTATTATTCTTCAAATATGACGCAGAATCAAGTCAAGAATCCCCCAAAACGGCTTCCGAGACGATATAATGATATTATTGCAGCTTTTTCCCCTTAAAACGATTTTTCCGCAATTGAATTGGCGAAAACAACTAACAACCGAAATGGAATTCAGGTTTTGAAGAATGCATCCTTCTTCTATATTATTATTCTTCAAATATGACGCGTAAATCAAGTCAAGAATCCCCAAAACGGCTTTCCGAGACGATATAATGATATTATTGCAGCTTGACCCTCTAAAACGATTTTTCCGGCAATTGAATTGGCGAAAACAACTAACAACCGAAATGGAATTCAGGTTTTGAAGAATGCATCCTTCTTCTATATTATTATTCTTCAAATATGACGCAGAATCAAGTCAAGAATCCCCCAAAACGGCTTCCGAGACGATATAATGATATTATTGCAGCTTTCCTTTAAAACGATTTTTCCGGCAATTGAATTGGCGAAAACAACTAACAACCGAAATGGAATTCAGGTTTTGAAGAATGCATCCTTCTTCTATATTATTATTCTTCAAATATGACGCTGAATCAAGTCAAGAATCCCCCAAAACGGCTTCCGAGACGATATATAATGATATTATTGCAGCTTTGCCCTCTAAAACGATTTTTCCCGCAATTGAATTGGCGAAAACAACTAACAACTCGAAATGGAATTCAGGTTTTGAAGAATGCATCCTTCTTCTATATTATTATTCTTCAAATATGACGCAGAATCAAGTCAAGAATCCCCCAAAACGGCTTCCGAGACGATATAAATGATATTATTGCAGTTTTGCCCACTAAAACGATTTTTCTAGCAATTGAATTGGCGAAAACAACTAACAACCGAAATGGAATTCGTGTTTTGAAGAATGCATCCTTCTTCTATATTATTATTCTTCAAATATGACGCAGAATCAAGTCAAGAATCCCCCAAAACGGCTTCCGAGACGATATAATGATATTATTGCAGCTTTGACCTTTAAAACGATTTTTCCAGCAATTGAATTGGCGAAAACAACTAACAACCGAAATGAAATTCAGGTTTTGAAGAATGCATCCTTCTTCTATATTATTATTCTTCAAATATGACGCATAATCAAGTCAAGAATCCCCCAAAACGGCTTCCGAGACGATATAATGATATTATTGCAGCTTTTCCCGCTTAAAACGATTTTTCCAGCAAATGAATTGGCGAAAACAACTAACAACCGAAATGGAATTCAAGTTTTGAAGAATGCATCCTTCTTCTATATTATTATTCTTCAAATATGACGCAGAATCAAGTCAAGAATCCCCCAAAACGGCTTCCGAGACGATATAATGATATTATTGCAGCTTACCGCCTCTAAAACGATTTTTCCGGCAATTGAATTGGCGAAAACAACTAACAACCGAAATGGAATTCAGGTTTTGAAGAATGCATCCTTCTTTCTATATTATTATTCTTCAAATATGACGCTAATCAAGTCAAGAATCCCCAAAACGGCTTCCGAGACGATATAATGATATTATTACAGTTTAGCTTTTGCTAAAAACGATTTTTCCCGCAATTGAATTGGCGAAAAACAACTAACAACCGAAATGGAATTCAGTGTTTTGAAGAATGCATCCTTCTTCTATATTATTATTCTTCAAATATGACGCAAAATCAAGTCAAGAATCCCCCAAAACGGCTTCCGAGACGATATAATGATATTATTGCAGCTTTCCCTTTAAAACGATTTTTCTCTGCAATTGAATTGGCGAAAACAACTAACAACCGAAATGGAATTCAGGTTTTGAAGAATGCATCCTTCTTCTATATTATTATTCTTCAAATATGACGCATAATCAAGTCAAGAATCCCCCAAAACGGCTTCCGAGACGATATAATGATATTATTGCAGCTTTTCCGCTAAAACGATTTTTCCGGCAATTGAATTGGCGAAAACAACTAACAACTCGAAATGGAATTCAGGTTTTGAAGAATGCATCCTTCTTCTATATTATTATTCTTCAAATATGACGCAGAATCAAGTCAAGAATCCCCCAAAACGGCTTCCGAGACGATATAATGATATTATTGCAGCTTTTTCCTCTAAAACGATTTTTCCCGCAAATTGAATTGGCGAAAACAACTAACAACCGAAATGGAATTCAGGTTTTGAAGAATGCATCCTTCTTCTATATTATTATTCTTCAAATATGACATGAATCAAGTCAAGAATCCCCAAAACGGCTTCCGAGACGATATAATGATATTATTGCAGCTTTGCCTCTAAAACGATTTTTCCCGCAATTGAATTGGCGAAAACAACTAACAACCGAAATGGAATTCAGGTTTTGAAGAATGCATCCTTCTTCTATATTATTATTCTTCAAATATGACGCACAATCAAGTCAAGAATCCCCCAAAACGGCTTCCGAGACGATATAATGATATTATTGCAGCTTGCCCTTTAAAACGATTTTTCCGGCAATTGAATTGGCGAAAACAACTAACAACCGAAATGGAATTCAGGTTTTGAAGAATGCATCCTTCTTCTATATTATTATTCTTCAAATATGACGCTAATCAAGTCAAGAATCCCCCAAAACGGCTTCCGAGACGATATAATGATATTATTGCAAGCTTTTTCCCACTAAAACGATTTTTCCTGCAATTGAATTGGCGAAAACAACTAACAACCGAAATGGAATTCAGGTTTTGAAGAATGCATCCTTCTTCTATATTATTATTCTTCAAATATGACGCAGAATCAAGTCAAGAATCCCCAAAAACGGCTTCCGAGACGATATAATGATATTATTGCAGCTTCGCCCTCTAAAACGATTTTTCCGGCAATTGAATTGGCGAAAACAACTAACAACTCGAAATGGAATTCAGGTTTTGAAGAATGCATCCTTCTTCTATATTATTATTCTTCAAATATGACGCAGAATCAAGTCAAGAATCCCCCAAAACGGCTTCCGAGACGATATAATGATATTATTGCAGTTTTTCCCCTCTAAAACGATTTTTCCGGCAATTGAATTGGCGAAAACAACTAACAACCGAAATGGAATTCAGGTTTTGAAGAATGCATCCTTCTTCTATATTATTATTCTTCAAATATGACGCAGAATCAAGTCAAGAATCCCCCAAAACGGCTTCCGAGACGATATAATGATATTATTGCAGCTTTTACCTTTAAAACGATTTTTCCGCAATTGAATCGGCGAAAACAACTAACAACCGAAATGGAATTCAGGTTTTGAAGAATGCATCCTTCTTCTATATTATTATTCTTCAAATATGACGCAGAATCAAGTCAAGAATCCCCCAAAACGGCTTCCGAGACGATATAATGATATTATTGCTTTTTCCCTAAAACGATTTTTCTCAAATGAATTGAATCGCAAAACAACTAACAACCGAAATGGAATTCAGGTTTTGAAGAATGCATCCTTCTTTCTATATTATTATTCTTCAAATATGACGCAAAATCAAGTCAAGAATCCCCCAAAACGGCTTCCGAGACGATATAATGATATTATTGCGCCCTCTTTAAAACGATTTTTCCCGCAATTGAATTGGCGAAAACAACTAACAACCGAAATGGAATTCGGGTTTTGAAGAATGCATCCTTCTTCTATATTATTATTCTTCAAATATGACGCAGAATCAAGTCAAGAATCCCCCAAAACGGCTTCCGAGACGATATAATGATATTATTGCGCCTTTTCCCCTAAAACGATTTTTCTGCAATTGAATTGGCGAAAACAACTAACAACCGAAATGGAATTCATGTTTTGAAGAATGCATCCTTCCTTCTATATTATTATTCTTCAAATATGACGCAGAATCAAGTCAAGAATCCCCAAAACGGCTTCCGAGACGATATAATGATATTATTGCAGCTTTTTCCTCTAAAACGATTTTTCCGGCAAATGAATTGGCGAAAACAACTAACAACCGAAATGGAATTCAGGTTTTGAAGAATGCATCCTTCTTCTATATTATTATTCTTCAAATATGACGCATAATCAAGTCAAGAATCCCCCAAAACGGCTTCCGAGACGATATAATGATATTATTGCGCTAATCTTTTAAAACGATTTTTCAGGCAAATGAATTGGCAAAAACAACTAACAACCGAAATGGAATTCAGGTTTTGAAGAATGCATCCTTCTTCTATATTATTATTCTTCAAATATGACGCAGAATCAAGTCAAGAATCCCCAAAACGGCTTCCGAGACGATATAATGATATTATTGCAGCTTTTGCCTTTAAAACGATTTTTCCTCGCAATTGAATTGGCGAAAACAACTAACAAACCGAAATGGAATTCAGGTTTTGAAGAATGCATCCTTCTTCTATATTATTATTCTTCAAATATGACGCAGAATCAAGTCAAGAATCCCCAAAAACGGCTTCCGAGACGATATAATGATATTATTGCAGCTTCCCTCTAAAACGATTTTTCCCGGCAATTGAATCAGCGAAAACAACTAACAACCGAAATGGAATTCAGGTTTTGAAGAATGCATCCTTCTTCTATATTATTATTCTTCAAATATGACTCAAAATCAAGTCAAGAATCCCCCAAAACGGCTTCCGAGACGATATAATGATATTATTGCGCTTTGCCCTCTAAAACGATTTTTCTGGCAATTGAATTGGCGAAAACAACTAACAACCGAAATGGAATTCAGGTTTTGAAGAATGCATCCTTCTTCTATATTATTATTCTTCAAATATGACGCGTAATCAAGTCAAGAATCCCCAAAAACGGCTTCCGAGACGATATAATGATATTATTGCAGCTTTTGCCCTTAAAACGATTTTTCCCGCAATTGAATTGGCGAAAACAACTAACAACCGAAATGGAATTCAGGTTTTGAAGAATGCATCCTTCTTCTATATTATTATTCTTCAAATATGACGCGAGAATCAAGTCAAGAATCCCCAAAACGGCTTCCGAGACGATATAATGATATTATTGCAGCTTTTCCTCTAAAACGATTTTTCCGGCAATTGAATTGGCGAAAACAACTAACAACCGAAATGGAATTCAGGTTTTGAAGAATGCATCCTTCTTCTATATTATTATTCTTCAAATATGACGCAGAATCAAGTCAAGAATCCCCCAAAACGGCTTCCGAGACGATATAATGATATTATTGCAGCTTTTCCCCTAAAACGATTTTTCCGGCAATTGAATTGGCGAAAAAAAAAACAACTAACAACCGAAATGGAATTCGGGTTTTGAAGAATGCATCCTTCTTCTATATTATTATTCTTCAAATATGACGCAAAATCAAGTCAAGAATCCCCCAAAACGGCTTCCGAGACGATATAATGATATTATTGCAGCTTTTGCCCTCTAAAACGATTTTTCTGGCAATTGAATTGGCGAAAACAACTAACAACCGAAATGGAATTCAGGTTTTGAAGAATGCATCCTTCTTCTATATTATTATTCTTCAAATATGACGTAGAATCAAGTCAAGAATCCCCAAAACGGCTTCCGAGACGATATAATGATATTATTGCAGTTTGCCCTCTAAAACGATTTTTCCAGCAATTGAATTGGCGAAAACAACTAACAACCGAAATGGAATTCAGGTTTTGAAGAATGCATCCTTCTTCTATATTATTATTCTTCAAATATGACGCAAAATCAAGTCAAGAATCCCCCAAAACGGCTTCCGAGACGATATAATGATATTATTGCAGCTTTTGCCCTCTAAAACGATTTTTCTGGCAATTGAATTGGCGAAAACAACTAACAACCGAAATGGAATTCAGGTTTTGAAGAATGCATCCTTCTTCTATATTATTATTCTTCAAATATGACGCAAAATCAAGTCAAGAATCCCCCAAAACGGCTTCCGAGACGATATAATGATATTATTGCAGCTTCGCCTCACTAAAACGATTTTTCTCGGCAATTGAATTGGCGAAAACAACTAACAACCGAAATGGAATTCAGGTTTTGAAGAATGCATCCTTCTTCTATATTATTATTCTTCAAATATGACGCAGAATCAAGTCAAGAATCCCCCAAAACGGCTTCCGAGACGATATAATGATATTATTGCAGCTAATCTCTAAAACGATTTTTCGGCAATTGAATTGGCGAAAACAACTAACAACCGAAATGAAATTCAGGTTTTGAAGAATGCATCCTTCTTCTATATTATTATTCTTCAAATATGACACGTAATCAAGTCAAGAATCCCCCAAAACGGCTTCCGAGACGATATAATGATATTATCATGCTTTTCCCTCTAAAACGATTTTTCTGGCAAATTGAATTGGCGAAAACAACTAACAACCGAAATGGAATTCAGGTTTTGAAGAATGCATCCTTCTTCTATATTATTATTCTTCAAATATGACGCAGAATCAAGTCAAGAATCCCCAAAACGGCTTCCGAGACGATATAATGATATTATTGCAGCTTTTCCCATTTAAAACGATTTTTCCGGCAATTGAATTGGCGAAAACAACTAACAACCGAAATGGAATTCGTGTTTTGAAGAATGCATCCTTCTTCTATATTATTATTCTTCAAATATGACGCAAAATCAAGTCAAGAATCCCCCAAAACGGCTTCCGAGACGATATAATGATATTATTGCAGCTAATTTGCCTCTTTAAAACGATTTTTCCCGCAATTGAATTGGCAAAAACAACTAACAACCGAAATGGAATTCAGGTTTTGAAGAATGCATCCTTCTTCTATATTATTATTCTTCAAATATGACGCAAAATCAAGTCAAGAATCCCCCAAAACGGCTTCCGAGACGATATAATGATATTATTGCAGCTTTTGCCCACTAAAACGATTTTTCCGCAATTGAATTGGCGAAAACAACTAACAACCGAAATGGAATTCAGGTTTTGAAGAATGCATCCTTCTTCTATATTATTATTCTTCAAATATGACGCAGTAATCAAGTCAAGAATCCCCCAAAACGGCTTCCGAGACGATATAATGATATTATTGCAATTTTGACCTTTAAAACGATTTTTCCGCAAAATGAATTGGCGAAAACAACTAACAACCGAAATGGAATTCAGGTTTTGAAGAATGCATCCTTCTTCTATATTATTATTCTTCAAATATGACGCAAAATCAAGTCAAGAATCCCCCAAAACGGCTTCCGAGACGATATAATGATATTATTGCAGCTTTTGCCTCTAAAACGATTTTTCCGCAATTTGAATTGGCGAAAACAACTAACAACCCAAATGGAATTCAAGTTTTGAAGAATGCATCCTTCTTCTATATTATTATTCTTCAAATATGACGCAAATCAAGTCAAGAATCCCCCAAAACGGCTTCCGAGACGATATAATGATATTATTGCAGCTTTTTCCCTCTAAAACGATTTTTCCGGCAATTGAATTGGCCGAAAACAACTAACAACCGAAATGGAATTCAGGTTTTGAAGAATGCATCCTTCTTCTATATTATTATTCTTCAAATATGACGTAAATCAAGTCAAGAATCCCCCAAAACGGCTTCCGAGACGATATAATGATATTATTGCAGCTTTTTCCGCTCTAAAACGATTTTTCCCGCAATTGAATTGGCGAAAACAACTAACAACCGAAATGGAATTCGGGTTTTGAAGAATGCATCCTTCTTCTATATTATTATTCTTCAAATATGACACGTAATCAAGTCAAGAATCCCCCAAAACGGCTTCCGAGACGATATAATGATATTATTGCAGCTTGGCCATCTAAAACGATTTTTCTGGCAATTGAATTGGCGAAAACAACTAACAACAACGAAATGGAATTCAGGTTTTGAAGAATGCATCCTTCTTCTATATTATTATTCTTCAAATATGACGCAGAATCAAGTCAAGAATCCCCAAAACGCCTTCCGAGACGATATAATGATATTATTGCAGCTTTGACCTCTAAAACGATTTTTCCGCAATTGAATTGGCGAAAACAACTAACAACCGAAATGGAATTCGTGTTTTGAAGAATGCATCCTTCTTCTATATTATTATTCTTCAAATATGACACGTAATCAAGTCAAGAATCCCCCAAAACGGCTTCCGAGACGATATAATGATATTATTGCAGCTTTTCCCTCTAAAACGATTTTTCCCTCAATTGAATTGGCGAAAACAACTAACAACCGAAATGGAATTCAGGTTTTGAAGAATGCATCCTTCTTCTATATTATTATTCTTCAAATATGACGCAAAATCAAGTCAAGAATCCCCCAAAACGGCTTCCGAGACGATATAATGATATTATTGCGCTAGTTTGCCCCTCACTAAAACGATTTTTCTCAAGGCAATTGAATTGGCGAAAACAACTAACAACCGAAATGGAATTCAGGTTTTGAAGAATGCATCCTTCTTCTATATTATTATTCTTCAAATATGACGCAGAATCAAGTCAAGAATCCCCCAAAACGGCTTCCGAGACGATATAATGATATTATTGCAGCTTTGCCCTCTAAAACGATTTTTCTGGCAATTGAATTGGCGAAAACAACTAACAACCGAAATGGAATTCAGGTTTTGAAGAATGCATCCTTCTTCTATATTATTATTCTTCAAATATGACGCATAATCAAGTCAAGAATCCCCCAAAACGGCTTCCGAGACGATATAATGATATTATTGCAGCTTTTTCCCTCTAAAACGATTTTTCCCGCAATTGAATTGGCGAAAACAACTAACAACCGAAATGGAATTCAGGTTTTGAAGAATGCATCCTTCTTCTATATTATTATTCTTCAAATATGACGCAAAATCAAGTCAAGAATCCCCCAAAACGGCTTCCGAGACGATATAATGATATTATTGCGGTTTGCCTCTAAAACGATTTTTCCGGCAAAATGAATTGTCGAAAACAACTAACAACCGAAATGGAATTCAGGTTTTGAAGAATGCATCCTTCTTTCTATATTATTATTCTTCAAATATGACGCAAAAATCAAGTCAAGAATCCCCCAAAACGGCTTCCGAGACGATATAATGATATTATTGCAGCTTTGCCTCTTAAAACGATTTTTCGGCAATTGAATTGGCGAAAACAACTAACAACCGAAATGGAATTCATGTTTTGAAGAATGCATCCTTCTTCTATATTATTATTCTTCAAATATGACGCAGAATCAAGTCAAGAATCCCCCAAAACGGCTTCCCGAGACGATATAATGATATTATTGCAGCTTTGCCACTTTAAAACGATTTTTCCCGCAATTGAATTGGCGAAAACAACTAACAACCCAAATGGAATTCAGGTTTTGAAGAATGCATCCTTCTTCTATATTATTATTCTTCAAATATGACGCAGAATCAAGTCAAGAATCCCCAAAACGGCTTCCGAGACGATATAATGATATTATTGCGCCTTTTTCCCAAAACGATTTTTCCTGCAATTGAATTGGCGAAAACAACTAACAACCGAAATGGAATTCAGGTTTTGAAGAATGCATCCTTCTTCTATATTATTATTCTTCAAATATGACGCAAAATCAAGTCAAGAATCCCCCAAAACGGCTTCCGAGACGATATAATGATATTATTGCAGCTTTTGCCCTCTAAAACGATTTTTCCGGCAATTGAATTGGCGAAAACAACTAACAACCCAAATGGAATTCAGGTTTTGAAGAATGCATCCTTCTTCTATATTATTATTCTTCAAATATGACGCAGAATCAAGTCAAGAATCCCCCAAAACGGCTTCCCGAGACGATATAATGATATTATTGCAGCTTTTTCCCTTTAAAACGATTTTTCCGGCAATTGAATTGGCGAAAACAACTAACAACCGAAATGGAATTCAGGTTTTGAAGAATGCATCCTTCTTCTATATTATTATTCTTCAAATATGACGCAGAATCAAGTCAAGAATCCCCCAAAACGGCTTCCGAGACGATATAATGATATTATTGCAAGCTTTGCCCTCTAAAACGATTTTTCCGGCAATTGAATTGGCGAAAACAACTAACAACCGAAATGGAATTCGGGTTTTGAAGAATGCATCCTTCTTCTATATTATTATTCTTCAAATATGACGCAAAATCAAGTCAAGAATCCCCCAAAACGGCTTCCGAGACGATATAATGATATTATTGCGCCCACTAAAACGATTTTTCCGGCAATTGAATTGGCGAAAACAACTAACAACCGAAATGGAATTCAGGTTTTGAAGAATGCATCCTTCTTCTATATTATTATTCTTCAAATATGACGCAGAATCAAGTCAAGAATCCCCCAAAACGGCTTCCGAGACGATATAATGATATTATTGCAGCTTTTTCCCCTCTAAAACGATTTTTCTGCAATTGAATTGGCGAAAACAACTAACAACCGAAATGGAATTCAGGTTTTGAAGAATGCATCCTTCTTCTATATTATTATTCTTCAAATATGACGCAGAATCAAGTCAAGAATCCCCCAAAACGGCTTCCGAGACGATATAATGATATTATTGCAGCTTTGCCCTCTAAAACGATTTTTCCCGGGCAATTGAATTGGCGAAAACAACTAACAACCGAAATGGAATTCAGGTTTTGAAGAATGCATCCTTCTTCTATATTATTATTCTTCAAATATGACGCAAAATCAAGTCAAGAATCCCCCAAAACGGCTTCCGAGACGATATAATGATATTATTGCAATTTTTGACCTTTAAAACGATTTTTCTCGCAATCGAATTGGCGAAAACAACTAACAACCGAAATGGAATTCAGGTTTTGAAGAATGCATCCTTCTTCTATATTATTATTCTTCAAATATGACGCAGAATCAAGTCAAGAATCCCCCAAAACGGCTTCCGAGACGATATAATGATATTATTGCAGCTTTTCACCTTTAAAACGATTTTTCTCAGCAATTGAATTGGCGAAAAACAACTAACAACCGAAATGGAATTCGTGTTTTGAAGAATGCATCCTTCTTCTATATTATTATTCTTCAAATATGACGCAGAATCAAGTCAAGAATCCCCCAAAACGGCTTCCGAGACGATATAATGATATTATTATTTGCCCGCTAAAACGATTTTTCCAGCAAATGAATTGGCGAAAACAACTAACAACCGAAATGGAATTCAGGTTTTGAAGAATGCATCCTTCTTCTATATTATTATTCTTCAAATATGACGCAAAATCAAGTCAAGAATCCCCCAAAACGGCTTCCGAGACGATATAATGATATTATTGCGGTTTTCACTAAAACGATTTTTCCCGCAATAATGAATTGGCGAAAACAACTAACAACCGAAATGGAATTCAGGTTTTGAAGAATGCATCCTTCTTCTATATTATTATTCTTCAAATATGACGCAAATCAAGTCAAGAATCCCCCAAAACGGCTTCCGAGACGATATAATGATATTATTGCGGTTTTGACCACTCAAACGATTTTTCCGACCGCAAATGAATTGGCGAAAACAACTAACAACCGAAATGGAATTCAGGTTTTGAAGAATGCATCCTTCTTCTATATTATTATTCTTCAAATATGACGCAAAATCAAGTCAAGAATCCCCAAAACGGCTTCCGAGACGATATAATGATATTATTGCGGTTTTCCCACTAAAACGATTTTTCCGGCAATTGAATTGGCGAAAACAACTAACAACCGAAATGGAATTCAGGTTTTGAAGAATGCATCCTTCTTCTATATTATTATTCTTCAAATATGACGCAAAATCAAGTCAAGAATCCCCCAAAACGGCTTCCGAGACGATATAATGATATTATTGCAGCTTTTCCCTCAAAACGATTTTTCCCGCAATTGAATTGGCGAAAACAACTAACAACCGAAATGGAATTCGTGTTTTGAAGAATGCATCCTTCTTCTATATTATTATTCTTCAAATATGACGCAGAATCAAGTCAAGAATCCCCAAAACGGCTTCCGAGACGATATAATGATATTATTGCACTTTTGCCCTCTAAAACGATTTTTTCGGGCAATTGAATTGGCGAAAACAACTAACAACCGAAATGGAATTCGGGTTTTGAAGAATGCATCCTTCTTCTATATTATTATTCTTCAAATATGACGCAGAATCAAGTCAAGAATCCCCCAAAACGGCTTCCGAGACGATATAATGATATTATTGCAGCTTTGCCCTCTAAAACGATTTTTCTCGGCAAAATGAATTGGCGAAAACAACTAACAACCGAAAATGGAATTCAGGTTTTGAAGAATGCATCCTTCTTCTATATTATTATTCTTCAAATATGACGCAGAATCAAGTCAAGAATCCCCCAAAACGGCTTCCGAGACGATATAATGATATTATTGCAGTTTTGCCCTCTAAAACGATTTTTCTACGGCAATTGAATTGGCGAAAACAACTAACAACCGAAATGGAATTCAGGTTTTGAAGAATGCATCCTTCTTCTATATTATTATTCTTCAAATATGACGCAGAATCAAGTCAAGAATCCCCAAAACGGCTTCCGAGACGATATAATGATATTATTGCAGCTTTTTGCCCTTTAAAACGATTTTTCTAGCAATTGAATTGGCGAAAACAACTAACAACCGAAATGGAATTCAGGTTTTGAAGAATGCATCCTTCTTCTATATTATTATTCTTCAAATATGACGCAGAATCAAGTCAAGAATCCCCAAAACGGCTTCCGAGACGATATAATGATATTATTGCGCTTTGCCATTTTGCTAAAACGATTTTTCCGGCAATTGAATTGGCGAAAACAACTAACAACCGAAATGGAATTCAGGTTTTGAAGAATGCATCCTTCTTCTATATTATTATTCTTCAAATATGACGCAAAATCAAGTCAAGAATCCCCCAAAACGGCTTCCGAGACGATATAATGATATTATTGCACTTTTGCCCACTAAAACGATTTTTCTGGCAATTGAATTGGCGAAAACAACTAACAACCTGAAATGGAATTCGGGTTTTGAAGAATGCATCCTTCTTCTATATTATTATTCTTCAAATATGACGCAGAATCAAGTCAAGAATCCCCCAAAACGGCTTCCGAGACGATATAATGATATTATTGCAGTTTTCCCTCTAAAACGATTTTTCCGGCAATTGAATTGGCGAAAACAACTAACAACCGAAATGGAATTCAGGTTTTGAAGAATGCATCCTTCTTCTATATTATTATTCTTCAAATATGACGCAGAATCAAGTCAAGAATCCCCAAAACGGCTTCCGAGACGATATAATGATATTATTGCAGTTTTGCCACTAAAACGATTTTTCCGGCAATTGAATTGGCGAAAACAACTAACAACCGAAATGGAATTCAGGTTTTGAAGAATGCATCCTTCTTCTATATTATTATTCTTCAAATATGACGCAGAATCAAGTCAAGAATCCCCCAAAACGGCTTCCGAGACGATATAATGATATTATTGCGCTTTTGCCCATGATTTCTAAAACGATTTTTCCCGCAATTGAATTGGCGAAAACAACTAACAACTCAAAATGGAATTCGGGTTTTGAAGAATGCATCCTTCTTCTATATTATTATTCTTCAAATATGACGCAAAATCAAGTCAAGAATCCCCCAAAACGGCTTCCGAGACGATATAATGATATTATTGCAGCTTTTGCCCTCTAAAACGATTTTTCCGGCAATTGAATTGGCGAAAACAACTAACAACCGAAATGGAATTCAGGTTTTGAAGAATGCATCCTTCTTCTATATTATTATTCTTCAAATATGACGCGAGAATCAAGTCAAGAATCCCCCAAAACGGCTTCCGAGACGATATAATGATATTATTGCAGCTTTCCCTCTAAAACGATTTTTCCAGCAATTGAATTGGCGAAAACAACTAACAACCGAAATGGAATTCAGGTTTTGAAGAATGCATCCTTCTTCTATATTATTATTCTTCAAATATGACGCAGAATCAAGTCAAGAATCCCCCAAAACGGCTTCCGAGACGATATAATGATATTATTGCAAGCTTTGCCTCTAAAACGATTTTTCCGGCAATTGAATTGGCGAAAACAACTAACAACCGAAATGGAATTCAGGTTTTGAAGAATGCATCCTTCTTCTATATTATTATTCTTCAAATATGACGCAAAATCAAGTCAAGAATCCCCAAAACGGCTTCCGAGACGATATAATGATATTATTGCAGCTTTTCTTTAAAACGATTTTTCTGGCAATTGAATTGGCGAAAACAACTAACAACCGAAATGGAATTCAGGTTTTGAAGAATGCATCCTTCTTCTATATTATTATTCTTCAAATATGACGCAAAATCAAGTCAAGAATCCCCCAAAACGGCTTCCGAGACGATATAATGATATTATTGCGGTTTTTCTAAAACGATTTTTCTACGGCAATTGAATTGGCGAAAACAACTAACAACCGAAATGGAATTCAGGTTTTGAAGAATGCATCCTTCTTCTATATTATTATTCTTCAAATATGACGCAGAATCAAGTCAAGAATCCCCCAAAACGGCTTCCCGAGACGATATAATGATATTATTGCAGTTTTACCTTTAAAACGATTTTTCCGCAATTGAATTGGCGAAAACAACTAACAACCGAAATGGAATTCAGGTTTTGAAGAATGCATCCTTCTTCTATATTATTATTCTTCAAATATGACGCAGAATCAAGTCAAGAATCCCCCAAAACGGCTTCCGAGACGATATAATGATATTATTGCGGTTTTTCCCTTTAAAACGATTTTTCCAGCAATTGAATTGGCGAAAACAACTAACAACCGAAATGGAATTCAGGTTTTGAAAGAATGCATCCTTCTTCTATATTATTATTCTTCAAATATGACGCAGAATCAAGTCAAGAATCCCCAAAACGGCTTCCGAGACGATATAATGATATTATTGCGCTTTTGATCCCCTAAAACGATTTTTCCGGCATCCAATTGAATTGGCGAAAACAACTAACAACCGAAATGGAATTCAGGTTTTGAAGAATGCATCCTTCTTCTATATTATTATTCTTCAAATATGACGCAAAATCAAGTCAAGAATCCCCCAAAACGGCTTCCGAGACGATATAATGATATTATTGCGGTTTGCCCACTAAAACGATTTTTCCTAGCAATATGAATTGGCGAAAACAACTAACAACCGAAATGGAATTCAGGTTTTGAAGAATGCATCCTTCTTCTATATTATTATTCTTCAAATATGACGAATAATCAAGTCAAGAATCCCCCAAAACGGCTTCCGAGACGATATAATGATATTATTGCAGCTTTGCCTCTAAAACGATTTTTTCGGCAATTGAATTGGCGAAAACAACTAACAACCGAAATGGAATTCAGGTTTTGAAGAATGCATCCTTCTTCTATATTATTATTCTTCAAATATGACGCAGAATCAAGTCAAGAATCCCCCAAAACGGCTTCCCGAGACGATATAATGATATTATTGCAGCTTTTCCCTCTAAAACGATTTTTTTGGCAATTGAATTGGCGAAAACAACTAACAACCGAAATGGAATTCGGGTTTTGAAGAATGCATCCTTCTTCTATATTATTATTCTTCAAATATGACGCAGAATCAAGTCAAGAATCCCCAAAACGGCTTCCGAGACGATATAATGATATTATTGCGGTTTTCCCTCTAAAACGATTTTTCTGGCAAATGAATTGGCGAAAACAACTAACAACCGAAATGGAATTCAGGTTTTGAAGAATGCATCCTTCTTCTATATTATTATTCTTCAAATATGACGCAAAATCAAGTCAAGAATCCCCCAAAACGGCTTCCGAGACGATATAATGATATTATTGCACTTTGACTTTTAAAAACGATTTTTCCTGCAATTGAATTGGCGAAAACAACTAACAACCGAAATGGAATTCAGGTTTTGAAGAATGCATCCTTCTTCTATATTATTATTCTTCAAATATGACGCAAAATCAAGTCAAGAATCCCCCAAAACGGCTTCCCGAGACGATATAATGATATTATTGCAGCTTTTGCCCTCTAAAACGATTTTTCACGCCAAAATGAATTGGCGAAAACAACTAACAACCGAAATGGAATTCAGGTTTTGAAGAATGCATCCTTCTTCTATATTATTATTCTTCAAATATGACGCAGAATCAAGTCAAGAATCCCCCAAAACGGCTTCCCGAGACGATATAATGATATTATTGCGGTTTTGCCCGCTTTAAAACGATTTTTCCCGGCAATTGAATTGGCGAAAACAACTAACAACCGAAATGGAATTCAGGTTTTGAAGAATGCATCCTTCTTCTATATTATTATTCTTCAAATATGACGCAGAATCAAGTCAAGAATCCCCCAAAACGGCTTCCCGAGACGATATAATGATATTATTGCAGCTTTTTCTTTAAAACGATTTTTCCGGCAAATTGAATTGGCGAAAAACAACTAACAACCGAAATGGAATTCAGGTTTTGAAGAATGCATCCTTCTTCTATATTATTATTCTTCAAATATGACGTGCAGAATCAAGTCAAGAATCCCCCAAAACGGCTTCCGAGACGATATAATGATATTATTGCGGTTTGCCCTCTAAAACGATTTTTCCGGCAATTGAATTGGCGAAAACAACTAACAACCGAAATGGAATTCAGGTTTTGAAGAATGCATCCTTCTTCTATATTATTATTCTTCAAATATGACGCAAAATCAAGTCAAGAATCCCCCAAAACGGCTTCCGAGACGATATAATGATATTATTGCGCTTTTTCCCTCTAAAACGATTTTTCCGGCAATTGAATTGGCGAAAACAACTAACAACCGAAATGGAATTCGGGTTTTGAAGAATGCATCCTTCTTCTATATTATTATTCTTCAAATATGACGCAAAATCAAGTCAAGAATCCCCCAAAACGGCTTCCGAGACGATATAATGATATTATTGCAGTTTTGCCCTCTAAAACGATTTTTCTGGCAATTGAATTGGCGAAAACAACTAACAACCGAAATGGAATTCAGGTTTTGAAGAATGCATCCTTCTTCTATATTATTATTCTTCAAATATGACGCAGAATCAAGTCAAGAATCCCCCAAAACGGCTTCCGAGACGATATAATGATATTATTGCGGTTTTCCCTCTAAAACGATTTTTCCGGGCAATTGAATTGGCGAAAACAACTAACAACCGAAATGGAATTCAGGTTTTGAAGAATGCATCCTTCTTCTATATTATTATTCTTCAAATATGACGCAGAATCAAGTCAAGAATCCCCCAAAACGGCTTCCGAGACGATATAATGATATTATTGCGGTTTGCCCTTTAAAACGATTTTTCCCGGCAATTGAATTGGCGAAAACAACTAACAACCGAAATGGAATTCAGGTTTTGAAGAATGCATCCTTCTTCTATATTATTATTCTTCAAATATGACGCAGAATCAAGTCAAGAATCCCCAAAAACGGCTTCCGAGACGATATAATGATATTATTGCGGCTTTTGCCCTTCAAAACGATTTTTCCGGCAATTGAATTGGCGAAAACAACTAACAACCGAAATGGAATTCAGGTTTTGAAGAATGCATCCTTCTTCTATATTATTATTCTTCAAATATGACGCAGAATCAAGTCAAGAATCCCCAAAACGGCTTCCGAGACGATATAATGATATTATTGCGTTTTTGCCTTTAAAAACGATTTTTCTGGCAATTGAATTGGCGAAAACAACTAACAACCGAAATGGAATTCAGGTTTTGAAGAATGCATCCTTCTTCTATATTATTATTCTTCAAATATGACGCAAAATCAAGTCAAGAATCCCCCAAAACGGCTTCCGAGACGATATAATGATATTATTGCATTTTCGCCCCTAAAACGATTTTTCCGGCAATTGAATTGGCGAAAACAACTAACAACCGAAATGGAATTCAGGTTTTGAAGAATGCATCCTTCTTCTATATTATTATTCTTCAAATATGACGCAGAATCAAGTCAAGAATCCCCCAAAACGGCTTCCGAGACGATATAATGATATTATTGCAGCTTTTGACCTTTAAAACGATTTTTCCAGCAATTGAATTGGCGAAAACAACTAACAACCTGAAATGGAATTCAGGTTTTGAAGAATGCATCCTTCTTCTATATTATTATTCTTCAAATATGACGCAGAATCAAGTCAAGAATCCCCCAAAACGGCTTCCGAGAAGGATATAATGATATTATTGCGGTTTTTCTCTAAAACGATTTTTCTACGAAATTGAATTGGCGAAAACAACTAACAACCGAAATGGAATTCAGGGTTTTGAAGAATGCATCCTTCTTCTATATTATTATTCTTCAAATATGACGCGAAAAATCAAGTCAAGAATCCCCCAAAACGGCTTCCGAGACGATATAATGATATTATTGCGGTTTTAGCTTTAAAACGATTTTTCTAGCAATTGAATTGGCGAAAACAACTAACAACCGAAATGGAATTCAGGTTTTGAAGAATGCATCCTTCTTCTATATTATTATTCTTCAAATATGACGTAGAATCAAGTCAAGAATCCCCCAAAACGGCTTCCGAGACGATATAATGATATTATTAAGCGCTTTGCCCTCTAAAACGATTTTTCCGGCAATTGAATTGGCGAAAACAACTAACAACCGAAATGGAATTCAGGGTTTTGAAGAATGCATCCTTCTTCTATATTATTATTCTTCAAATATGACGCGAAATCAAGTCAAGAATCCCCCAAAACGGCTTCCGAGACGATATAATGATATTATTGCAGTTTTGCCCTTTAAAACGATTTTTCTTGGCAATTGAATTGGCGAAAACAACTAACAACCGAAATGAAATTCAGGTTTTGAAGAATGCATCCTTCTTCTATATTATTATTCTTCAAATATGACGCAAAATCAAGTCAAGAATCCCCCAAAACGGCTTCCGAGACGATATAATGATATTATTGCAGCTTTTGCCTTTCTAAAACGATTTTTCTCGCAATTGAATTGGCGAAAACAACTAACAACTGAAATGGAATTCAGGTTTTGAAGAATGCATCCTTCTTCTATATTATTATTCTTCAAATATGACGCAAAATCAAGTCAAGAATCCCCAAAACGGCTTCCGAGACGATATAATGATATTATTGCAGCTTTTGCCCTCTAAAACGATTTTTCTGGCAATTGAATTGGCGAAAACAACTAACAACCGAAATGGAATTCAGGTTTTGAAGAATGCATCCTTCTTCTATATTATTATTCTTCAAATATGACGCAGAATCAAGTCAAGAATCCCCCAAAACGGCTTCCGAGACGATATAATGATATTATTGCGGTTTTCCCTCTAAAACGATTTTTCTAGCAATTGAATTGGCGAAAACAACTAACAACTGAAATGGAATTCGGGTTTTGAAGAATGCATCCTTCTTCTATATTATTATTCTTCAAATATGACGCAGAATCAAGTCAAGAATCCCCAAAACGGCTTCCGAGACGATATAATGATATTATTGCAGCTTTGCCCCTTAAAACGATTTTTCTCGGGAATTGAATTGGCGAAAACAACTAACAACCGAAATGGAATTCAGGTTTTGAAGAATGCATCCTTCTTCTATATTATTATTCTTCAAATATGACGCAGAATCAAGTCAAGAATCCCCCAAAACGGCTTCCGAGACGATATAATGATATTATTGCGGTTTGCCCATCTAAAACGATTTTTCCGGCAATTGAATTGGCGAAAAACAACTAACAACTCGAAAAAAATATTTTTTTTTTAAAAAATACTTCCTTTTTCTATATTATTATTCTTCAAATATGACGCGAGAATCAAGTCAAGAATCCCCCAAAACGGCTTCCGAGACGATATAATGATATTATTGCGGTTTGCCCTCTAAAACGATTTTTCTAGCAATTGAATTGGCGAAAACAACTAACAACCGAAATGGAATTCAGGTTTTGAAGAATGCATCCTTCTTCTATATTATTATTCTTCAAATATGACGCAGAATCAAGTCAAGAATCCCCAAAACGGCTTCCGAGACGATATAATGATATTATTGCGGTTTTGCCCTCTAAAACGATTTTTCTAGCAATTGAATTGCCGAAAACAACTAACAACCGAAATGGAATTCAGGTTTTGAAGAATGCATCCTTCTTCTATATTATTATTCTTCAAATATGACGCGAGAATCAAGTCAAGAATCCCCCAAAACGGCTTCCGAGACGATATAATGATATTATTGCGGTTTTGCCCTCTAAAACGATTTTTCCGGCAATTGAATTGGCGAAAACAACTAACAACCGAAATGGAATTCAGGTTTTGAAGAATGCATCCTTCTTCTATATTATTATTCTTCAAATATGACGCAGAATCAAGTCAAGAATCCCCCAAAACGGCTTCCGAGACGATATAATGATATTATTGCGGTTTTGCCCTCTAAAACGATTTTTCTAGCAATTGAATTGGCGAAAACAACTAACAACTGAAATGGAATTCGGGTTTTGAAGAATGCATCCTTCTTCTATATTATTATTCTTCAAATATGACGCAAAATCAAGTCAAGAATCCCCCAAAACGGCTTCCGAGACGATATAATGATATTATTGCGGTTTGCCCTCTAAAACGATTTTTCTAGCAATTGAATTGGCGAAAACAACTAACAACCGAAATGGAATTCAGGTTTTGAAGAATGCATCCTTCTTCTATATTATTATTCTTCAAATATGACGCAGAATCAAGTCAAGAATCCCCCAAAACGGCTTCCGAGACGATATAATGATATTATTGCGGTTTTGCCCTCTAAAACGATTTTTCTGGCAATTGAATTGGCGAAAACAACTAACAACCGAAATGGAATTCGGGTTTTGAAGAATGCATCCTTCTTCTATATTATTATTCTTCAAATATGACGCAGAATCAAGTCAAGAATCCCCCAAAACGGCTTCCGAGACGATATAATGATATTATTGCAGTTTGCCCTCTAAAACGATTTTTCTAGCAATTGAATTGGCGAAAACAACTAACAACTCGAAATGGAATTCAGGTTTTGAAGAATGCATCCTTCTTCTATATTATTATTCTTCAAATATGACGCAGAATCAAGTCAAGAATCCCCCAAAACGGCTTCCGAGACGATATAATGATATTATTGCGGTTTTGCCCTCTAAAACGATTTTTCTAGCAATTGAATTGGCGAAAAAACAACTAACAACCCAAATGGAATTCGGGTTTTGAAGAATGCATCCTTCTTCTATATTATTATTCTTCAAATATGACGCAGAATCAAGTCAAGAATCCCCCAAAACGGCTTCCGAGACGATATAATGATATTATTGCGGTTTTCCCTCTAAAACGATTTTTCTAGCAATTGAATTGCCGAAAACAACTAACAACCAGAAATGGAATTCAGGTTTTGAAGAATGCATCCTTCTTCTATATTATTATTCTTCAAATATGACGCAGAATCAAGTCAAGAATCCCCCAAAACGGCTTCCGAGACGATATAATGATATTATTGCGGTTTTGCCCTCTAAAACGATTTTTCTGGCAATTGAATTGGCGAAAACAACTAACAACCGAAATGGAATTCGGGTTTTGAAGAATGCATCCTTCTTCTATATTATTATTCTTCAAATATGACGCAGAATCAAGTCAAGAATCCCCCAAAACGGCTTCCGAGACGATATAATGATATTATTGCGGTTTGCCCTCTAAAACGATTTTTCTAGCAATTGAATTGCCGAAAACAACTAACAACTCAAAATGGAATTCAGGTTTTGAAGAATGCATCCTTCTTCTATATTATTATTCTTCAAATATGACGCAGAAATCAAGTCAAGAATCCCCCAAAACGGCTTCCGAGACGATATAATGATATTATTGCGGTTTTGCCCCTCAAAACGATTTTTCTGGCAATTGAATTGGCGAAAACAACTAACAACCGAAATGGAATTCAGGTTTTGAAGAATGCATCCTTCTTCTATATTATTATTCTTCAAATATGACGCAGAATCAAGTCAAGAATCCCCCAAAACGGCTTCCAAGACCGAGACGATATAATGATATTATTGCGGTTTTTTGCTCAAAACGATTTTTCTAGGCAATTGAATTGGCGAAAACAACTAACAACCGAAATGGAATTCGGGTTTTGAAGAATGCATCCTTCTTCTATATTATTATTCTTCAAATATGACGCAGAATCAAGTCAAGAATCCCCCAAAACGGCTTCCGAGACGATATAATGATATTATTGCGGTTTTGCCCTCTAAAACGATTTTTCTGGCAATTGAATTGGCGAAAACAACTAACAACCGAAATGGAATTCAGGTTTTGAAGAATGCATCCTTCTTCTATATTATTATTCTTCAAATATGACGCAGAATCAAGTCAAGAATCCCCCAAAACGGCTTCCGAGACGATATAATGATATTATTGCGTTTGCCCTCTAAAACGATTTTTCTAGCAAATGAATTGCCGAAAACAACTAACAACTGAAATGGAATTCGGGTTTTGAAGAATGCATCCTTCTTCTATATTATTATTCTTCAAATATGACGCAGAATCAAGTCAAGAATCCCCCAAAACGGCTTCCGAGACGATATAATGATATTATTGCAGTTTTGCCCTCTAAAACGATTTTTCTAGCAAATGAATTGGCGAAAACAACTAACAACCGAAATGGAATTCGGGTTTTGAAGAATGCATCCTTCTTCTATATTATTATTCTTCAAATATGATGCAGAATCAAGTCAAGAATCCCCCAAAACGGCTTCCGAGACGATATAATGATATTATTGCGTTTTGCCCTCTAAAACGATTTTTCTCGGCAAATGAATTGGCGAAAACAACTAACAACTGAAATGGAATTCGGGTTTTGAAGAATGCATCCTTCTTCTATATTATTATTCTTCAAATATGACGCAGAATCAAGTCAAGAATCCCCCAAAACGGCTTCCGAGACGATATAATGATATTATTGCGGTTTTGCCCTCTAAAACGATTTTTCTAGCAATTGAATTGGCGAAAACAACTAACAACCGAAATGGAATTCAGGTTTTGAAGAATGCATCCTTCTTCTATATTATTATTCTTCAAATATGATGCAGAATCAAGTCAAGAATCCCCCAAAACGGCTTCCGAGACGATATAATGATATTATTGCAGTTTTGCCCTCTAAAACGATTTTTCTAGCAATTGAATTGCCGAAAACAACTAACAACTGAAATGGAATTCGGGTTTTGAAGAATGCATCCTTCTTCTATATTATTATTCTTCAAATATGATGCAGAATCAAGTCAAGAATCCCCAAAAACGGCTTCCGAGACGATATAATGATATTATTGCAGTTTGCCCTCCAAAACGATTTTTCTGGCAAATGAATTGGCGAAAACAACTAACAACCGAAATGGAATTCGGGTTTTGAAGAATGCATCCTTCTTCTATATTATTATTCTTCAAATATGATGCAGAATCAAGTCAAGAATCCCCCAAAACGGCTTCCGAGACGATATAATGATATTATTGCAGTTTTGCCCTCTAAAACGATTTTTCTAGCAATTGAATTGGCGAAAACAACTAACAACTGAAATGGAATTCAGGTTTTGAAGAATGCATCCTTCTTCTATATTATTATTCTTCAAATATGATGTAGAATCAAGTCAAGAATCCCCCAAAACGGCTTCCGAGACGATATAATGATATTATTGCGGTTTTGCCCTCTAAAACGATTTTTCTGGCAAATGAATTGGCGAAAACAACTAACAACCGAAATGGAATTCGGGTTTTGAAGAATGCATCCTTCTTCTATATTATTATTCTTCAAATATGATGTAGAATCAAGTCAAGAATCCCCCAAAACGGCTTCCGAGACGATATAATGATATTATTGCGGTTTTGCCCTCTAAAACGATTTTTCTAGCAAATGAATTGCCGAAAACAACTAACAACCGAAATGGAATTCGGGTTTTGAAGAATGCATCCTTCTTCTATATTATTATTCTTCAAATATGATGCAGAATCAAGTCAAGAATCCCCCAAAACGGCTTCCGAGACGATATAATGATATTATTGCAGTTTTGCCCTCCAAAACGATTTTTCTAGCAAATGAATTGGCGAAAACAACTAACAACCGAAATGGAATTCAGGTTTTGAAGAATGCATCCTTCTTCTATATTATTATTCTTCAAATATGATGCAGAATCAAGTCAAGAATCCCCCAAAACGGCTTCCGAGACGATATAATGATATTATTGCGGTTTTGCCCTCCAAAACGATTTTTCTAGCAAATGAATTGGCGAAAACAACTAACAACCGAAATGGAATTCGGGTTTTGAAGAATGCATCCTTCTTCTATATTATTATTCTTCAAATATGATGCAGAATCAAGTCAAGAATCCCCCAAAACGGCTTCCGAGACGATATAATGATATTATTGCAGTTTTGCCCTCTAAAACGATTTTTCTAGCAAATGAATTGGCGAAAACAACTAACAACTGAAATGGAATTCAGGTTTTGAAGAATGCATCCTTCTTCTATATTATTATTCTTCAAATATGATGCAGAATCAAGTCAAGAATCCCCCAAAACGGCTTCCGAGACGATATAATGATATTATTGCGGTTTTGCCCTCTAAAACGATTTTTCTGGCAAATGAATTGGCGAAAACAACTAACAACTGAAATGGAATTCAGGTTTTGAAGAATGCATCCTTCTTCTATATTATTATTCTTCAAATATGATGTAGAATCAAGTCAAGAATCCCCCAAAACGGCTTCCGAGACGATATAATGATATTATTGCGGTTTTGCCCTCCAAAACGATTTTTCTAGCAAATGAATTGGCGAAAACAACTAACAACCGAAATGGAATTCAGGTTTTGAAGAATGCATCCTTCTTCTATATTATTATTCTTCAAATATGATGCAGAATCAAGTCAAGAATCCCCCAAAACGGCTTCCGAGACGATATAATGATATTATTGCGTTTTGCCCTCTCAAAACGATTTTTCTAGCAAATGAATTGGCGAAAACAACTAACAACTGAAATGGAATTCGGGTTTTGAAGAATGCATCCTTCTTCTATATTATTATTCTTCAAATATGATGCAGAATCAAGTCAAGAATCCCCAAAACGGCTTCCGAGACGATATAATGATATTATTGCGCTTTTTGCCTCCAAAACGATTTTTCTGGCAAATGAATTGGCGAAAACAACTAACAACTGAAATGGAATTCAGGTTTTGAAGAATGCATCCTTCTTCTATATTATTATTCTTCAAATATGATGCAGAATCAAGTCAAGAATCCCCCAAAACGGCTTCCGAGACGATATAATGATATTATTGTAGTTTTGCCCTCTAAAACGATTTTTCTGGCAAATGAATTGCCGAAAACAACTAACAACTCAAATGGAATTTAGGTTTTGAAGAATGCATCCTTCTTCTATATTATTATTCTTCAAATATGATGTAGAATCAAGTCAAGAATCCCCCAAAACGGCTTCCGAGACGATATAATGATATTATTGCGGTTTTGCCCTCCAAAACGATTTTTCTCGGCAAATGAATTGGCGAAAACAACTAACAACTCGAACTGGAATTCGGGTTTTGAAGAATGCATCCTTCTTCTATATTATTATTCTTCAAATATGATGTAGAATCAAGTCAAGAATCCCCCAAAACGGCTTCCGAGACGATATAATGATATTATTGCGTTTTGCCCTCTAAAACGATTTTTCTAGCAAATGAATTGCCGAAAACAACTAACAACTGAAATGGAATTCAGGTTTTGAAGAATGCATCCTTCTTCTATATTATTATTCTTCAAATATGATGCAGAATCAAGTCAAGAATCCCCCAAAACGGCTTCCGAGACGATATAATGATATTATTGCAGTTTTGCCCTCCAAAACGATTTTTCTAGCAAATGAATTGGCGAAAACAACTAACAACTGAACTGGAATTCAGGTTTTGAAGAATGCATCCTTCTTCTATATTATTATTCTTCAAATATGATGCAGAATCAAGTCAAGAATCCCCAAAAACGGCTTCCGAGACGATATAATGATATTATTGCGCTTTTGCCCTCCAAAACGATTTTTCTGGCAAATGAATTGCCGAAAACAACTAACAACTGAAACTGGAATTCGGGTTTTGAAGAATGCATCCTTCTTCTATATTATTATTCTTCAAATATGATGCAGAATCTAGTCAAGAATCCCCCAAAACGGCTTCCGAGACGATATAATGATATTATTGCAGTTTTGCCTCTAAAACGATTTTTCCAGGCAAATGAATTGCCGAAAACAACTAACAACTGAAATGGAATTTAGGTTTTGAAGAATGCATCCTTCTTCTATATTATTATTCTTCAAATATGATGTAGAATCAAGTCAAGAATCCCCCAAAACGGCTTCCGAGACGATATAATGATATTATTGCGGTTTGCCCTCTAAAACGATTTTTCTGGCAAATGAATTGGCGAAAACAACTAACAACTGAAATGGAATTCGGGTTTTGAAGAATGCATCCTTCTTCTATATTATTATTCTTCAAATATGATGTAGAATCAAGTCAAGAATCCCCCAAAACGGCTTCCGAGACGATATAATGATATTATTGCGGTTTTGCCCTCCAAAACGATTTTTCTAGCAAATGAATTGCCGAAAACAACTAACAACCGAATTGGAATTCAGGTTTTGAAGAATGCATCCTTCTTCTATATTATTATTCTTCAAATATGATGCAGAATCTAGTCAAGAATCCCCCAAAACGGCTTCCGAGACGATATAATGATATTATTGCGGTTTTGCCCTCCAAAATGATTTTTCTAGCAAATGAATTGCCGAAAACAACTAACAACCGAATCGGAATTCGGGTTTTGAAGAATGCATCCTTCTTCTATATTATTATTCTTCAAATATGATGCAGAATCTAGTTAAGAATCCCCCAAAACGGCTTCCGAGACGATATAATGATATTATTGCGGTTTTGCCCTCCAAAACGATTTTTCTAGCGAATGAATTGCCGAAAACAACTAACAACTGAAATGGAACTCGGGTTTTGAAGAATGCATCCTTCTTCTATATTATTATTCTTCAAATATGATGCAGAATCTAGTCAAGAATCCCCCAAAACGGCTTCCGAGACGATATAATGATATTATTGCAGTTTTGCCCTCTAAAAACGATTTTTCCTTGGCAAATGAATTGCCGAAAACAACTAACAACTCAAATGGAATTTAGGTTTTGAAGAATGCATCCTTCTTCTATATTATTATTCTTCAAATATGATGTAGAATCAAGTCAAGAATCCCCCAAAACGGCTTCCGAGACGATATAATGATATTATTGCGGTTTGCCCTCCAAAACGATTTTTCTGGCGAATGAATTGACGAAAACAACTAACAACCGAAATGGAATTCAGGTTTTGAAGAATGCATCCTTCTTCTATATTATTATTCTTCAAATATGATGTAGAATCAAGTCAAGAATCCCCCAAAACGGCTTCCGAGACGATATAATGATATTATTGCGGTTTTGCCCTCTAAAAACGATTTTTCTAGCAAATGAATTGCCGAAAACAACTAACAACTGAAATGGAAATTCAGGTTTTGAAGAATGCATCCTTCTTCTATATTATTATTCTTCAAATATGATGCAGAATCTAGTCAAGAATCCCCCAAAACGGCTTCCGAGACGATATAATGATATTATTGCGGTTTTGCCCTCCAAAACGATTTTTCTAGCAAATGAATTGCCGAAAACAACTAACAACTGAAATGGAATTCGGGTTTTGAAGAATGCATCCTTCTTCTATATTATTATTCTTCAAATATGATGCAGAATCTAGTCAAGAATCCCCCAAAACGGCTTCCGAGACGATATAATGATATTATTGCGGTTTTGCCCTCCAAAACGATTTTTCTGGCGAATGAATTGCCGAAAACAACTAACAACTGAAATGGAATTCAGGTTTTGAAGAATGCATCCTTCTTCTATATTATTATTCTTCAAATATGATGCAGAATCTAGTCAAGAATCCCCCAAAACGGCTTCCGAGACGATATAATGATATTATTGTAGTTTTGCCCTCTAAAACGATTTTTCTGGCAAATGAATTGCCGAAAACAACTAACAACTGAAATGGAATTCAGGTTTTGAAGAATGCATCCTTCTTCTATATTATTATTCTTCAAATATGATGCAGAATCAAGTCAAGAATCCCCCAAAACGGCTTCCGAGACGATATAATGATATTATTGCGGTTTGCCCTCTAAAACGATTTTTCTGGCGAATGAATTGCGAAAACAACTAACAACTGAACTGGAATTCGGGTTTTGAAGAATGCATCCTTCTTCTATATTATTATTCTTCAAATATGATGTAGAATCAAGTCAAGAATCCCCCAAAACGGCTTCCGAGACGATATAATGATATTATTGCGTTTTGCCCTCCAAAACGATTTTTCTAGCAAATGAATTGCCGAAAACAACTAACAACTGAAATGGAATTCAGGTTTTGAAGAATGCATCCTTCTTCTATATTATTATTCTTCAAATATGATGCAGAATCTAGTCAAGAATCCCCCAAAACGGCTTCCGAGACCATATAATGATATTATTGCGGTTTTGCCCTCCAAAACGATTTTTCTAGCAAATGAATTGCCGAAAACAACTAACAACCGAACTGGAACTCAGGTTTTGAAGAATGCATCCTTCTTCTATATTATTATTCTTCAAATATGATGCAGAATCTAGTCAAGAATCCCCCAAAACGGCTTCCGAGACGATATAATGATATTATTGCGGTTTGCCCTCCAAAACGATTTTTCTAGCAAATGAATTGCCGAAAACAACTAACAACTGAACTGGAATTCGGGTTTTGAAGAATGCATCCTTCTTCTATATTATTATTCTTCAAATATGATGCGAGAATCTAGTCAAGAATCCCCCAAAACGGCTTCCGAGACGATATAATGATATTATTGCGGTTTTGCCCTCTAAAACGATTTTTTAACTGGCAAATGAATTGCCGAAAACAACTAACAACTGAAATGAAATTTAGGTTTTGAAGAATGCATCCTTCTTCTATATTATTATTCTTCAAATATGATGCAGAATCAAGTCAAGAATCCCCAAAAACGGCTTCCGAGACGATATAATGATATTATTGCGTTTTGCCCTCCAAAACGATTTTTCTGGCAAATGAATTGGCGAAAACAACTAACAACTGAAATGAAATTCAGGTTTTGAAGAATGCATCCTTCTTCTATATTATTATTCTTCAAATATGATGTAGAATCAAGTCAAGAATCCCCCAAAACGGCTTCCGAGACGATATAATGATATTATTGCGGTTTTGCCCTCTAAAACGATTTTTCTAGCAAATGAATTGCCGAAAACAACTAACAACTGAAATGGAATTCAGGTTTTGAAGAATGCATCCTTCTTCTATATTATTATTCTTCAAATATGATGCAGAATCTAGTCAAGAATCCCCCAAAACGGCTTTCCGAGACCATATAATGATATTATTGCAGTTTTGCCCTCTAAAACGATTTTTCTAAGGCAAATGAATTGCCGAAAACAACTAACAACTGAACTGGAATTCAGGTTTTGAAGAATGCATCCTTCTTCTATATTATTATTCTTCAAATATGATGCAGAATCTAGTTAAGAATCCCCCAAAACGGCTTCCGAGACCATATAATGATATTATTGCGGTTTTGCCCTCCAAAACGATTTTTCTAGCAAATGAATTGCGAAAACAACTAACAACTGAATGGAACTTCAGGTTTTGAAGAATGCATCCTTCTTCTATATTATTATTCTTCAAATATGATGCAGAATCTAGTCAAGAATCCCCAAAAACGGCTTCCGAGACGATATAATGATATTATTGCGGTTTTGCCCTCTAAAACGATTTTTCTAGCAAATGAATTGCCGAAAACAACTAACAACTCAAATGAAATTTAGGTTTTGAAGAATGCATCCTTCTTCTATATTATTATTCTTCAAATATGATGCAGAATCAAGTCAAGAATCCCCCAAAACGGCTTCCGAGACGATATAATGATATTATTGCGGTTTTGCCCTCCAAAACGATTTTTTGGCGAATGAATTGCCGAAAACAACTAACAACTGAACTGGAATTCAGGTTTTGAAGAATGCATCCTTCTTCTATATTATTATTCTTCAAATATGATGTAGAATCAAGTCAAGAATCCCCCAAAACGGCTTCCGAGAGACGATATAATGATATTATTGCGGTTTTGCCCTCCAAAAAAACGATTTTTCTAGCAAATGAATTGCCGAAAACAACTAACAACTCGAACTGGAATTCGGGTTTTGAAGAATGCATCCTTCTTCTATATTATTATTCTTCAAATATGATGCAGAATCTAGTCAAGAATCCCCCAAAACGGCTTCCGAGACCATATAATGATATTATTGCGGTTTTGCCCTCCAAAACGATTTTTCTAGCAAATGAATTGCCGAAAACAACTAACAACCGAATGGAACTCAGGTTTTGAAGAATGCATCCTTCTTCTATATTATTATTCTTCAAATATGATGCAGAATCTAGTCAAGAATCCCCCAAAACGGCTTCCGAGACCATATAATGATATTATTGCAGTTTTGCCCTCTAAAAACGATTTTTCTAGCAAATGAATTGCCGAAAACAACTAACAACTGAACTGGAATTCGGGTTTTGAAGAATGCATCCTTCTTCTATATTATTATTCTTCAAATATGATGCAGAATCTAGTTAAGAATCCCCCAAAACGGCTTCCGAGACCATATAATGATATTATTGCAGTTTTGCCCTCCAAAACGATTTTTCTGGCAAATGAATTGCCGAAAACAACTAACAACCTGAACTGAAATTCAGGTTTTGAAGAATGCATCCTTCTTCTATATTATTATTCTTCAAATATGATGCAGAATCTAGTCAAGAATCCCCCAAAACGGCTTCCGAGACGATATAATGATATTATTGCGGTTTTGCCCTCCAAAACGATTTTTCTGGCGAAATGAATTGCCGAAAACAACTAACAACTGAACTGAATTCAGGTTTTGAAGAATGCATCCTTCTTCTATATTATTATTCTTCAAATATGATGCAGAATCTAGTCAAGAATCCCCCAAAACGGCTTCCGAGACGATATAATGATATTATTGCGGTTTTGCCCTCCAAAACGATTTTTCTGGCAAATGAATTGCCGAAAACAACTAACAACTGAATGGAATTCGGGTTTTGAAGAATGCATCCTTCTTCTATATTATTATTCTTCAAATATGATGCAGAATCTAGTCAAGAATCCCCCAAAACGGCTTCCGAGACCATATAATGATATTATTGCGGTTTTGCCCTCCAAAACGATTTTTCTAGCAAATGAATTGCCGAAAACAACTAACAACCGAATCTGGAATTCGGGTTTTGAAGAATGCATCCTTCTTCTATATTATTATTCTTCAAATATGATGCAGAATCTAGTCAAGAATCCCCCAAAACGGCTTCCGAGACCATATAATGATATTATTGCGGTTTTGCCCTCCAAAAACGATTTTTCTAGCAAATGAATTGCCGAAAACAACTAACAACCGAACTGGAACTCGGGTTTTGAAGAATGCATCCTTCTTCTATATTATTATTCTTCAAATATGATGCAGAATCTAGTCAAGAATCCCCCAAAACGGCTTCCGAGACCATATAATGATATTATTGCGGTTTTGCCCTCCAAAACGATTTTTCTCGCGAATGAATTGCCGAAAACAACTAACAACTGAACTGGAATTCGGGTTTTGAAGAATGCATCCTTCTTCTATATTATTATTCTTCAAATATGATGCAGAATCTAGTTAAGAATCCCCCAAAACGGCTTCCGAGACGATATAATGATATTATTGCGGTTTTGCCCTCCAAAACGATTTTTCTAGCAAATGAATTGCCGAAAACAACTAACAACTGAAATGAAATTCAGGTTTTGAAGAATGCATCATTCTTCTATATTATTATTCTTCAAATATGATGCAGAATCTAGTCAAGAATCCCCCAAAACGGCTTCCGAGACGATATAATGATATTATTGCAGTTTTGCCCTCCAAAACGATTTTTCTAGCGAATGAATTGCCGAAAACAACTAACAACTGAACTCGAATTCAGGTTTTGAAGAATGCATCCTTCTTCTATATTATTATTCTTCAAATATGATGTAGAATCAAGTCAAGAATCCCCCAAAACGGCTTCCGAGACGATATAATGATATTATTGCGGTTTTGCCCTCCAAAACGATTTTTCTAGCAAATGAATTGCCGAAAACAACTAACAACCGAACTTGAAACTCAGGTTTTGAAGAATGCATCCTTCTTCTATATTATTATTCTTCAAATATGATGCAGAATCTAGTCAAGAATCCCCCAAAACGGCTTTCGAGACCATATAATGATATTATTGCGGTTTTGCCCTCCAAAATGATTTTTCTAGCAAATGAATTGCCGAAAACAACTAACAACCGAAATCGAATTCGGGTTTTGAAGAATGCATCCTTCTTCTATATTATTATTCTTCAAATATGATGCAGAATCTAGTCAAGAATCCCCAAAAACGGCTTCCGAGACCATATAATGATATTATTGCGGTTTTTGCCCTCCAAAACGATTTTTCTAAGAAGAATGAATTGCCGAAAACAACTAACAACCGAATGAAATTCAGGTTTTGAAGAATGCATCCTTCTTCTATATTATTATTCTTCAAATATGATGCAGAATCTAGTCAAGAATCCCCCAAAACGGCTTCCGAGACGATATAATGATATTATTGTAGTTTTGCCCTCTAAAACGATTTTTTCGAAGCTAATGAATTGCCTAAAACAACTAACAACTCAAATGAAATTTAGGTTTTGAAGAATGCATCCTTCTTCTATATTATTATTCTTCAAATATGATGCAGAATCTAGTCAAGAATCCCCCAAAACGGCTTCCGAGACGATATAATGATATTATTGCGGTTTTGCCCTCTAAAACGATTTTCTTGGCGAATGAATTGACGAAAACAACTAACAACTCGAACTGGAATTCAGGTTTTGAAGAATGCATCCTTCTTCTATATTATTATTCTTCAAATATGATGTAGAATCAAGTCAAGAATCCCCCAAAACGGCTTCCGAGACGATATAATGATATTATTGCGGTTTTGCCCTCCAAAACGATTTTTCTAGCAAATGAATTGCCGAAAACAACTAACAACTTAATTGGAATTCAGGTTTTGAAGAATGCATCCTTCTTCTATATTATTATTCTTCAAATATGATGTAGAATCTAGTCAAGAATCCCCCAAAACGGCTTTCGAGACCATATAATGATATTATTGCGGTTTTTGCCTCCAAAATAATTTTTCTAGCAAATGAATTGCCGAAAACAACTAACAACTGAACTCGAACTCAGGTTTTTGAAGAATGCATCCTTCTTCTATATTATTATTCTTCAAATATGATGCAGAATCTAGTTAAGAATCCCCCAAAACGGCTTTCCGAGACCATATAATGATATTATTGCGGTTTTGCCCTCCAAAATGATTTTTCTCTAGCAAATGAATTGCCGAAAACAACTAACAACTGAACTGAAACTCGGGTTTTGAAGAATGCATCCTTCTTCTATATTATTATTCTTCAAATATGATGCAGAATAACTAGTCAAGAATCCCCCAAAACGGCTTCCGAGACCATATAATGATATTATTGCGGTTTTGCCCTCCAAAACGATTTTTCTAGCAAATGAATTGCCGAAAACAACTAACAACCGAATTGGAACTCAGGTTTTGAAGAATGCATCCTTCTTCTATATTATTATTCTTCAAATATGATGCAGAATCTAGTGAAGAATCCCCCAAAACGGCTTCCGAGACGATATAATGATATTATTGTAGTTTTGCCCTCTAAAACGATTTTTCTGCAAATGAATTGCCGAAAACAACTAACAACTCAAATGAAATTTAGGTTTTGAAGAATGCATCATTCTTCTATATTATTATTTTTCAAATATGATGTAGAATCAAGTCAAGAATCCCCCAAAACGGCTTCCGAGACGATATAATGATATTATTGCGGTTTTGCCCTCCAAAACGATTTTTCTAGCGAATGAATTGCCGAAAACAACTAACAACCGAACTGAAATTCAGGTTTTGAAGAATGCATCCTTCTTCTATATTATTATTCTTCAAATATGATGCAGAATCTAGTCAAGAATCCCCCAAAACGGCTTCCGAGACGATATAATGATATTATTGTAGTTTTGCCCTCTAAAACGATTTTTCTTGCGAATGAATTGACGAAAACAACTAACAACCGAACTGGAATTCAGGGTTTTGAAGAATGCATCCTTCTTCTATATTATTATTCTTCAAATATGATGCAGAATCTAGTTAAGAATCCCCCAAAACGGCTTCCGAGACCATATAATGATATTATTGCGGTTTTGCCCTCCAAAACGATTTTTCTCGCGAATGAATTGACGAAAACAACTAACAACTGAACTGGAATTCAGGTTTTGAAGAATGCATCATTCTTCTATATTATTATTCTTCAAATATGATGTAGAATCTAGTTAAGAATCCCCCAAAACGGCTTCCGAGACCATATAATGATATTATTGCGGTTTTGCCCTCCAAAACGATTTTTCTCGCGAATGAATTGCCGAAAACAACTAACAACTCGAACTGGAACTTAGGTTTTGAAGAATGCATCCTTCTTCTATATTATTATTCTTCAAATATGATGCAGAATCTAGTCAAGAATCCCCCAAAACGGCTTCCGAGACCATATAATGATATTATTGCAATTTTCCCCTCCAAAACGATTTTTCTAGCGAATGAATTGCCGAAAACAACTAACAACCGAATGGAACTCGGGTTTTGAAGAATGCATCCTTCTTCTATATTATTATTCTTCAAATATGATGCAGAATCTAGTCAAGAATCCCCAAAAACAGCTTTCGAGACCATATAATGATATTATTGCGGTTTTGCCCTCCAAAACGATTTTTCTAGCAAATGAATTGCCGAAAACAACTAACAACCGAACTGGAACTCCGGTTTTGAAGAATGCATCCTTCTTCTATATTATTATTCTTCAAATATGATGCAGAATCTAGTTAAGAATCCCCCAAAATAGATTACGTGACCATATAATGATATTATTGCGGTTTTGCCCTCCAAAACGATTTTTCTAGCGAATGAATTTCCGAAAACAACTAACAACCGAATTGGAACTCAGGTTTTGAAGAATGCATCCTTCTTCTATATTATTATTCTTCAAATATGATGCAGAATCTAGTTAAGAATCCCCAAAAACGGCTTCCGAGACCATATAATGATATTATTGCGGTTTTGCCCTCCAAAACGATTTTTCTTGGCGAATGAATTGACGAAAACAACTAACAACTGAACTCGAACTTAGGTTTTGAAGAATGCATCCTTCTTCTATATTATTATTCTTCAAATATGATGCAGAATCTAGTCAAGAATCCCCCAAAACGGCTTCCGAGACCATATAATGATATTATTGCAATTTTGCCCTCCAAAAACGATTTTTCTCGCGAATGAATTGCCGAAAACAACTAACAACTGAATGGAACTCAGGTTTTGAAGAATGCATCCTTCTTCTATATTATTATTCTTCAAATATGATGCAGAATCTAGTCAAGAATCCCCCAAAACGGCTTTCGAGACCATATAATGATATTATTGCGGTTTTGCCCTCCAAAACGATTTTTCTAGCAAATGAATTGCCGAAAACAACTAACAACTGAATCGGAACTCCGGTTTTGAAGAATGCATCCTTCTTCTATATTATTATTCTTCAAATATGATGCAGAATCTAGTTAAGAATCCCCCAAAATAGATTACCGTGACCATATAATGATATTATTGCGGTTTTGCCCTCCAAAACGATTTTTCTAGCGAATGAATTGCCGAAAACAACTAACAACTGAATTGGAACTCAAGTTTTGAAGAATGCATCCTTCTTCTATATTATTATTCTTCAAATATGATGCAGAATCTAGTTAAGAATCCCCCAAAACGGCTTCCGAGACCATATAATGATATTATTGCGGTTTTGCCCTCCAAAACGATTTTTCTTGCGAAATGAATTGCCTAAAACAACTAACAACTCGAACTGGAATTCGGGTTTTGAAGAATGCATCCTTCTTCTATATTATTATTCTTCAAATATGATGCAGAATCTAGTCAAGAATCCCCCAAAACGGCTTCCGAGACGATATAATGATATTATTGTAGTTTTGCCCTCTAAAACGATTTTTCCGGCGAATGAATTGCCGAAAACAACTAACAACCGAACTGGAACTCGGGTTTTGAAGAATGCATCCTTCTTCTATATTATTATTCTTCAAATATGATGCAAAATCTAGTCAAGAATCCCCCAAAATGGCTTCCGAGACCATATAATGATATTATTGCGGTTTTGCCCTCCAAAACGATTTTTCTAGCGAATGAATTGCCTTTAACAACTAACAACCGAATTTTTATTTTTTTTTTTTTTCTTTTTTTTTATTTTTCTAAAAATAATACGTAATCAAGTCAAAAATCCACCAAAACTCGCTTCCGAGACGATATAATTATATTGTTGCAGATTTGCCCTCCAAAACGATTTTTTCGGCGAATGAATTAGCGAAAATAACTAACAAGCGAACCGGAGTTGCGGCTGCTTTGCCTTTAACGCCCCTCAAGGGGAGTCTTCTTCGCTTGCCTTTGCCATTGTTCCGACTTCGATGGTCGAGCGCCTTTGATGGCTGAAGATCCTTCATCGACGGACATTTTTTGGAATTTTCCTACTGCTTCTCTTCTTCTACCGTCCGTCGAAGATGTTCGAGCTGTCTTCTTTGGGTCTTCTCGTTCTTTAGATCATCCGAGTATACCTCAACCAGACAGCTCCTCCGACTTCGAAATTTTCAGCAAGTTGGGGGTTATACTTGTCTTTGCTCCTTGGACCTTATCCATTCAGGTGGGCTTCCTTCGTTGACAATCCATCGAATATTCAAAGTATCAAGTCCGTGATGGAATGGTCGGTCCGAAGGAGAAGTCAGCGAGAAGCTTCCTGCGGGTTTAGTTCGCCGGCTGAAAATGTTCCTAGAACACTTTCCCACTCCCTTTATGCATTTTCGGCGGTGTCGGGACAAGATGCTCGCTTTATCAAATTTTCCCGACCAGCTCTTCTCTCCTTGCCCCGAAACCTAAGAAGCGGGACAACTTGTGAGTCAAGGGGAGCAGTCCCTTCAATCCACCGTTGACGAGCTTACGCCTTGGACGAGAAGGAAACGTGCCGGAGCAACAGAGGCTGGCAATAGAAAGGGAACTGGAGGAGAGTCAACGCCAACGATCGATTGTACTCTCTCGTCATTTTTCAATAGAAGATCAAGCGAAGGCATCCGTAGCCTCCTTGGAAGAAAAGAAACGGGCCGATCGCACTCGAGTGGTGTAGGTAGAAATAGATCGACGTCGCATTAGGAACATGTACATGGACAAAAATAGAAAGTTCGAGCGCTTACTCTATGAGCTGCTCGAGGGGATCAAGTTAACCATGTACCCCGACAATCCTTAATAAAACTTTCCTCTTTTTCTCCTAATTTCTCGTATTGCATTCCGCCACGATCGATGTAATCTCCCACGTTTAGGTAATCGCCATCATTCTCCCGAGTTGGTTACTTCAAAATCTCTTATAAATAATGATCTGTTTCTGTACCAACCCATACGAACTTTGCCATAGAATTCATATGAGTACTCACGCAGACTTCTTGCTTGTCGCGCCTCGACGCTCTTTATCATAATGAAGCTAAAAGGGAACTCTCCTTATCCTTCATGGATTACCAGCCGACAATAGTCACATCATTTTGGGTCCACAACTTACCGGTTTACCGCCTTCTTCTTTATTGATTAATTGCTTCCCCCTGGTCCGAGAAAATATTACCTTTTGAAGCAATCTGTCATTTGTGCCTCTGCCTGGTTGTCGAATAATCACAGATTTTCTTTGTATCCCTCCTTCGACCACCAATTTTATAAGCTGGTACAAACGACTAGAAAGGGAGGCGACTATCATCCGGGCACGAGCCGGGATAGATGTCCTGTTAACATTTTGCGGTATATCCATTGATCCCCTTGAGTATGGACTTGTTGGCGCTTTATGTTGCTTCCGGTCGCCCTCATCGAACCGCTTCTTTTTGCTGTTGGTCTAGTGACGCCTACCCTTCTTGATATTTGGTCTCGACCAGGTCTTTCTTCGTTCATCGATAGTGACACTCGACTTTCGAGCGACCAACTTTTACCCGATATGTCCCGCTACCTTAGCCTACCATATGGTAAATTCATGAATCACCATGCTAAATCTTCAGGACCCATTCTTCCCGAGGAACATACAGCCCTTCCTTTTGTGTTGGCTTTGCAAATATGTCTTTTGTCTCCCCACATGTCGAATTTCTTCAGAATTCCTTGATATGGCATATGAACCGGCATGTGGTGTTGATATTGGCCTAGGCCGGATGTTCCTGGCTGCATTGTATCTACGGTTGTCGGATGCTCAATCCTCGCTGATGGGTAAACACCCCGATCCTTTTTCGGGTCCTTTATGGATCCCGCATTATTGGCTCCGAGCGTATTTCTCTCACATGTTCCTAGATAAGGTGCTTACTTGAGCAGCCGAATCATCGAAGATAAAAGGAAGTGATGCACCGATGCCGTTCAATTAGATCCTTAGTTGTGCTCCCGATAACCTTGACCCTTTCGATGATTTCCTCATTGAGCTGTTATCTCTCACTAGTTTTGATTTTTTCAGGCTACTGTCGACGATAATGTCTACAGCTCCTCCAATACAAATTCCGATTCTCACTTGTTTTGGATGAGCGTGTTGGTCCCAAATGACTTAACTATGAATTTAACAGGTGGCGGTGACTTCTCATCAGGATTCGAAATTTATAATCCTCATTCTTGCGCTCGCCAATTTAGACTTACCTAGGGAATTCCAATGCCGATGGTGTATTCCATGAATTTCCCTTTTTCTAGTCACAAGGAAGATGTAACCGACATGATAGGCCATATCGAAGTCGCACGTGCTGTTTTCAAGAGCTTTATGTTCATTGGGCTTCTCCGGCCATCATTGTAGTTCCTCATCTTTCGATAAATGGTGGTTCTCTTATCGCTCCTTCCCTGTTTCCAGCATTGGGTTTGCTTTGCATCCTTTAAGGAAACCTGCCCTTTTCTTATACCGAGCATTATGCTTGAGCAACCAATTGATGAAGGTAAGCCCTTCCTCAATATAGGTGTACTAATAACTCTTGTCGATGGAGGTAGGCGCTTCTTTTACATTCTTACCCGATGTTGGTACTAATCGGCTTTCCTTTCGGATGATTCACTAGCTTCTAATGGCCGTACGGATGATCTACCAAGTAAGTTGTGGGTTGTTCATATGAATATGACTAGTGTCTCAGTGGCCCATCGAATATTCTTCGATATGATTACCCATTTCTCCGCGCTAAGTGGTTGCGTCTACATGAGTTATCAAGAAAGGCTACGCCGCTATATGTAATAGAGCATCCGTCGAAGATGATATCAAGGCTCTTCTTACTTTCTTGGCTCATTTACCCTACTCAATCGAATGTCGTGCCCTTGAGTCTGCCATTAATGAACTCTTTCTCACCTTTGGCTCGACCTTAAGGCTCTTCGGGACGAGGCGGCGTGAATCGAATCGGTCATCGACAAACCGGAAGCGCATTTTCTCCTTGCGACAATGAGCTGGCTTGTCAACATAGTATTCTTGACACCCTAGAGAGTGATGGTAATACCACCCTACAAGCCTTGTCCGCCCAATTGAAGACGGTCAAATCGTAAGAGGCGATTTGCGAATCATTGCACCTTGATATGATGCGGGCCAAGTATAAAAAAGAAGCCATTGTTGACGCCATACCATAACAGTGAGATGCAACTTCATAGTTTTGTTTTGAACTTTGAGCAGCATGTCTTGTAATCCATTATTACTAGTCCCGTACTTGTGCCACGTGTCACTTGCGCCATCTTGATTTCTTATTGAACTGTTTCTTGGTCTTAGCGTCGAATCTCCAAGTTCATCATGATATGATCTTATCAAGGCTATCGTTTCTTCTAACGGCATTTAATGATAGACGTCATTCCCCGATTTTCCTTACGAATCCAAATCGCCGCGATGGTTCGATGTAGACACTAACTAGCGAGAAACCCACTACACGCGCCATTATGGTCACTTATACACTCCACCAACCGCGATACACCCCTTCATCTTGATAACCGTCCACTAACTTTAACGCTTCGATCATCGGAAGGTCGTGGGCGGATACTTAGTATCGTGGGGTAAACCGTTCTTTAGCTTTTGCCTATAAATAGCACCACTTATCTAGAGTGAATCCTCATCCAAACCCTTTGTCATCCATAGAGCAAGCTTTTCACAACCAAGAAGCTTTTCACCATCATGGAGTGTCCTTCGTCCTCTTCAGCCTCATCTCCTCGTACGCATTTTAATCGTGAGTTTTCGGCTATTTGGAGGGAGATTAGCTCCTTCTCGAGTTACACCTACACCATGCTGGTGTTGAAACCCATGGCTCTCGAGAAACCGAATGCCTGCTTGAACCGCTCTGCACCCCAAAATCTCCCCTCTGAATATACGTTCCCGTCGACTATGAAGAGTTCATCACGCTCTTCGACTATAGGCTGGAGAAGTTTCGCGAAAATCTCGGCAACCATGTCCCAAAGACGATCTCACCGAAAATGAAGTTTGGTGTAAGATCGAAGAGATTGAGAACGGGAGGTGGTGTTCAAGGAACTCTGCAACATCCGGGAGGCCCTTCATGCCTCTTAGGCCAGCATCCTTCAACTTCGGAACATTGTTTCCGACCGCCCGATTGCCCGGCCCGGCGACATTTGCGAAGGCCTACGACGGGTTACGGACAGGCGGGAATATGAGCTGGATGAAGCTTGCGAGTCCCGTGCTTGGCCTTCATTGAGGCCCCTTTGGAAGGTTTGAAGACCATGCTGGATTCCACCGATGATCTCATGCGGGTCCGGAAGGAGTACCTTAAGCGGCTGGAGAGCAAGAAGGACAAGCCAAGGCGGCAATGGAGGGGCTGGCCGAAGCCCACCATCGTGCGAAGGAGGAGAACGTCAAACTAGAAGACCGACTACGGGGCTTCGTCGTTCGTTTCAAAGAGCATTTTCAATGAGGGCCCGGTGAAGTGGGTAGGGTGAGAGAGAAAGAAAGATAGAACGAGAGAGAAAGAGAAAGAGAAAGAGAGAGAGAGAAAGAACGGAGGATGTACAAAAGTTGTTTGATGAATGAACCGACTTTCTTACCCGTGCCCCCGATTCTTCTTGTATCTCCCACATCGATGGGTAGAATTTTTTCAAGTATTTCCCATTGATCGAATGTTGTAGCTCTCTTCCATCGATTTCCATCATTCGATATGCGTTCCACCGGGAGAACATCCATTATCAAGTATGGTCCTTCCCATTTTGAGGACCACTTGCCAAACTTCTCACTATCGAGGTTCGCGAGGCAAAATAGTCTTCTAGACCAAATCTCCCACGTCGAAACGCTTAGCTCTCACGTGTTTGTTGTAGGCTTTGGCAACCCTCATCAATGTTGGCATACATCATCTCATCGTATTGTTCTTTAGCCATGCCATCTTGGAGCTTCACCCTTAATGATCGCACAATAATTTTAAGGGGTCCGTATGTGAGCTTGTAGGGACTAATTCCAGTACTTGATCTCTTAGACATTAGGTAAGCCCACAACACTGTCGAAAGTAGTGAGTCCTATTCCCTTGGGTTATCCTCCAAATGCTTTTTAATCAACCCTATGATTATTTTATTAGAGGCTTCAGCCGACAATTAGCTTTGGGCATAATAGGGGGTCGAATGAACCATCTTGATGCCTCGAGACTTGGTGAAATCTAGTATTTCTCGCCCGGGAAAGATGTTCCTTGATCGGCGGTGATGGTCTCCGAGATACCAAATCGATGAATAATCCTCTCTTCGATAAACTCCCTAACTGTCTTTTGTGTCACGTTTTTGTACGTCGCCGCTTCAACCCACTTTGTGAAGTAATCGGTGGCCACTAAAATGAAGCTATGCTTCTTCGACGAGGGAGGATAAATTTTTCCTATTATATCCATCGCCAATCCTCGAAAAGGCCATGGCTTGATAATTGGGTTCATTAGTGCGGCCGGTGCGTGCTGGACTGGTCCATGTCTTTGGCATGACCGACATCCTCTAGCATAGTCAATACGGTCTTGAGTGATTGTTGGCCAAAAGTATCCATGCCGCCTTAATAGCCATTTTATTTTTAATCCAGCCTGATGCGCCCGTAGATTCCCACATGGACTTCCGTCATGGCTAGCATTGCTTCATCCCGCCCCAAACACTTAAGAAGCAATCCGTCGATTGTTTTTCGATACAACTCATCGTCAATCAACGAGATATTTCAGAGCTTTCTTCTTGAAATCTCTTGTTGCTAAAACCCGGGCTCTTCAAGTAATTTACCAAAGGGATTCTCCAATCTTGTTGCCCTTTGTTCGAATTTTCAGATTTCTCATCCTCAATCATCATTACCCCGAGCATCTATCGACGGTAAAGTCCTTACCCGAGTAATAATATGGTCTGCTAGCTCCTCGATATGCGGTATCCCGATGCCATTTGAGCCAATTCGTTGGCTACCGAGTTTTCACTTCTCTTGACATGGATTAGCTCATGCTCGCCGAATTTCGACAACAATTCATTCGCCGAGACGGTGATGTCGAATAATATTTTCACTCGCACATTGATACTCACCACTTAGTTGTTTAATCACCAGTTGGGAATCACCCTTCACTTTAATTGACTTTACCCCCATGTCAATTAAAACATTCAATCCCACAATCGGGCTTCGTATTTGGCTTGATTGTTCGAGCATTCAAATCAAGTCCGAATATGAGCTTTGTTTTCTCGTTTAAAGGGTGATATGATCATGATTCCTGCGCCTACTAAACTGGACACCACCGATCCATCGAAATACAATATCCAAGGTGCAATGCCGAGATAATTTTCATCCTCAATTTTCAACTCGATGGATATTCGGTAATGAAATCGATATCTGCCTGCCCTTTTCTTTATGCTTTGAGCGGCACATAGATCAAATCAATTTCTATCAAAGTAAATGCCCATTTTGCAATCCGGCCTCTAATGATAGGCCTTGACAACATGTACTTGACCACATCTGTTTTGCAAATAACATGTACCGTAGTCGGCAACATGTAATGCCGTAATTTTGTACAGGCATAATACAATGATAAACATAGTTTTTCGACGGGTGTGTATCTTGTCTCGGCGTCATTGAGCATCCTGCTCGGGTAGAATACGGCCTGCTCTTTGCCTTCATCGTTTTCCCGAGCCAAAGATACTCCTAATCGTCATTTCGGCGGCCGACAAGTACAAGTTTAATGGCCGTTCAGCTTTCGGTGACATCAAAATTGGTGGCTTGATCGGATACTTTTTTAACTTGTCGAAAGCCACTTGATGTCTTTCCTCCCAAACAAACTCTTGTTCATTCTTCAATTTGAGCAATGGGGAGAAAACTTCAATTTTCCCGACAAGTTAGCTATAAAACGCCGCAAGAATTTAATTTCGCTATTAGCATTTGCGATTGCTTTTTACTAGCGGGAGACGACAATTCTATAATAGCTTTCGCTTTGTTCATGTCTATTTCTATGCCTCTTTGATGGACCAAAAAACCTAGGAAATTACCAGCTCCTATCCCGAACGCAATTTCAACGGATTCATCTTTAACTTAAATTTACGCATTCTCTCAAAAGCTCGTTCTAGTTGGTCCGGATGACTTACCTTGTCTGTCTTGACGATGACGTCATCAATGTAGACCTCCATGAACCTCCCAATCATGTCGTGGAAAATGCAATTCATTGCTCTTTGATACGTAGCACCGGCGTTCTTCAACCCGAAAGGCATAACAATCCATTCGAATGTGCCAATGGCTCAAAGGGCATCTAAAGGCTGTTTTGTGAACATCCTCCGCCTGCTATGAATATCCGATTATACCTGGAATGCTCATCCATAAGGGGCATCATTTCATTCTTGGAAACCGAATCGATCAACATATCGGCCATGGGCATCCGGTACTCATATTTTGGGGTAGCTATATTGAGGTCGCGAAAATCGATGCATACTCGGAGTTTGCCATTCTTCTTCTTAACAGGACGACATTTGACAACTATTCGACATACCTCGTTGCTCTTATGAACCCGGCGGAGAGGAGGCGCTCAATTTCTTCCTTAACTTTAAGGATTACTTCAGGAGCGAATCTTCTAGGAGCCTGTTGATGAGGTCGAAACCCCTTTTTAATCGGCAATCGATGCTCAACTACACTTCTTGGAAGGCTAGGTATCTAGTGGTAATCCCAGGCAAATCAACCTTTGTATTTTCTTAACAGATTTACCATTTGAACCTTGTATTGCGATCGAGCAATTGGGCGATATAAGTAGGTTGCGAGCGAGTCTCATCTCCAAGATTGACTTCTTCCAACGGATCCCGAGCTTGGATCACTTTGTCATCCTCTTTAATTGGGGACTCTTCAAACTCTAAAATACCATCGGCGAGCTCCCCACTTGACTATTCCGTTCGGCCTAGTAGGCCGCATACCTCTTAGAGAGGCTTTGTACAAATAACCGAGTTTCCATCTAGAAACCGACTAATTGGTTCTACCGGTTCCTTCCTTGGGACCCATTCGGTAATTCCCTTGTCGAAACGGCGCGGAATGCGATATCCCTTGGGTCCGCTTCAGGCGGCTTAGATACGCGAAGGCGGTCATCCGACATAACTTTATCTCGTCCGGATATACGGGTCCAAGTGACACAAGTCTAGGGATTCGCCTTTACATATTCCACCTTGTCCCCATTCCGGAATGCCAGCATTTGGTGTAATGTTGATGGCACACATTGATTTCCATGTATCCAATCTCTCCCTAAAAGCGAGGTTATAAGATCCGTCCGCGTCCACGACGCAAAAGGGCGTCCTCGATGTTTTGGATCCGACGGCCGGATTTGCGACATATACCTCTTTTACTTGTAATCTCGCCAAGTGAAGTCGGATAGCTGTATATTCGATGGGATTATATCATCATCATTCCTCCCTATTTTCTTGAAGAAGCGGTATGAAATAAGATTTAACGTTGACCCCCATCTACCAAAGACTTTCATTGCTTGGTCGTCCATTGATCCTTGCATTTATGTTGAGCGACCTTAAATGATTCAAGATGTCTTCTACTGATTTTCCGAATTCCATGGTTTCTTCATTGTGGAAGCAAAATTGGGCCATCTCTTTCTCTTGTGCCGTTTCTTCGTCGTCGCCATCACTGAAGATTACTCAAGTCGAAACTCGTGTGGCAATTTGATTTGCACCATACAAGAGCTCGGAGGTGATACCTGGCCAGGCTAACGGGGTTCTAAACCGTGATTTAGATGTAGATGGCTTCGTGGCTCGATGACTTTGTCGTCTTTTTTCCGAACCGGCAATGTTTCATCCGGGCGTTGCCTCCAAACCAAATTTCTTGCCCTCCGGGGCTTGGTATGGTTAGGAGCTGCTGGTATTGATTTACGGTCTATTGGTATATCCTATTGTCGTAGGATGTGGATTCTCTTCTTCCTTTGCACTCTTCTCTTCCGAGTTCGAGTCATACTTTTCTCATTCTTTTGATCCTCCGTCACCTCGTACTAGGATCCCTCCGTAGGGTTGCTTGGTATCTTCGAGTTCGTTCACAATGTGGCTTGTAAATTCTCCGTCGAAGGTCTTTGTCGAACTCTTCTTCCCATCCGTGAGGGACTTCTTGTTTAGGATAGACGGGTGGTGGACCATAGCTTACATAATAATCGAACTTGCCGCTTGGCTCGCCCAAGGTACCAATTGTGGGGTCCCCTTCCTCATACCTCTGCTTAAATAACTTATAAGCTCCTCGATGGTTGAGGTTTCCCGATGTCTGGTTATTTTGATCCGAGGAGGTGCCCGACCCCTCCGATTGGTTTGGTCATTCCTCAAGTAACCTCCTTTGGGTACGTCTGCGTTTCCCAACTTTCGTCTACGATGAGCGCATAAACTAGGTAACTTACGCCCTCCATTCGATCGCTTTAAAGAAACCATTCCAGTCATTACTTGGAAAAGGATCGATATCGACATCTATTGGAGGTTTACCTTTGTCCTCGGCAAATTTGATCTTCCCTTGTCGAATTGCTTCTAGAATGTTCTTTTTGAGAACTAAACAATCCGAGGTGTTATGGCTCCATGAGTGGTGCCATTTGCAGTACTTCTTCCCCGCTAATTCCTCCTTGGATGGTATCTTCTAACCTTCGTTAGCCTTATTTGTCCGTCGGCCAACAACATGTCGAAGATTTCTTCCGCTCGGTTTGCATCGAATGAATAGAACACTGCATCCTTTGCCTTAGCCATTATAGTTGACTTTTCTTTCATCCTTGCGGGCTTCAGTGCTTGGCAAGTGTATGGCTTGTCGATGGTTAGTTGGGCGACAGCTACTTCGACAGGGATCCGTTAACTCCTCGTCGAAATCGGGTGATTCGACAAAACTTATGTCTCCCCTCCGGGTATGCCTCTTGTCTTTTTCTTTGATGATACTCTCATGCTTTACCGCCATTGTGGATAACTCGAATAGATCAGCACATGGATATCCGACCATCCTGCTGGTATTTCGAATTTCAACCCATTGAAGGCGAACTCGCAAATGTTTTTTCGGGTAGAGGAACCAAGCATTTGTTCCGAGCTCGTTTGAACCTTGCAATAAATTGATCGACGGTCTCATTCGCCATTTGCTTCATTGTCGATAAATCAGCTACCGAAAAATTCGGCACCGCTCTTTGGAACCGCCCATGAAATAAACGTTCCATCTGTTCCCATGTTAGCAACGAATTGGGTGGCGGTGCGGTATACCAAGTAAAGGCTTTCCGTGACAAAGACAATGGAAAGAGCCTTAATTTCTAGTGGTCTCGTATGTGTAGCGTCTCCATATAATGCTAGAAAACGATTAATATGTTCATATGTAGATTGATCATCTTCACTAGTGAACAGCGTGAACTCGGGTATTTTAAATTCTCTTGGATACGGGATCGTATCCACCCAATCGAGATATGGCTTTCGGTAGATATTAACCCCGTATCCTACCATTGGGTCAATATATGCGGGTACCCGATCAACCACCGGGCGATAATATGGCATATGGTATCCAGGTTGTGGTGCTTGACACACGGGTTGTATGGGAGGTTGACCAGCGTGAAACATAAGCTCGGGAGACGGGGGTGGTTGGAGAGCTTAATTCATTGGTTGAAACCTAGGCCGTATGTCCCGAAGTGCAACCGGCTCGGGTCTCGACCTAGGGAATTTGGTCTTGCCCCCGGCTCGCCATTGCCCCCTAAAGGGTATTGGTATTCCCCTTGGTTTTCAATGACCACGGGTACTAGTTGCTCGTTGACGGGGACGGGATTATACTTGGGCGGCGACTTCTTGGCGAGCAGTAGAGGTATATCTTGTCGAACAGGATGTCTTGGAAAAATCTCTATGTCCGTGAGTACATCTTATCGAATAGGATGTCTAGGGAACATACCTGTATTTGCATTGGTCGGCAACTCCTCCCTCCGTTGCGGGATCCGTGTAGGTCCCAAAGGCTGAATATTTTGTTCGACGGTGCCTACGTTCGGCGGTGTTGTTACCGGTAATGCACCGTTCGCTGTTGGTACGAAGCCATTCCCTCCTTGACCCTAAGGTGGGTTAACCGTAATTCCAGCATCGTCCCGCAAAGACATTCGTGATACGTGTTGATGATTAATGGCCTAACGACCTCGGTTATTCGCTGGACCATATGATCAGCAAACTCGTTCCGAACTTCCTTGATAGTGCGTCTTATCGAGGTTAACATGACGGGTGTCATTTCCGGATTCCTCCTTGGTTCTTCGACGTTACGCCGAGAGATTTCTGCGTCTTCTACTTGGACTCGACGGGCCGTAGATGACTCTACTCCTTGCATCTCTTCTTGAGGTTCGTCCCCAACACCATCTAAATTGTTACGTGCTCTTGTGCGTAGCATAGCACCTCTCTCGAACCGACACCAACGGTCCCACCGGGCGTGCCAAAAAGATTGTTGCGTGTCGAAATCCTTCGACAGGGGCCTCCTTGTGATTATGAGTCGAGCCCAAAAATGACTAAAGCCCAAAAAATGGGGTGGGCTCACGCGGAAATCTTTTATCGAACTTAATCCGTTCGTTTTTCGAAAAGGGGTTCCAGGTCGGTTTTGGACGAGAGAGTGTCAAATGCGATAGACGCCTTTATTAACACAAAAGAGCGTGTTACGGACTCTCGATGAATTCGACAACCCGGTGCGCGCAGTAGTCAAGATGTGTAGTAAATTTCAACACGACTGGAATTCAATCAACGGGGGTCGGACAGAATCAGAGGACACAATGCTGGAATTGAATCGACAGCACTGGACAGGGGATTATAGGACACAATACCGGAATTGAATCGACAATCTTGGACAAGATGGATGAAAGGTACAACACCGGAATCGAATCGATGGAACCGAACCTAGTGAGAAGGCGTCGGAATCTAATTAACGACACTCAACTCGGGTATAAAACTCGTCGAATTGAATCGACGACGGGATTACGAAAAGTTATAACTAAGCTAGGCTAAAGGCTAAGGGCTAAAAGCTAGTTTGAAAAGATATGTGTTACGTGTGTTTTTGTCTATCCCTTTACGTGTCTTCACTATGGGGTATATATAGGCGAGACTCTTGGTAACCGTCGATCGGTTACTTTCTTCGGCCCCCATGTTCCACCCTTTTCCATAAGCCACGTAGGTGACTCTTTCGACGGTTTCTTGGTTTTCGTGCTCTTTTCTTTTCGCCTCGTGGGGATTACCGCTACTCTTTGGTAACTCGCTCTAATTGTGGCTCTTCCCGCGCTTTTCTTGTTCTAGAAGGAAATGAGGCCAGAATTTACCTTGACACGTGGCACCCTCTTGATCAATATGTGCCTTACCTCGGTGTTCTCCCCGTAATCGATTGACGCCCCCTCACGTGCTTGTCACGAGCCCTCTCGGAATATTTTTAGGTGTCAACAACTTCCCTATAAATAAGAAGATGGCGCCCTTCAAATACACCTCTTCGTAGGGGCGTCTCTCAAACGGTGCCTCTTCATCAACACACCCGATCATGAACATAAATATAACATAACATGTTGATTCATGATGCGCAACTCAATTTAAATGCAAAAGATATGGCATAGAACTTAAAAATGATTATAGAGCTAGAACTACCATAAAAGTTATTTACTAAGGATCATTTAGTCAAATTTTCTTCTTCATAAAATCACAATAAGATTGTTTGATGTTTCCCCTTTGGTGTAAAACGAGCTACAACAAAGTTGTTTTCAGTTGTTCTTTTTACTTATAGCTGATGTTATGTAGCAATTCGTGAACATCGCAACTGCTATAACTTTCGGACGATGTTCACTTAAGTTCTATAACTTATTTTCGATCACTTGAGTGGCAACATTTATATACGGCACTCACTCAAGTGCCATGGCTTTACTTCTTATCATCGAGCGTTGTATACTTTTCAATTGATCATTTGAAAGTTATAACTTTTTAAAAATGTTCATCACAAATAGTATGCCACGTGGGGTTTCCTCATTTAGATGAATGTTTTTAAAAAACGCAAAGCACTTCAAAGATCGATTGAAAATTATAGCATTTGAGTAAACTTGTTTAGAAGTTATGGCATTTGAGTGAACATTTTTTAGAAGTTATGACAGGTTGAATGAACGTTTTTTAGAAGTTAAGTGGTCGAAAAAAAGCTTTTGGTACTCAAGTTGTCACAACCCGAACCCTCGGAGCTCGTCGACATCCCACTGGCCACGCTTACGTACGGTTATCCAGGATCCAAGGCCAACGAATAATTCGCGGAAGCAAAATAATTCTCCGTTCATAAAACAACCAACAAAGTTACGATAACTTGGGATGAAAAAAAAACTTATGTACATATATACATAGTCGTTACAAACTATCAAATCTAGGGCTTCGGGGCCACGTACAAACCTCGACCAACTATAACAAAAGGATTACGTGGTCGAAGCCCGCTACACTCCTAAAATAAAACGATCTACCAAAGTTAAGAGACCAGCTACTCTAGGCCTCATCCTACTGGGAGGCTTCTGCATCGGAAGGCTCCACAACGTCCCCATCCTCTTCGGGTGCCACGACCTGCCGGGCGGATCATTCACTAATGCGGCGGAGGGTCCGAAAAAACAACGAACCCACGACGGGGTGAGATAAAATCTCAATAGGGAAAACCTCTAACCCTAACTCAGGTCACTAGTGCCTCCAGGACAAATTTTTAAAACAACGAAGCTCGACATATCCTCATTTTTTTTCCTCAATAATTCCACTAATAAATCCCGAATATTCCATTTCCGTTCCGAATATTCCCACACCTTCTCAAATATTCTACGTTACCCTCATATTGATAAATCACAACTCAAATTGGAATAACGATAACCCACGTTGCTCTAAAGCCCGCGTTCCACGCCTCAGGCTATCGTATAAAATTCTACGTTACTCCGAAAATTTCACATTACTCCACAAATATTCTACGTCATTCCATGAATATTCCACGTGACTCCACGACATCATGCGAGTCCATAACACTGAGTCTCGGACCTTTATAGAACACGGCTCCATAAATATAAATATATATAAATATATATACATACCGGGGTCTCGAGACATATAGGAATACGACCCGTAAATCACGGTCTCGGACACATAGGAACACGACCGGATTAAGTCTCGGACAATTAGTCGAACACGACTCACTTTGGTCTCGGAGGACTTAATTGAACACGACTTTCACACTTTATCGGCCTCGGACAATCGGACGAATATGGCTCACTTTGGCCTCGGACTGACTTGATTGAATACGACCATCATACCTTCCCGGTCTCGCGACAATCGAGACGAATACGGCTCACTTTGGCCTCGAGACGACTTGATTGAATACGACCATCATACCTTCCCGTCTCGGACAATCGGACGAATACGTCTCACTTTGGCCTCGAACTGACTTGATTGAATACGACCATCATACTATTTCAGAATAGATCGGGCTCACGCGATTCACTCACATTAGAGAATTAATACATCGGACCACCCGATTGACTCACGTTAATCCATAGATTAAACCAGATCATCCAATCAATCACGCTACCACATAATTTAATCTATGCCAGGCGACCATAACATACTCACGTAGAAATTTATCCGGGCCGATCAAATATTAATTCTAACGTATTTAATAAATCCATGACTATAGTACTAACCTATAAGAATACCACATTTAATTATTGCGTGGCATAACGACATTATGTCACGTACAATTAAATACCGTGGCATAACAACAATGTCACATATAAAGTAACTACGGTTAAAATCTAATTTAACCATAGTTAAAAAATAACTAGAGTTAACACATAACCTAACCATAGTTAAAATATTAGCAAAAAAGTAACTATGGTCAACTTTGACCACACACTCTCTCTCTTGAATTACTATTCATGCAAGACACCATTTTTTTTCTTCTTTCTTCTTCTTGCATATTCGGCCACTCTAACTCAAGATCAACTCCAACAATTTCTTCATAAAAAATCCACAATTTTGCGGTCTATTAGCAACCTAACCACCTAATTTAGGTTTAGAAGTAATCCTACCTCAAAAATTCGCAAAAACCTCCGTTGAACGGTTGAGAAAACTTGAATCTAGCGGCGATTCCGACGACCCACTGTAGCCAACGACCTCTGCGCTTCAAAATCGAGTCGACGGCAGCTCAATGAAATTTTTTTCGGCGACGGCGGCGGCAAGATGTTGGCTCAGCCAAGTGAGGGAAGGGAGATGGAGAGAGAAACGTTTATCACAAATTTCGAGGGCAAATGGGTCCTTTCCCATATCCAGTCCAAATCTACTTTTCCCGAACCTCTTTGGGACGAACCGCGAAGGATTCGGACACTGGATGAGGAAATATCCAAAAATTTTATTTATTGAAACCCCCGAAAGTCCGACGTCAAATTACGAAGCTCGATTCGCGACTAATCTCGATCAATAGAATTTTCGGTGTATCTCAAACTAATGGGCTGCTTTTAGGAGTTACGCGTATCGACCCGTAATAAAATCATGTTTAAGAATTACTCGAGCCATGGCGACTTTGGTTGTCATTCAATTGCGAGGGTCAATCACTAGTCCCACTAGACACGATCGTTAGAAATAATTTCAAGGACGTTCGGAACCCATACGAGGTCAAACGGAACCACCCGTGATCCAAGCGTAGGGTATTATCTAAATCGTTCCTTGATCATTCTAAGATCGGTCTATATTGGTCCAAAATATTTCCTCGAAAATTTTCATGACCAACGAGTCGATCCAAGTATCAAGTTCTTAGGTCCACGTACTTGAATTTCCTAGCTAGCCATTCCCATTTGGTTAGTCCGCTTAAGATGGCCATTTTCAAGTGAGATATAACTGAAATACATCAACGAGACTTTTCATTTATTCAAAGCTTCGAAAAAGGTTGGAATACGAGGATGTCACAATTCTTCCCCCTTACAAAAATTTCGTCCTCGAAATTTACAACGAAACTTATCTATCCAAACAAATGGGGGTGCGGTTGCCTCATCGTTTCTTCATTTTCCCAGGTTGCCCCTTCCGTTCCATGGTGCTCCCATATCACTTTCACCAAGTGGAATCGTCTTGTTCCTCGAAACTTGCTCTTTCCCCGTCTTCTATTCGCACCGGTCTTTCCACGTAAGATATCCTTTCATCTACTTCCACAACTTCATGATCCAAAGACATGAGTTGGGTCCGGCTCGTACTTTCTCAACATGGATACGTGGAAGACATTATGAACTTGGGACAAGTTCGGTGGCAAGGCGAGTCGGTAGGCCAATGTCCCAATCCGCTCTAGAATCTCAAATGGGCCTACGTATCTCGGACTCAACTTTCCTTTCTTCCCAAATCGAGATAAACCTCGCATCGGCGACACCTTCAGGAAAAATATGGTCTCCCACCCGAAATTCCAAAGGTCTACGTCGTCTATCCGCATAACTCTTTTGACGACTCGGGCGCTCTTTAGTCTTTCTCCGATCACTTTCACCGCCTCAACAGATTGCTGAACTAGCTCCGATCCCGTTATACTCCTCTCACCAACTTCATCCCAACATACCGGAGTTTTGCAAGCTCCGCCATACAGCGCCTCAAATGGTGCCATTCCGATACTCTGCTGGAAGGCTGTTGTTGTAGGCGAACTCGACTAGATGTAGTTGTTCCTCCCAACCTCCTTTAAAATCTATCACGCATGCTCGCAGCATGTCCTCAAGTATCTCGTATTGTCCTTTCCGACCGTCCGTCTGCCTGGGGATGATATACGGTGCTATACTTGCACTTGAGTTCCCATAGCATTACGAAGCCTCGGTCCTTCAATCGACGAATCCACTACGGTAACCAAATATCCTTGGCATCCTTTTGCTTAACACTTAGTCACTTCCAAAGATGAAATTAAGGGAATCGAGATTCCTCCTCGACTTCCCACAAATTCATATCTAGGATGTCCAATCGGATTAAATTGGATCACCCCGCTACCACAATCAAAAATAGCTTTTTGCTTTCCCGCCAATCCATTCCAATTATCACGTCATAATCATACATAGTCAAACCGCTAGGTCTATAGATTCTTCTCTACCACCAATGACTATCTTACAACCAATACACCATAAGGTAACCAATACTTTATCCTTTAAGGGTGTAGTTACGTGCGAGATTACTTCTAGCAGTTTTAACTCAATCCTAGCTAACTCCACAAATTGAGCGGATACGAAGGAGTGTGATGCTCCAGAATCAAATAAAGCATATGCGGCATGATCACATAAGGACACCGTACTCGTGATCACTCCCGGCGCATTCTCAACCTCATTGCGCACCACCGCATACACTCTCCCTTGAGCCGGCAGCCTGTTCTAATTATTCTAAGGAGCAGCCCTTATTTGAGGTCTCAATTGAGGTCTTTGGGGTTGAAATCGCTGTTAGGGGGCTATCTCCCGGCAACTCCTTACATGATGATCAAATTTTCCACATTTGAAGCACGCTCCAGTTCTACTTGGGCAAGGTCCATTCCCGTGTCTCCCGCCACAAAATCGGCAATTCTGGTTGGACTGATACACCGGCTTCCCATTGTTTCTCCCGACCGGAGGGACGAAGCGCCGGTTTCCCATCATTGGCCTCTTGCCAAACGGCGGTTGTCCCTAGCCGGCATGAACCGCGATCCGAGAGCGGCGATCCTCTCTTTCATGTCTCGCTCCACCATCCGACCCCGCTCATACAACTCGTTATAGTCCCTCGGGTTCAGCGGGATCAACCGATCGCGAAGCTCCGGCCGTAATTCGTCCCGAAACCTCCTCGCTCTATCCAAGGGATTCTCTACCATCCTAGGAGCATACTTTGTGATCTCGAGAATTCAGCCTCATACTGATCTATCGTCATATGGTTTTGGCGAAGCTGCTGAAATTCTAACATTTTCTACTCCCGAGCTGTCTTTGAAAAATACTTTCCATTGAAGACTTCGGTGAAGACAGTCAATTCGGAGCGGTACCCTCCGGGAAATTTCTTCCCTTGGTGGCCTTCCACCAATCACCGGCCGTATCTTGAAGTTGATATACTCGCTAGGGTCACTTTCTCCTCCTCGGTGCAACCCAAAACCTCAAACGCTTTCTCTAGATCCTCTACCCATCGAGGTGCAACTCCGGGGTCCCCTCTTCCAATAAACTTTGCCGGTTTCAACTTTAGAAACTGTTCCACAAGCCGATGCATCCGTCTATTCCCATTGTTATTTCCCGATTGACATTGCCCCCTTGGCGGCAAGATAAAGAAGAAGCAAGAAGCAACAAGAAAGAAGCGGCCCGGCGGCGGCTTGGGCAATAGCAATAGCTCGTTCTGAGTCCGCCTACCCATGAGATTTCTTATCTCTTCAAGAGCCCTAAGGACTCCATCCACTCTCGGATCTTCTCTAATTGTAGGTCGCGAACTAGAAGCTCCCCTGGAACCTCTTCTCGATCCTCCTCTAGCACTTGCTCTGGAACCTCTACCTTGATTTTCCATATCCATTACTATCACAACACCGAACCAACATAATTCCACCAAGGAATTAGAAATCTATGCCACCTACTCGAGTCTAGCGGTTTCACACTTTGCTTAACATAGCAATTAGCACAAAGCTAATAATCGTTTACGGAAGAACGATTCAACCACAATAACAACAAACAAGCAGCACGGAAGTAATCAATCACGCAAATCACGGGCGCATATTCAAATGCCCTGCATAACGCGATTAGCTCGCGTAAACACCTAAGGTTTCTCTGTCTAATCATCCCAAAGTCATCGCTCCTTATCACTCCGTCCTTCGTCCAACCTTGGATCGAGCAATCCTTGCTACGATACCACTTATACGGGGATGTCACAACCCGAACCCTCCGAGCTCGTCGACATCCCACATGGCCACGTTTACGTACAGTTCTCCAGGATCCAAGGCCAACGGATAATTCGCGGAAGCAAAATAATTCTCCGTACATAAAACAACCAACAAAGCTACGATAACTTGGGATGAAAAAAAAACTTATGTACATATATACATAGTCGTTACAAACTATCAAACCTAGGGCTTCGGGGGCCACCGTACAAGCCCGTGACCAACTATAACAAAAGGATTACATGGCCGAAGCCAGCTACACTCCCAAAATAAAACGATCTACCAAAGTTAAGAGACCGGCTACTCTAGGCCTCATCCTACTCGGAGGCTGCTCGCATCGGAAGGCTCCACAACGTCCCCATCCTCTTCGGGTGCCACGACCTCTTGGGCGGATCATTCACTAATGCGGCGGAGGTCTCGAAAAAACAACGAACCCACGACGGGGTGAGATAAAATCTCGGTTTGGTCTCGGAGGACTTAATTGAACACGACTTTCACACTTTATCGGCCTCGAGACAATCGACGAATATGGCTCACTTTGGCCTCGCATTACTTGATTGAATACGACCATCATACCTTCCCGGTCTCGGACAATCGACGAATACGGCTCACTTTGGCCTCGACGACTTGATTGAATACGACCATCATACCTTCCCGGTCTCGGCAAATCGGACGAATACGGCTCACTTTGGCCTCGGCATACTTGATTGAATACGACCATCATACTATTTCAGAATAGATCGGGCTCACGCGATTCACTCACATTAGAGAATTAATACATCGGACCACCCGATTGACTCACGTTAATCCATAGATTAAACCAGACCATCCAATCAATCACGCTACCACATAATTTAATCTATGCCAGGCGACCATAACATACTTCGTAGAAATTTATCCGGGCCGATCAAATATTAATTCTAACGATTCAATAAATCCATGACTATAGTACTAACCTATAAGAATACCACATTTAATTATCGCGTGGCATAACGACATTATGTCACGTACAATTAAATACCGTGGCATAACAACAATGTCACATATAAAGTAACTACAAGTTAAAATCTAATTTAACCATAGTTAAAAAATAACTAGAGTTAACACATAACCTAACCATAGTTAAAATATTAGCAAAAAAGTAACTATGGTCAACTTTGACCACACACTCTCTCTCTTGAATTACTATTCATGCAAGACACCATTTTTTTTCTCCTTCTTCTTCTTGCATATTCGGCCACTCTAACTCAAGATCAACTCCAACAATTTCTTCATAAAAAATCCACAATTTTGCGGTCTATTAGCAACCTAACCACCTAATTTAGGTTTAGAAGTAATCCTACCTCAAAAATTCGCAAAAACCTCCGTTGAACGGTTGAGAAAACTTGAATCTAGCGGCGATTCCGACGACCCATCAGTAGCCAACGACCTCTGCGCTTCAAAATCGAGTCGGCGGCTCAACGAAATTTTTTTCGGCGACGGCGGCGGCAAGATGTTGGCTCGGCCAAGTGAGGGAAGGGAGATGGAGAGAGAAAAGTTTATCACAAATTTTGGTAGAAAGATGAAGATGATGAATAGTCAAGGAAATAATTGGTTTTGAAAAGCAAGAGGGGCAAAATGGTCATTTCCACCATCATTGACTAGTCAATCTCCGCCAAAGGGAAAAATGACCAAAATACCCTTCATTCCAAGTGAAAAATGGGATATTTTTTTAGGGCAAATGGGTCCTTTCCCATATCCGGTCCAAATCTACTTTTCCCGAACCTCTTTGGGACGAACCGCGAAGGATTCGGACACTTGGATGAGGAAACGTCCAAAAATTTTATTTATTGAAACCCCTTAAAGTCCGGCGTCAAATTACGAAGCTCGATTCGCGATTAATCTCAATCAATCGAATTTTCGGCGTATCTCAAACTAACGGGCGGCTTTTAGGAGTTACGCGTATCGACCCGTGATAAAATCACGTTTAAGAATTACTCGAGCCATGGCGACTTTGGTTGTCATTCAATTGCGAGGGTCAATCACTAGTCCCACTAGACACGATCGTTAGAAATAATTTCGGGGACGTTCGGAACCCATACGAGGTCAAACGGAACCACCCGTGATCCAAGCGTAGGGTATTATCCAAATCGTTCCTTAATCATTCTAAGATCGGCCTATATTGATCCAAAATATTCCCTCGACAATCTTCATGACCAACGAGTCGACCCAAGATCAAGTTCTTAGGTCCACGTACTTGAATTTCCTAGCTAGCCATTCCCATTTGGTTAGTCTGCTCAAGATGGTCATTCTCAAGTGAGATATAACCGAAATACATCAACGAGACTTTTCATTTATTCACAACCGGAAAAGGTCGAATACGAGGATGTCACACAAGTGACCATCGTATGAAAGTGTTAACATTTATGTGTCTTTATCCTTGGCAATTCTTAACCCAAAGTAGAAAAGCAAAAAAAATAAAGTTGAAGTACTATTGTTGCAAGTTGGCAAATCCGATATCCTTCATTTTTCCTTTATTGTAATTGAAAATGGCGTGTCGGCCACCTAAGTAACATCATCATCGACCCGCGACACGACATGACGTAATATACGAACACGTCATTCTAAAAAATTAGAGAATTCGACATGTTGGGATACGTTATATATCAAATGTATATTTGTATATAAATGATATATTAACATGTACATAAAAAAATTTGAGCGGTGACTTTCTTTTCTTCGCCTTCTTCTTTTGTTAGGGATTCACGGTTAGGTTTTTTTTTTTTTTGGCTGGGTATTTTAATTTTGGAGTGGCTGGGTATATGACTTAAATATATATGTTTTTGATATATTTATATATTGACCCCTAATTTATTGAAAATGGCTAAAATCGATCCCATAAGTATCGAAATGACATGTCATGATGCTTTGGACTTGTGGGTCAATGCTTTGTCTATAGCGCCGGCCACATGTCAATTGCATCTTAAAGAGTGTTCGTGTCGACACACGTCCGACACGAAACGGAGATCCTTGAAAAGTGTCCATGCTTCCTAGTCAGCCACAAGTTTTGATTGAGAGAAAAAAGCTACCAATTACATATTCCAGAATTTAACTAATATAAAATTTTCATGTGAAAATGTTTGTATTGTTATGAGGTTTTTACTTAATTGATTTATTGTGTCTATAGTCTCCGTTTTTGTTGGACCATATGTGATAATTTCATGAACATATTTTATGTATTGGAAGCACTCATATGAGAGCGACATGTAGAGAAACAAGTTGATCATAAATTTGAGTACAAAAATTTGTTGTAATGCATATGAGAAAGGTAAAGTGAATATGTAATTGGTTTGTTTCACCACAACATTAATCGTGTGACAAATGGTTACCTCACGTTTATATCAAAATTAATATAAGTGTTCTATTCCAGAACAGAGCGATTTATACATGTAATTTGGAAACACAGCAATCGACTGACTGCTTTTACGGTCATGTATGTTTTAGGGGAAAAAACAATCTCATAGATATGAGTTATACCCATACAGGTCCATCGACATGAGTGAAATTCTACAGAAATGAATTTACCCACAAATTGTTTCTGTACTACATGTATAACTTTATTTTTAAGCATAAAATTTGTCTTTGAAGGTGGATGTACTTTTGTAAATTACATGTATTAATCACAGTGTTTTAGCATAGACCGTTTAAATTAAAATGAATATTAGATCATTATATACATTAGTTACATAATTGATGTGGTGGTGAAACAAACCAATCACCTGTGACATTTTCAAATTCGACCCTATTCGGGATGTAATAAAGTGACGATTTTAATTTATGCATTGTTAGTAAATCTCGCTCTGAATTGATCACTCATGAGAGGCTAACTAAAAGGAAAAGGCTATTAAGGATATAAGTACGCTCAATTTGAGAACTCAACCATGGACTGACAGTTAGACCATAAGGATTGACGAGGGACAATTCGAGCCATTAAAGACCGATTAAGGAATGGTTATAGAACGTTTTGACAATAGTATACAATCGGATCGCGGGTGAATCCACTTGACCGTTGTATGGATTGCGAACGACCCTAAACCAATTCCTAAAGATCATGTACATTAGAACTAGTGATTGAACCCTCGTAGTTACATGACAGCCAAGATCATCCATGGTTTGAGAAAAGCTCGAACGTGGATTGATGTTGAATCAACCACGAGTTGAATATGCGTAACTCCTAGATGCCGCTCGTTAGCTCGAGCTGAACTATAGTTGCGATCGATCGATTTTAACCATGAGTTAGAATCTGAATATGAGTATCGAATTTTTGAGAATCTCATGACTAAACTATTGGACGTCGCCTCATTGAACTACCAATTTATCGATTTTCACGAGACTCTCGATTTAAGGATTAACTAGCTAAGATTTGGAGCCTACGAGAAATCGGGCCGGGCAAGGACACATTGGGCCTCAACCCCAATGAGGTTTGGCCATCTAGGCCCAAGAGCAAGCCTAGTGGGCCTAGTAAAGCCCACTAAAGCCCTTTAAGCATTCTAAAGCCCATTAAGCCATTCTAAAGCCCAAGCTTAATTCATTTGAGCACAATTTCAATTTATATGAATTCATAGAAATTACTAGCTCATATATGCGTATAGTACTTCATACTATACTTTGAAAAATTACCAAAATACCCTTACCTTGTGAAATGACCAAAATACCCTTATTGCATTAATTGCAAAAGACAAGAAACCATAAATGAAGGGACGACTTTGGGGGCATGCATTGATGAGGGGTTCTTATTCTACCCAAGCTTGTTCAAGAAGCCTAAGGTGATATCATCTCACTCACTCTCTCTCTCTCTCTCTCTCTCTCTCTCTCTTTTCATTCGGCCAAACCTCCCCTCCCTTGTTGCTCATCACCAGCCACCCATTCAGCACTATATCAGTCCTTTTAGTTGCTATTTGGCCTGCCAAGTCACCCTTAAGTGCCGCTGTGACCTCTCGTTGTCGTACGAGCTTCGTTCGAGCTGTTTCCGCCGCCGATTTGAGCTCCATCAAGCGAAACAAGCACAATCGGGACTGTGTTGCTACTGTTCAGCTGTGCATCATGGTCTCGTGTGGTTTTTGGACCAAGCCACGTGTAGCCCTTGCCGGCGCCAACACGCCGGTATCCTCGGATTCGTAATTGAGTGAGTTATCGCCATAATCCCTTGATTAGGATGTGTTTAAATTAGTCTAAATATACTTAATACTAATCAAATTGACCATGGTTGGGTTAATTAATTATAGTTGGGTTAGTTGACCATGGTTGAGTTAGTTAACCTTGGTTAGGTTAATTAACCATAGTTAATTTTGTTAACCATAGTTAAGTTAGTTAATCTTGGTCGATAAGCTATCATGATAAGTGATAGGTGGACTTGATAAGTTATCGAAAATGTAATAAGATATCGCTATTTTAATGATAAGCTATCGCTATTTTATACAATAAGATATTGAGGTTTTGACGATAAGCTATTCGAGATTTTAAAGATAAGCTATCAAGGTTTGGACGAAAAGCTATTGAGTTTTTGACGATAAGCTATCGAGGTTTTGATGATAAGCTATCAAGTATTTTACGATAAGCTATCAATATTTTTATGATAAGCTATCAAATATTTTATGATAAACTATCGAATTATTTTCATAATTATTATTCTCTAATTAAGTAATATAATTTTCAACAATTAGACATTTCATTTATTAATATGCTCTTGTAGATGTCGATATTGGGAATAGCCATATAAATTGGCTTATGTAATTAATTGATTGGCAATTCTCAATGATGTAAGCATAGGAAAGTATGTTGAATTGGTGATTGAATTGTGTGTATGTAATCAAGTGCAATTTATTTACTTGCAAACACGACATGAGAGTTGCATTAATTCAATAATTCCTGGATAAGCCTGGAAGACCCCCATACGAGATGGGCGTACCCTCGATCAGCCATAATTGATCGAAATGATAAATATCTGAATGAGTCGGAAGACCCCCATATGAAAACGGGCGTGCCTTCGATCGCCCGTAATTGATCAAATGAACAGATGCCGGGAGAACCAAAAGACCACCGTGTGAGAACAGGCATGCCATGAGTGGTCGTAATGATAAGAGTATGCTTGAGCGCGCCGTGCATGAGAATGTTGACATATGTTCTATTTGCATTATTGAATTAATTGCACTGAATTGTGTATAGTGGATTATAACATACAAGGCACGTGCCAAAGCAAGCAAGGTTGCCTATGATTATGTGATAGCATACTTGTGCATATATATATATATATATATATATATATATATATTGTATTGCATTGCGAGGCTCTTAATGCATCCGAGCTAGGTTGACTTCCCAATCGAGGCTTAGGCTGTTAATTTGCTGTGATTTTATATCTCACCCGTTGACGTTGACCAATTTTTAGGCTATTAGCTTGGAAAAGCGATTACGGGCTGTGAGAAGGATGTTGATCTCTTTTGGAGTAGCTGAGAATAGAGTTAACTCCTAACCCTAATCTCGTACTTACGTCGGTTGTAGGAAGTAGCCCCGAAGTGGGGCTTATGTGTATAAATGTACTTATCGGGATTAATGAATAGCTATTAATAGAATATATTTTTGCTGATGTGAATTAGTGGGATGTCCTGCTTGTCTATCCTTATTGTTGTGTTTGTTTGGGGAAGTAAATCGCTTCCGCATGTGTTTAATTGAAACATAAATTTTAAATGGATCGGTGACGTGTCCCGAGACGTCACAACTTAATGACCGAGAAGAGATGTTAACGTGGCTGATGGGTGCGGGGCGTGACATCATCGACAAAAAAAAAAATACAAACCATTCACATATTTGCACTACCTACGTGATATGCATTACAATCAAATTTTCACGTAGAATGTCAAAATCATCATTTTTTGATTGATCTGCTTCCCCACAAAATATTGTCGGTGACCGCTTCCGATGCATGAAATATATTCATGAAACCATCACAATTGTCCAATAAAAACAGAAACCACCAAAACAAAAGCGTTTTGACGGGAAGAAAAGAAAGTAGTTAAATTCTGCAATCTGTAATTGGGTACTTGCCCCTTTCTCTTCAATAGGACTCCTGTCCCACATGTCACCGTTACTTCTAATATTAACAGTGACTGTTATGCTTCTATTGTTTTTTTTTGGATAAAGCGTTATGCTGCCATTATTCATCCTCAAATAGCTTAATGATGTTGATGGGAGCAATGTATACTACGATGATGAAGACATCAGCTACGCTCATATTTATTTGTTCTTTATGCGTAACTAGTCATGTAGAAGGTTATAGGACCAAATCATATGTTGAGATCAATAACAATTTGCCGGCTGGGACTGCACTAATAGTTCATTGCAAATCCAAGGACGACGATCTCGGAATTCATCACATAACGCGCTACTGGGGGTTCTCGTTCATACCAAATTTTTTTGGGGGAACGTTATTCTTTTGCGGCTTTGCATGGGCGGGCCGATTTGAGTGGTTCGATATATATGAGCAAAATAGGGACTGGTATGAATGTAATCAGTGTATTTGGATGGTCTCACCCAATGGTCTTTGTAGGCTTAGTTACGACGGAAAGTATAATGTTTGTTATCCATGGAACACTCCAAAACAATGAGGGAGGAAAACTCTTATGTAAATGTAGAGAAAGATTACGTTGTGAACTCATACTTCAGGATTTAGGTGGAATGTTATTTTATGAACTAATATTCACAAGTGTGTTCTCTTCAATTAATCTCAACATTCCGCTTTTAATTGGCATCTCTTTCTTTTTGTTGGTGTCTCATCGATTTTTGTCATTCCATTTGCACTTATTGCTTGTACCATTTATTATCTCAATCAAAAAAATTTATTATAAATCTTTCTTATTAAAAAAGAATTATTAACAGTCAAGTCATGTCGATTTCGAATTTGTCACATTGGTGTCGTACACCGAATTGACACCTTTAAATTTATGAATACACTAAATAATGTAGTTTTGAAGAATCTAGCAAAGTATGAGATGTTGTAATTATACGTGATAACGGCTCAATTTATGTCGGCGTAACCGACGTCCACTTATATATGCGTAACCGACGTGCACTTATGTCGGCGTAACCATAGCGGATTAATATCGTCGTAATCGACGTGAATTAATATCGTGTAACCGATGCGGATTAATGTCGGCATAACCAATGTGGCTTAATGTCAATGTAACCGATGTTTTCCTAATCTATAAATAGATGTGTTTTCGTAGTTCAGAATTATAAGTCATAACTCGAATCACACTCCTCGAGTTCTCTCGTAGTTGTCCTCCAAGTGTACTTGGTTTTGAGAAGTATTTGATAGAGTCCTATTGGTATAGTGCTGATATAAATAGGTTCGAAGTACTATATCTTGGGAGGCATAGTTCGTGAAGTAATTTTAGTATCGTTGACAAGAACTAATTGCCTTAAGGAGATTCGGCTAGCCATACCTTACCTCTTGTCCACTTTTTTTTTAGTTTACTATATTCATCAAGTTTATTTGTTTTGCAATCTTTATTTATAAAGATTATTATTATCGCCTTCTCTATGTTTTTATTTTCCGATTACAACAAATAGGGTTACGTATTTCCCTCGATACGTTAACGTGTGTGCATTATTTTCCAACAATCTTAAGGCAATTAACGCTTATTGTGATGACTTGAACTTTCACCTACTTAAAACAGGTGCGGGTTAGTGCTTGACGAGTTTAGAATCATTAGCATGAAATTTGGAATTCGGCCAATGTAAGCATGAGAAAGCATCAAGCATGAAAAAGTAAAAGCACAACAAATCGTCAAGCACGGCATGTCATAAGCCGCTTGACACATATCGTGTCCCAGTGCGACTGCAAAGGTGAAGTTGTTCACTCATCATAAGCTGACTCCATTGCAAGTTGCTTGACAAGGTGACTGGTCTAAGCTGATTAGACTTCAGTGCTTCTCGTATGTATACTTGGGCGATCGGTTTATTCATTATAAGATCATCGAATGTCGTCACTCTACTTGCAAAACTGCTAACGGCCCTAAGCCAACCATCATCTGATGGAGCCATCGCTGCTCACGATTGCCATTGTTATCGTCATCGCCTTGGTTGGCATTGCCATAGCATGGCTGTGCCGTTCGCCGACCTTCCCTCTAGCCATTCGGCACGTCATCATGTCCATCTGATCGTCCGATCATTTGATCACTCGTTCGTTGATTTCTCGCTTAGTGTAGCAACCTAAAAATTCAAAACAATTTTAGGTTAATGGATTATTAGGTTAATTATTTAACTAACCTAACTCGGACTCTCCCAAGCCCTTACCAAATCGCAACTTATGGTTCAATGTGATTAACATGCAATGTATTTTGAATTCGGATTCACCATTAATCATTTAGTGTAGGTCCATTAGAAACCTAAATAAAATAGCGGAATAACTATTTTGTTCCCATGAAATAGAGATTAAGAGTCCGGGGACTTAATTTACGCTAGATTACTCTAACGCCCTTTTAGTACAATTTTATTTCATGAAAAAATCATTTGAGAAGGCAACATTAATTGATTTTAACCTAAGTTACTAACAAAAGTTATCATGTGGGCGTACAATCAATTAAAAAAATCCAGAAATCAATATAACCAATGGAGCATACGCCACGCAAGATAGTTCTTTTTTTAATTTTTGATTTTCATATGAATGCATGAGCCTATTCTAAATGATGCAATGTTATGAATTAAATGCAAGATTAAACTAGATGGCATGCAAATTGAATTAAATGAATATACAAGAGAAACCATGGATTAATTAAATTAACCACATGACATGTAAATTAATTAAAACCTAGATATGCAATTCTCATATGCAATCTAACCTAAAATGCAACCTAATATGACATGGCAAGAAATAATGACATGGCATGGATGACGTGGCATGGATGACGTGGCATGGATGACGTGGCATAGATGACGTGGCATGGGTGACGTGGCATGGATGACATGGCATGGATGACACGGCATAGATGAATATTTTTTATTTTCGGATGGATTTATTTTGTAAAATAGAACTATGCCAAAATAATGTTTATCTTGCATATCTTAGAGTTTAAATTGACCTAAACCCTAATATATTAAAGACGAATTATTTTAGGCATGAAATTATATTTAAACAGATGCAATCTAACCTAATTATTTATAAAAAGGATTAGATATGCAATTATCTACACGATGCAATTTTTAAAAAATATATGCATTTTTCAGATATGAAAAGTGAATGAATGCAACTCTTTTTTTAGAATTTTTGAGATTACACCAAAGTGATAGATATGGCAATCAAGCAATTTAAGTTAAATTAGGAAAGTGAATATGTCAAGCAATGTCAATCAAGAAAGTGGATATATCAATCAAGTTTTGAAATATTTCGTGAAAATTTGAGTCAATCTTTAATTCGTAATCTTACGATTAACGATTGAAATCAAATCCATGCCTAATTGAATATTCTATCAATAATCTTAAAGATGAAATTTCTAGATCATATGGCAAGTTACGGATTAGGAAAGTAAATTTTCCTAAACAACTTGTATTTTGAAAAAGATATCCACTTTGATGCAAGATATGCAATATATAATATCCAAATTTGATATGCAAATATGGCAAAATAGGCAAGTGTATATTCATTTTAAAGGAAAGAAATTATACCCAAAATTGCCTTTCCTAGTTTGCAATTCGCACCAAATTTGCTTGCGGATGGGGTTCAACCACCAAGCACTGAACGTCGGGGCTTACTCGCTCGTGGCTGGGGGCTCGGCAAGGTGAGTTTTATGGCTCGGACGAGGCTCACTTCGTAGCAGCAAATTCAAGCATAAATTCACCTAAAAAAACAGCACCAAACAATAGAGAAGTCGCGTAAAAACAGTGGGGTAATGGGTCTAAACAGTGAATAAATATCTGCACCAAATCAAGAGTAAAAGGCCCAAGACATCCCTGTTTCAAGCCCCCAATAGCAACTCGAATTGCAGCTGAAAACCGGTCCTAGCGGTGGCAGGGACTTGCTTGATGCGTCATGGATCGAAGTAGTGACGCTCATAGTGGACTTCACGTTGGCTACTCGTCCAGGGTAATCAGGCACGAACCAGCTTCAAACTTTTTCCTCTAAATTGTGGACGCCTTCCTTTTGGAGAAAAAATATTAAGTGCCTATGGGTGCCCGCTTTCTGAATAATGGGTATAAAACAGGATATAATAACATATAAAAAAAACCCCAAAGTGAAATCATGAGCAGCCAGCGATTCTCTTCTCCGCCTCTTTATCTTTTGACATGGATCCATCAGGACAAACGCCACCGCATGTCTCTTTCTTAGGCTTCTCTTTTGTGGGTGTTGTCTTCAGGCCTGCACTCGACTTAGCAATTAATGGGAAAGAAATTAACTTTATTGGAATTCTTCCAAACCTGTTCGGAGAGTGGTGAGGATGTCCGATAATGAAGCTATGGAAGGACAGAGCACGCCGATTTTTGTTTCTTGTGGACTACTCAAGGGAATTGTCGAACTTGCACCCGAGGAGTACACTTTGCTCAAGGCTGGCCACGGGAGATTAATCGGGACCATGCAGTTGCTCGAGACGTTGAGATAGCCTATGGAAGGCTTGGCCAGTACGAGCGCACCAGGATCTCGTCGGAGCAGGAATGGAGAGGCTCAGTGGCGTTGCTTTGTACTCGCTGAATAGAGGAAACACAGTTAGGAACTTACTAGAAGTCACGTGGACTAAACTGGAAATCTGCCAGAATTCATTTCAACATGTTGGGTGGCGATCAGAGCAAATGAAGAACGACCAAAAGGTCAGACGCATGGTGATGCATAGACATCAAGCTCCTTTACGGAGGTAGCGGCATCATCAGTCGACCAAAAGAAAAAGAAGCACTTTTTTTCTCTTCTTGGCGTTCTCTCTCTCGATACTCTCTCATGTATGAAGTGTGGCTGTACATCGACTCGTGGGGCCCCAAAATCTGTCGTGCTCTCCCTCTTTTATGAAGCTCCTATTTGTGGTCGTATATAATAAATTGTGTGGCCTCCTCTATTTGTGAAGCATAAGCCTGCTTATATAGAGAAAATTAGGTCCAGTTAGGGCTCTAACTTATGGCTCTTTATGAAATAGACCATGAATCTTGAGACCTTTTTAATTAAGCCCCGAAGGACTTAATCACACCTAATCAAGCCCAAATCAGTTTATATTCCTTAAAAATTTCAGCACAATCTCAATTCAGATAATTCAATTAAGTTCAAAACCTTGAATTAAGTTTATCCACCACCAATCCAATGAAAATGTGAATGCAATGTATGCTAAAATAAATATGAAAACTAAGTTAATTATTTTTTGTAGGAACTAAACTTTAATTCCTGATTTTTATGCAAAATAAATGATTAAAATGAAAATTTAAAATTTAGGTGTCAATAGTGCCTCTCTTTGACTAGAAGCTCACGGAGATTTCGCTCAAAAACAAAAATTGAGGCCTAAATTTTGACAATGTAGATGATGAATGATGAAAATATTTGCGGGAGTTTTAATCCCATGTTTTTTAAATGCAAGAGAAAATGATGTATTAAATGCAGAATCGTGAATAATATGTGCTAGAGCTTCCTTCCTCCACGGAATGGATTAAAGAAACTTGCACATGGATTGCATATGAAAATACCTATTTTACCAAATACCTCATAATGCTGATGACTCTCTTAATTTCCAAGTTTCTTGTGGATGCAAGGATCTTAATGTCTTGAGGTGCCTTATCCGTTACCAAAAGTTTCATTCGATGCGTGACATCGCAAGATATGTATAGTGTTAAAAATATGCTTTTCGAGATCACAAGAGCAAATTGAGATTATGAACTCAAAAAAATATTCATATCACAAGAGAAAATTGAGATTATGCAATGAATAAATATTAAAGCCACAAGAGCAAATCGAGATTATGACTTTAATGAAAATTTATCGAGGCCACAAGAGCAAATCGATCCTGGTACGATAAATTATCTCATGAGGTTGATCATGAGTTGAATAGATATGCAGACCACAAGAGCAAATCGAGATTATGGGCTAGAAAATTATTCAGATCATAAAAGCAAATCGAGATTATGATCCGAATAAAAGAAATCAAGAACACAAGAGCAAATCCATCAACGAACTTAGATTTATCGAAACCACGAGAGCAAATCCATCCTGGTTTGATAAATATCTCATGAGAGCGGGTCAATCATGAGTTGGGTAAATATCCGGATCACAAGAGCAAATTGAGATCATGAATTAGATAAAGAAATCAAGAGCATGAGAGCAAATCCATCGATGAATTTGATAAATATTTATTGAAACCACGAGAGCAAATCCATCTTGGTTTGATAAAAATCTCTTGAAAGCGGGTCGATCATGAGAAAGATAAATATCCAGATCACAAGAGCAAATCGATCATGAATTGGATAAAAGGTATCATGAGAGAAAATCCATCATGAATGAAAAGGCATAAGTATAAGAAGTGTATTTCCCGAACCGAATCGGGATCAATATAAAAGAAGTGTGTCGCTCGAATCTTGTCGGTACAAACACGGGAGGCCAAAATGACAATTAAAATGAGTAAAGCTATTAATTTAAAACTTACTTAGGTTTTCCGAATGAATAATCATGGAACAAGACAAGCCGATCAGATCATACCTGCCCATTCACTCGAAATGGGGTTTAAAACAACATGTGCCTAGACAAAATCAATGCGATGCAACATGTATTCCATAAAATCAAGTTTCACTTAAAGAAGGTGGATGCATGAATGATCATGAGAACGATGCCTATCCGTTATCCGAGGTTTCTCTACGATGCAAAACAGCTCGAGATGTGTAAAAAGTGTAACGAATGCCACCCGAGCCGATCGGGTGAAACATTTGTGTAGAAGGTCGAGTCAATGCCACCTGAATTGATCGGGTGAAGCATTTGTGTAAAAGTGTAGTCAATGCCCCCGAGCTAATTAGGTGAAGCATTTGTGTGAATGTGTAGTCAATGCCACTCGTGCCGATCAAGTGAAGCATTTTTGTAAAGGTGTAATCAATGTCACCCGAGCCGAGAGTGAAGCATTTGTGTAGAAATATGTAAACTTGAGTTGATCAAGTGTAAGTGTAGAGCAAGATTTCACCGTGCAATCAAGAAACATACCCGAAATCTCTTAAACTATCATAAGATCGAGCTAACTCGCATTGCACTTGAGGATTTGGTAGATAACCTGGTGGGTTTTTTTGCCGGGCAAGGCTTGTTCATTTAATGATCCTTGGACGAATTTTGAGACTCGGGAGGTGACTCGAACATTGTGAATGCGTTACCTGTCAAACGGTGTCAAAGGTAACATGTACAAACATATTCATCAATGAGTTCATGCAAAATTATGCTACTGAGCTTGCATTAACAGTCTTGTTTAATTCCTATCAAGTATGATTAGAAACAAAATGTGGATTTTGCTCACATGGTATAATGAGACATAATGTGGTTCATATACAACTATTATGGTAAGTTTGCATTACCATTTCCGTTCAGGGAGGTTATCACATTGTAAATATCTTGAATGTAACTCTGAATGGGGGACTTTAGTCCGAAATGGCTTTTTTCTCACTCTCGAGAAAAGTTGTTTATCCTAACTGTTGGATTCAAGAGAAATCACTCAATCTTACCATCATCGCATTCAACAAGAGTCCAAGTAATCTCACAATTGGTACGACCGAGCCGATCTAAAGAGCTTGATTAGGACCATAATGAGAGTTAGGTCAAAGATTTACAAAGGAAACTCCAATCAGTCAAGGCTTATTTGAAATGAAGTTTTTTATCCTCCGTTGCGGGTTTACAAGTCAAGAATCCCGCAAAAATGATGGAGAAATAACCTTGCTCGAACTTCTTCGAGCGATGCTTAAAATCATTCAACTCTACATTAATTCCAGTTCCCTAATCGAAGAGACTTTGAAAGGCTGTAACGTAGGTTAAGGTAAGGGACCGAGGAACGAAAAGGCTTCCTTTTGCTTAGAAAGTATATGGGAGGGGCTTAATGTTGGTGATCACTGCTCTTTGTCATCGATCTTAGTTTTCCGAAAATGTTTTTAAAGAAAACCATCATTGCTTAGAGGATGGTCGTCTTCTACTGGGGATTGTAATGACTTCCCTGGGGAGTCTTTTTTTACAACCGGTTTCGATTGGGGATTTACAAGAGACACAATGCAAACATATACATGGAATTAATAACTTAACAAACAAAAATGTACATTTAAAGTTCAAAAGTACTTTATAAATTAACAATGATTTGATTGGGCATTAGCCTTACTTTTGATAGGCACTTTGCTTTTTCTATGCCCAAGATTTTCCGTGGGATTAGCCTTTGCTTTTTATACTCCCAACTCCCATTTTTCTTTTTCCTTTTTTTTAGAGAGAGCTTGTTCTTTTTTTTTTTCGCTCAACGTCTCAATCCTTTTTTCGACGTATTGATTGGTTTTTTTTAAGAAGTGGGCCCTTTTCTTTTAGGCTGAATTTGCTTTTCACAATCCCATGATTTTGAATCAAGGATTACAACAACATAAACATTTACGAGACAAAAAGTTTGCCGTACATGGATACAAATGTAGAACTACCACATGAGATGAGTTCACTTGGGAATTTTCTGTTGACTCGATCTACTTCAATTCTACTACTTGGAGAAAGCCATTTTTGCCTTAGAATGAGCAAATGATCACCAAAAATGGTTTAAGAAATGAATATACAGGCTCAAGTGGGCTATGCAAAGGGTAGAGTGTATTGGGTTGAGAAATGAATGCTCTTTGTTATCCTAAGACATTTGAATTAAAATTCGAGTATAAATGCAAAGAAACACCCGGAGATTGATGTTAGTCCTAACAAGAAAATTTCTAACCATTTACCTTGTGTAGCTGGTGGAATTACCTCATCCGGCCCCCGATGGGTGGTTCTTGACAACGGTAAAAAATGAATCCTCCATTCAAGGGGTTAGCAAGGGGCACCTATAGTGTTTGGGATGAAAAAAATGAGTGCCTCCGTCATTTCAGCTATCATACCATTTGCGAGAAGACCCTTTATCTTAGGAATGCGGAACCTAGTTACCGCTCAACTCACTAGGGGTTAAAATATAGGACATGTATGGAATGGCTTTCCTTTCATCATCTTGTCATGGCCCATTTTTTATATTGAATGCATAATATGTAGCTTATGCTCCCTATATAGAGTTGGTAAATTAAATACGAAGAATAACAATGCATAATCATGCCAAGAGAGAGCATTTTTCAATCATGCAAAAGTAGAAATTTTAAATGTCTTGTCATGCTTTATGAAAATGTATTCGCTTGAAGAACATAATATGCAAGCATGAGAAAATTCTTGGGGAATGGGGGATTGTGGATTGCCCCTACTTATGGGAATGGATTAAACAAGTTTAGAGTATACTTCTTGAGTCAAGGAATGAATTACCCCGAACTTTGCCCCTACACAAGGAGACACGTAAATGAATTATAAGTCGAGTAAAGACTTGAGATACTCTGTTGCTCATTGATGTTATCCATCTTGTCGGTTGTGTGCTTCTACAAGAAGGAAAGTTAGGTGTTATATTGAAAATAAGATGAGATAGAGAAAAATACTCCCTTTCTCCAAGTGAGGGTTCACTGTTGGCTTGCCCCATTTTAATCGAAGTGGATTGCATTGAATGATAATAGCTTTGCAAGGATCAGGGATAACCCCTAGATGATTTTAGTTTTGAGCTTTAACAAATGATCTACTTCTCCACTTGACCCTCCTAACTTGGCACTTGCAAGGAAGAAAATAGAGGGTCATTTCCAAAAATGATCGGCTTGATAAGAGATACTCCTTTTTGAGATCGGGCCATCATGGCTTTGTCTCGCTTTTTGTTGGCTAACGCAGCGTGATTGAGGGTGAAGCATGGATCAATCTCGATTGGCTGATGGAGCCGTACTAGCCAGGGATTTCTAGCTCGCTTCAATTGTTCGACAATCATGTGCAGGGTCGCGTAAGGATCGATCAGGCTTATGCGTGATTGGAGTTAAGGAATGCCCCCTTACCCCTGAATTAATTCTAAAACATAGAGTAGATGGATTAGTAGGACAACCCTTTCCTTCCATGTTTTTTATTCTTCTGAAACAATTTCTTGAATTGTTATGAGATTTTTTATTCTGGTTTGTATTCGACATTGATTTTCTTTCGAAGGACAAAAATGAAGAAGCATAGTTGAGCCCAGCCCTCAAGATTCTCTATGATAGATATATTTTTTTTAATCGGTTGGATATCATCACTGGGCAAGTTTGGAACGCCCAGTATGCCCTAAAAAATATGAATTGAAATTGCAAAAGATTCCCTAGGGTGTGGATACGACTTGAACAATTCAAATCCTAGAACGAAAATGCAAATCCAGACATCTGGAAAGCAAAAAATATCTAATGCAGGGGATCATGCAGAAAACTAAAAAGTTACTCATGTAGGCTTGCCCCCGCCTCCATTGAGGGTGCTCCAAAAATAATGCCAATGAGGAGATAATCGAATGGATTGAAAAACATCTGCATCAATTCATCGTCGGCTTGAGATGACAGCGAGGGATTATTTAGACAAAGAAACAAAAATACAATGAATTGGGTGATCATGGACGTTAGCGGATGTGGAGCGACGTCGTATTGAATGTCTAATAGTTGATTTTTTTTATGATCCATAATCACCTACAAAGAAATGGGAATGCAATGAGTACACGACTTCAAAATGGTCGGTCCATGACTAGCCTAATCGACTCTATTTTAATTTTCTTTTTTTTTATGAAAAAATTGGACAAACTTTCCTTAGGAAGACGTGTGAATTTTCTTAGAAATTTTTTTACACATTTAAAACTTGAAAAATGTGATCCTTTGAGATTTAGCAAATTTCTCGAAGGGATTTTCTTATTTCATCACAATGAATTTCCAACGTCAAATTTGTCAAGAAAAATCTTGTACTCATTGAGGCATTAAGGAAAGCTCTGACAAAATCTCTTCTTGGTCCACAAAATATCCCAAAGTGATTTCTTTTTCATCAATTTGATTTTCTTTTTAGAAAAAGGACTATGATTTAAAGTTCAGAATTTTACTGACATCTAACATGGATTGACCGAAAATATAATAAATGCGAGTTAAAGTTAGATACCTTACTTTACTTGTAAAAAATAAAATGCCAATCACATGCACATGGATCCCGAGGTTAACCCTATTCTAACTATCCTAAAGGTTAACAAATTGAAGTGAAAGACTTGCAAGAAGGAAACAATCTCGCGCACATAATCAAGATTAATCGTAATCTTAGGACGTAACCAGGATTAGCTGGGTCACTTCACTTTGGCTTCTCGAGTTAAAAATTAGAACCCCCACTTCGGTAATCTTACCGAGCATGAGTTCTAACTTTGGAAACTTATTTTTCAAAAGAAAGTCGGGATCGAATTCGGACTCACTTTCAACCGTGATCTCACGGAGAACGTTATCTCGATACCATCCTAAATTTAGTGGTCCAAGTCCAACCACGGGTAATATGCGGTGCAGTGCTAAAATGATAAATCATGTCTAACAATTAATAAGCAATCACCACTTCAAAATATGCATAATTAAACAAATAATTCCAAAATACCGATCTCAGAAACAAATGATTAGCCAAATACTCCACCCCTTATAACTCCCATATGTAAAACCATTTTAACACATGGTTAGGAACTTACCTAGAGTTCAACTGCTAAACATAAATGCGATTTTTCATGAAATTATCGGCCTAAGTCCACTAAGGTTCCTTTTAATTTTTTGAAAATTAAAGTGATTAGTTTATCAAATTTTTTAGAAAAAATCAAGTTGTTCATCCTAGCGTAGTCGCCAAGTCATTTGCGACCTAAATTCAGAAAATTTTCAGGTTAATGAATTATTAGGTTAATTATTTAACTAACCTAACTCGGACTCTCCCAAGCCTTTACCAAATCGTAACTTATGGTTCAATGTGATTAACATGTAATGTATTTTGAATTCAGAGCCACCACTAATCATTTAATGTAGGTATATTAGAAACTTAAATAAAATAGTGGGAAAATTATTTTATTCCTACGAACCAGAGATTAAGAGTCCAGGGATTTAATTACGCTAGATTGCTCTAATACCATTTCGGTACCATTTTATTTCAAGAAAAAAACTTTGAGAAGGCAACATTAATTGATTTTAACCTAAGTCACTAACAAATGTTATCATACGGGCGCACAATCAATTAAAGAACATCTAGAAATCAATATAACCAAGGGAGTACGCGCCACGCAAGATGGTTCTTTTTTAATTTTCGATTTTTATATGAATGCATGAACCTATTCTAAATGATGCAATGTTATGAATTAAATGCAAGATTAAACTAGATGACATGCAAATTGAATTAAATGAATATACAAGAGAAACCATGGACTAATTAAATTAACTACATGACATGTAAATTAATTAAAACCTAGATATGCAATTCTAATATGGAATCTAACCTAAAATGCAACCTAATATATGACATGGCAAGAAATAATGACATGGCATGGATGACATGGCATATATGACGTGCCATAGCCGACACGGCATGGGTGACGTGGCATGGATGACACAACATGTATGAATATTTTTTATTTTCGGATGGATTTATTTCCTAAAATAAAACTATGCCATAATAATGTTTATCTTAGAGTTTAAATTGACCTAAAACCTAATATATTAATGGCAAATTATTTTAGATATGAAATTCTATTTAAACAAGCAATTTCTATATTAAAATGCAATCTAACCTAATTATTTACAAAATGGATTAGATATGCAATTATCTACATGATGCAATTTTTTAAAATATATGCAAGTTTCAAATATGGAAAGTGAATGAATGCAACTCTTCTTTTAGAATTTTCAAGATTACACCAAGCGACATATATGACAATCAAGCAATTTATGTTAAATTAGGAAAGTGAATATGTCAAGCAATGTCAATCAATAAAGTGGATATATCAATCAAGTTTTGAAATATTTCGTAAATATTTGAATCAATCTTTAATTCATAATTCTATGATTAACAATTCAATCAAATCCATACCTAATCGAATATTTCACCAATAATCTTAAAGATGTACTTTCTCGACTATACGGCAAGTTGCGGATTAGGAAAGTAAATTTTCCTAGACGACCTATAATTTGAAAAGATATCCACTTTGATGCAAGATATGAAATATATAATATGCAAATTTGATACGCAAATATGGCGAAATAGGCAAGTGTATATTCATTTTGAAGGTAACAGATTATACCCAAAAATTGCCTTTCCTAATTTGCAATTCGCACCAAATTTGCTTGCAGATGGGGTTCAACCGCCAAGGACCGAACGGCAGGGCTTACTCGCGTGCGGTTGAGGGCTCCCTAAAGTGAGTTTTACGGCTCCGGCGAGGCTCACTTCGCAGCAGCAAATTCAACCATAAATTCACCTAGAAAAACAGCACCAAATAATAGAGAAGTCGCGTAAGAACAATGAGGTAATGGGTCTAAACAGTGAGTAAATATCTGCCCCAAATCAAGAGTAAAACACCCAGAACAGGCTTGTTTCAAGCCCCGAATAGCAGCTTGATTGCAGCTGAAAATCAGTCCTAGCGGTGGCAGGGACATGCTTGATGTGTCATTGATCGAAGTAGTGATGCTCATGGTGGACTTCACATTGGCTGCTCGTCGAGGATAATCAGTGCACGAACCAGCTTCAAACTTTTTCCTCTAAATTGTGGACGCTTCCCTTTTGCAGAAAAATATTAAGTGCCTATGGGTTTCGCACTCTGAATAATAGGTCTCAAAAAGGATATAATAACATATAAAAAGAAAACTCCCCAAAGGGAAATCATGAGCAGCCATCGATTCTCTTCTCCGCCTCTTTATCTTTTGACATGGATCCATCAGGACAAACACCATCGCATGTCCCTTTCTTTGGCTTCTCTTTTGTGGGTGTTGTCTTCAGGCCTGCACTCTACTTAACAATTAATGGGAAAGAAATTAACTTTATTGGAATTCTTCGGAACCTATTCGGAGAGTGGTGAGGGATATGCGATAATGAAGCTATGGAAGGGCAGAACACGCCGATTTTTGTTTCTTGTGGACTACTTAAGGGAATTGTCGTACTTGCGAATCGTTGCACCCGAGGAGTACACTTTGCTTAAGGCTGGCCACAGGAGATTAGTCAGGACCGTGCAGTTGTTCGAGACGCTGAGATAGCCCATGGAAGGCTTAACCAGTACGAGCGCACCAGGTTCTCGTTGGAGCAGGAATTGCGAGGCTCACTGGCGTCGCTGTGAACTCGCTGAACAGAGGAGACACGGTTAGGAACTTACTAGAACTCACCTAGACTCAACTAGAAATCTGCCGGAATTCGTGTCAAGATGTTGGGTGGCGATCAGAGCACATGAAGAACGACCAAAAGGTCAGATGCATGGTGATGCATAGACATCAAGCTCGTTTATGGAGGTAGCAGCATCATCAGTCGACCAAAGGAAAAAGAACCACTTTTTTTCTCGTATTGGCATTCTCTCTCTCAATACTCTCTCATGTATGAAGTGTGGCCGTATATTGAGTTGTGTGGCCCCGAAATCTGTTGTGCTCTCCCTCTTTTACGAAGCTCCTATTTGTGGCCGTATATAACAAATTATGTGGCCTCATATAACAAATTCTGTGGCCTCCTCTGTTTGTGAAGCATAAGCATGCTTATATAGGAAAATTAGGTCAAGTTAGGGCTCTAACTTATGTCTCTTTATGAAATAGACCCCGAATGGCAAGACCTTTTTATTATAAGCCCGGAAGGACTTAATCACACCTAATCAAGTTCAAATCAGCTCATATTCCTTAAAAATTTTGGCACAACCTCAATTTAGATAATTCAATTAAGTTCAAAATCTTGAATTAAGTTTATCCACCGCTAGTCCATTGAAAATATGAATTCAATGTATGCTAAAATAAATATGAAAACTAAGTTAATTATTTTTTGTCGGAACTAAAGTTTAATTCCTGATTTTTATGCAAAATAAATGATTAAAAACAAAATTCCAAATTTAGATATCAACACATAGTTGAGGCAAGTGGATTTCTTGTCTTCATAACTATATCGTATGGTTTTCTTGCTGTGAGTATTGTTTGCCAATCTGCTACGGCCGTGATAGCATTAATTTGGATATTCGGAGATTCTAAAATCCTGTCCTTGAATATCTTAGATTCTAGTTTGATAGATCTCCATTTCTGGTATTTATGACTCTAATTGAGTTTATCCTTAGATTCCAATTGATTCTATCCATGGATTCTAGTTTGATTGTGAGATTCTATCCTTTTGGATACCTTGAATTCTGTTGTGGTGGCTTTAATTGCAATCCCGTGATTCTATAGCTGGTTTCGTCGTTCGGTCTAGGAATTTTATTGTAGAGCCTTAAGCTCATCCCTATTGATGACACATTTTTTAGATGAGTAAAGATAGCTAGAAGCTATGGATGATGATGTTGGTGGATTTGGAGTAGATTACTTTTCTTTGTAAATCCTCCCATAGTCATTTGAATTGTCGTAAAGAATTGAAGGAAAGATATGAACAAAAGGCTATTGTTGGGCATGTGTGTTATCTAGTTAGAGAAATCATGAACGTCTATACCCTTTGTATAGGTGAGCCTCCCGCATTGTTGTTTTGTTTTGATATGCACGTGTGCCCGTATGGCCGCCTTGCTTGATTTTCTATTTTAAACCTTCCGCATGAACCATTGATATAAATAAATGATTAAAGCGGAGAATGTAAGCCTTAGTCACGGGCGGTTGGTATGGGATGTTCTCGCCCTTGTATGGATTGAGAACGCGACAATGGAGAACTAGCCGGGTCGCTACAAACTTATTTGGATTCGAGTAGTTCATGGAGTGATAAGGTACACTAGTAAATGAAGTGTTTACTAGGCACGTATGCATTTAAAACTACAAGTGCATGTGATTGTGATTATCGGGGATTAGTTGTAGTTTGTGCCACCTATAAGATGTTGTTTATCACTACTTAAGTTTAATGATTATTATGACTATTTGTTGATATAGCATTGTAATCAACTGAATTTGGACGATAGGTCTTGATGGCAATGGTTTGCCTCTAATGAAGTTATTGAGATTTACTTCTAGATATGAATTGTCGAAGTTGATGACTAATTCTGGAAATGTGATTGAGAAGATGGAATCAAAGTAGTGATTTTGTGAATTATAGGCTTGAATCTACGTTGGATATCCGATGGAATTTAGATATTGATCCGGAGTGACATGCAACATGGTCAATATGAAAGTAATCATGTGAGACGCATTGAATCTAAGCTATTGATCTTTGAGAGATGATCCCTCGATGGATATAATTGAGTCTAAGTTGTGAATCTATGATATACGTGGTCTAAAACTGAATAACATGCACTGCACGGATTTATTACATCAAAAATCGTTGAATTATGAAAACATGCATACATGATCATATCATTATTTTTATATCGAACTTGAGAATCATTAGCTTGGTATGGGAGGAGCTGCACGGGATACTTAAGAACAGTGAAAACATGACATGGGACGCATGGAAACGGGATTCTATTCGTAGGTGTATGATTTAGGGATGAGCCGGAGTAACCCGACCTATGTCCAACTCATGGAGTGTATGCTATGGTAGAGATAAGACACTGCAAAGTGTGGCTCCTGGCTATTATCTCGTAATGTGGCGGAGGACAAGAATGAACTGATTTATGCATTGAAAGAGTGGGTCTAAGTATTGTGATAAGTCCGATATCATTCTTGATTATGTATCTAAACGATTTCAAAAATATGAGTTGATTTCAAGCTTTTGAAATCCAAAGTGTTTCAGATTTCAAATATTATCAATTGGGGATCGAAACGATTTTGAGTTTGAGTTGTATTGTCTTTTTGAAATAAAATAGTTTCCAAAAACAAAAGTTGCATTAGTTTCAATATTGAAATGAATTTCCTGATTTTTAAACTCAAATGAGTAATGAAGTTGAGATGCCATTGGCAAGAAATGCCGAAAATGCCAAAGTGATTGATGAAAGTCTGTTGTGATACTTCTAAGGATAATGTCGAGAAGATCCCATTTGAGTGAGGGATGTGTCGTTTGTATTTTCTTGTAGTGGTGTATCCCGCAAAGGTCTAGATTGCGTCATGGAATGCCTAGAGGTTGATTCCCAAAGATTTGGGGACTAGCGTCAAACTTGGTTTTGTGAAATGGCTGTGAAATATTTTTGACCTAACTAATAGAATGACAGGCTTGGCATATGAAACCGGCATCATGATTGGTAGAGGATTGTGTCATGCGTGATGTATAGCTTGCCTAGATGTTTTGAAATATGGGGCGTAATAAGCCCTTTATTGAATGTTATGCCATTTGAATTGGCGAGTTGTCAAAAGGAAAATGAGATTGAAAAAAATTGATTGAAGTGTGTGGAGGGGTGATTGTGATTGAAAGACAAATAAGAATAGCACAATAATGATGCCGGACTATTGAGGTTAATGATAACCCTATATATAAGTTAAGATTGTAAGTTGTCGCAATCGAGTTAGAATACGCAATGAGGCATAGCCACATGATTGAGTAAAGAGAAATTCACCGTAAGAATCCACCTATTTAGGAGGGAGTAAGATTTAAATTTCGAGGAGCGAAATAGGTGCAGTTTGGTGCTTGATAATTTAGAATCATTTGGCATGAAATTTTGAATTCGGCTAATGTAGGTGCGACATGCCAGTTAAGCATGAAAAAGCGAAGCATGACAAATCGCCAAGCACGACACATCACAAGTCGCTTGAAACGTATCACGTCCTAGTGTGACTACAAGCAATGACACTAGTGACTCTTCGTAAGTCGATTCCACTTTGCAAGCCGCCGACAAGCTAACTGGTCTAAGTTGGCTGGACTTCACCGCTTCCCTATCTATACTTGGGCAGTCAGTTTATTTATCATAAGGTTGTTAGAACGTTGTCACTCTACTTGCAAAATCATCGATTGCCATCCGCCAAGCTATCGTCATTCACGATTGCCATCATCATCGCCGCCGCTTTGGCGGCACCACCCTAGTTTGGTTGTGCCACTCCCCGACCGAGTCCTTGGTCATTCGACATGTCAACTCGTCCTTCGATCGTTTTGTTTTAATCTTTCATTATAAATTTGGCGCATGCGGACGCTCTATTCAATCAATCAGTTGGCCATACATAAGAAGTGCATATTAAAACTTCAAACACTAATAGTAAGCACGCCTAATCCAAGGGTATGGCCTTTTTTTGATTCACTAACCAGATTACACATAATAGAAGGCAACCATTTATTTCATCAAACATATTTATAAGGGGCTTGATTCAGTTTACAACCATAGTCGAACATCCGGGAAGCGAGATCAAAAGACGCCCATTCAAGCTAATCAATGACTACGTACAACCAAAAGTGGTTAACTACTCACAACCATAACGCTGCTATACACATGAGCAAATTATCCCATTTGCCACAACTACTTCTCCTTACTTACCCATTACTAGCATCATCATCATCCTCAATGAACAGGAGATGGCCTAGAAGTACATAGTCATCACCAATCATGTATAGTGCTATAAAACAATGTAGGGTTGGGGCGGACATCAGTCCTACTTCAATTGCTAGGGTACCGCACACCTTTTTAAACTTCACACTAGGGTATATCTACGTAGTTCTCCTAGGATGAGATACACTCTCGGGGGACTCCATAACACAAAACTGGTGATGTAGGACTAACTTTGTGGCATTCTTTCTATCTCAAAAGCCACAATCTAACAAAAGTGAGCTAACTCCTCATGAATGAACTTCTAACATAATGGAATGTATGCATTAAAATCGGAATACCATCTCAATAATTTATAAATCCAAAGCACAAATCTCGGGCATTTCCAACCTTCCCCTTCAATGGAGGACCTTTTTCAAGATATCGTGAATTTATATGCAATGTCTCCGGCTTCTTCACGAGATAAAGCTCATGTGGGTGTGCTATCCTCGGGTATAAACCTCACCCAACATATCACTCTAGAGGCATTTCAAGCTCACGAGGGAGGAGGCATCTCCGTCCTAAGAAAAGCGTCGAAGGAAATCCCGAATTCCGTCCGGCTTCCATGGTACATCGCTAGATAAACCTCATGGTGGTATAACGTCAAATAAACCTCATCGCAAGTGCTTCACTTGTTTCATCATGAAATGCCATACCATGCGCACACATTGAAATCTTGCCGTCATTGGCCTTTAGAAGCTTCATAAAATAAATAAATCATTCGTATCCACGATCATATGCTTTCCAGGAAAAACCCAATGATACAAAAATCAAGTATATCAAGCAAATTTTCAAGAATACGATCCAGCTTTTCAAACTATTAACAAATGATTCTAACGCCCATTCAAACAAGCTATAAAGGTTAGAAATCCACTCGCCTTGGATTTAGAAATCTCAATTTCTAGAACAACAAATGGAGGATGAGTGACCGTGAAAGGCAACAGATGGAATACGACGAAAATGGCTAGGGCGGTGTTCGAACGAATGATGGGCTGCGGCGACGGGCTCGGTTTGGCAAACGGCGTGTGGTGACGGTCGGGCGGGGGTATCGACAGGAGCTAAATGAACTAACATCAATTTTTATTTCTAATAGCTCGGTCGGCTTGGTTTAGTCGACTTGTAGTCGGCATCTTCTAATGAGTAAGCGAGGTTGACCTGCTTGCGGCCTATGCCAATATAGTGATACGTACTATGCGCACGTGGCGAATGGCAGCCACATGTCAAGCGGTGAAACATGGCCGACCACCTCGGCCTCCCCATGAAATTCGACTATGTGGCTACCTCATTCCCGTGTACTTGCTCCGATCCCAAATTCACATGTATTTAACCGTACCGTGTCTAAGATAAATTATACCGTGTCGACCTATCGCCTTATTTTGAGCCCATAATTATCCAAATATATTTCTTGTCTTATTTTCACTTCACAATTGTCCAATAATATTTTTGGACAAGCAACTCAAATTTTCGAGCCATCACAATCCTCCCTACCGTAGGAAATTTCATCCTCGAAATTTAACTTTCATCCCCTCCTTCAAACAATTGGGGATATTTCTATTTCATAGATTCCTCACTTTCCCAAGTCATTTCCTCCGTATATGTTTCCACAATACCTTAACCAAAGGTATTGTTTTATTTAGAAGAATTTGTTCCTTTCGATCTAATATTTGTATAGGTTCCTCAACATATCTAACCCTTTCATCAATATCAATAGTTTCATAATCTGTGCCAATTTTGGGTGTAATGCTAATCTATGAGCTAATTCACCCAACATTTTCAAGTATCCCAAAAGGTCCGATAAATTTTAGGCTCGGTTTTCCTTTTTCCCCAAATCTTGAGATTACTTTTATAGGAGATATTTTTAGAAACACATATTCGCCTATTTCAAATTCTAATGGTCTACGACGTTAGCCAAAGATAACTTTTCTTCCGACTTTGAGCAACCTTAAGTCTTTCCTATATAACTTTCACCATATCGGTGGTGATTTGAACCAATTCGATCCCGTTAAACTTCGTTCTCTCACCACATTCCAACCTATAAGAGTTCTACATGCTCTACCATATACAGCCTCGAATGGGGTCATGCCTACGCTCTATTGAAAACTATTATAGACAAATTTTACTAAATGCAAATTTTCCTCCCAACCGCCGTTGAAATCAATAATATATGCTCGTAGCATATTCTCTAATATCCGAATTACTCTTTCGGATTGCCTGTCTATTTGTGGGTGAAAGGTAGTACTATATTGTAATAAACAAATTGTAAAATCAACTTTGGGTACCTTGGCAAAGCTTAAGGAACCGTTTTTGAACAAAAAATAATTTTTTATATTTTTTCGTACTTTTTAATATTTTTTTAAAATAGAAAAATACTTGAAAAACGAGAAAAATAGCATTTGAGTCCGCAAAAATATACAAAAGTGGTCAATATTTTTATTTTAATTCCTTTTTCATTTTGGCCTGTGGGATTATTGGTTACTTCATTGAGCACAATTCCAAATTGAGCTGAAAAATATATTTTGAGTCATTTAAATTTCATTTTTTAGTTTTTACAAGTTGTGACATTTTTCTCAAGTCCTTTGAATATTATAGTAATAGAAATATAGGACATACCGAAACAAGGCCAAGAAACCAACAAAGTTAAGGGACAAAAAATACTTCAAATTGAAGTTTCGATCAAACACCAAGCTCCATTTGTTTATCGAAAAATGAGTGATTTGAAAATCGTCTCTCCAAAAAGTGATCACTTATATTGCTTACTTAAAATGAATTAATGAATGAAAAACATTTTCATCATCTGTGTAAAGATTTAGACACAATTTGTTGTTGGTAGTGAAAATATTTTTCATTGACTAATTATTTAAAAAATATATATGATTATTTTTAAAAATATACTACTTATTTTTTGCGAAATAAACGGAACCTAAGTTTGTCAAGTCTAGCATTCAGATGCTCCATATTATTACATTCTCCGCAGCGGCCCATTTCTTGATTTCGATTAATTCATCAATAATCACATTCTTCATCACATAGGAAAAGAAACTGTTCTTTCTTAGGACACGCATCATTTTTCATTTATAGATCTTTTTTTTAAACCATCTCTTATATTGTTTGAAATAATCGTTCGATATAAAATATTTTTATTATCGACAACAATTTAAGTTTACATATTTTCATGTATGATGAAAATATTTTTTTCGTTTATTTATTTTTGCAAGCCATACAAATGATCATTTTTAGGAAAATATTTTCCTAATTATTTATTTTTTCGTGAAACAAACGAAGCTTACATATGTATTGGACTTTCACCCGGTGGACATGAGACTTTATCCAAGATATAAGATTCGTATTTTTACTAAATTCGGAGTTGTGGAGTTTGATAGAGAAAAATACTGTTAAAGCTGCCCTGCAAACCTCGTGGGTCCGACTTTGTGGCGAGTTAGCGAATTCCTATGAAAGGGTATATTTGTAGTTTCAACTGTTCGCAACATGCTAAACTCCGGTAATATATTGGAATTGGAGGATCTCTTTAATGTTTGTAACTCGATATTGATAGTTAAGAAATTGTATACTTCTGTATTTTTCTCTAATTTCTTTCTTTTTATGTTCTTTTTTTGGTCTTTTATAACACTTCTCTACCCCATTCTCGACGACCAAGGTGAGTTATAGTGTTTTAGTTCGTTGCAATTAAGTGACTATTACTTGTACGGAAGCTATTATTGAGACAAGAAACTTTTAAGAGTAAATATCATGAAAAGTCCCAAATTGATATATTTATAATAAATTTATGCTACACTATTTTTTAATCACAAAAATCTCAAATTGATATATCCGTGACAACTTTATCTCGGACTATTTTTTATCACCAAAATCCTAAACCCATATACTTGCGACAAATTTACCCCAAACCCGATATTTTTATAACAAATTTACTCTCCATTAGTTTTTTATTAAATTTTATCGTCAAATTGCTGAGTTAGTGACATGTAGCAGTTCATGGGTGCACCCATTTAGGCTTTTTACACTTTATTTAACACGGTTGTATCCATTTCTAATTTTCTTGGTATTAAATATATTAAGGTAAAAATGTCATAAATGTATTATTTTGGAGTAAATTTATCGCAGACGCACCAGCTTTAAGGTTTTTAGTATTTAAAAAATAATTTGGGTTAAATTTATCAAAGATTTACTAGTTTGGGGTTTTATGTGGCCAATTTTTTTTTTGAGGTAAATCTCTCACAAGTGTACAAGTTTTTGGATTTTTTATGTTCAAAAATATAGTTAGGATGAATTTGTTACTGAGATGTATCGGTTTGAGGTTTTTCGTGATATTAACCCAAACTTTAAAGATGTTATTAACCTTTAAAAAAAAATCGTGCCGATAGCTTTCAAAAAAGTTGATGCGTGTAAGAATTTGATTTAAAAAAAATGTAGGTATATGTGAGGAGATATTAATCAAGATAAATAAAACTTGATAACTCAATAGAAAGTTGGTAAATTAGGGGTTAAAATATAAAATGTTGCCAAGGACCAAATAAGAATAAGTAACCCAAAATCTGTTAGTAATTGAGAAAAGTTTACCAATCACCCTAATTTAAGCTGGTAGTTTCGTTTAAGAGTTACTACATTCAAAGTTTTGGTGAGATATGCAAATAAAAGTTGGTAAGTTTGTACGATAATCACTAATTTGCAAAAAGTACAATAATTACTAATTGCAAACTATAAAAACTTATGGTCATTCAGAATCGTTTGTGGATTTCGAACAGTTAAAAAACTTATACAAAGCTATACATGAAAGATTGTAAACTATTGAAAGTTCTCGTAAGTTACAGACAAATTACTCGAAAAGGAAGTCATTGGTTATTATTTTTTTAACTAATAACCCTTTGGCACTTGTCAACACTACATCGACCATTTGAGGGGATCCATGCTTCGCCATCAATCGTTTCTTGGCTAGACCGATCAAATATTCAATGATCCTTGACGATCCGTGCATTAAATCTCCACATCAGCCGTCGTCAATCCCTGTATTGATCGGTGCTGCCTTAAGTTGTCCTTTGATTAGCTCCATGCTAACCCTCGGAGCAATCGTTAGCTAATCCTTTGATTGACTCATTAGTCGCGTTAACCAATGAAAATGTCAAGCCGATCCAATACAGCCTGGACCAATAGAGGATTGTTTATAGAGTTTCTATTCCTAGATGATTAAAGAACAGAGTCCCACTAAACATGAACAAGGGGCATCTATAGTCTTAGTTTGTCTATCCCTTAGAATATAATATCCACCATGGCGATGATTCGGGGCAAGTCCAATGCATTGGCCAACTCGTACACTAGTCCATCGGTTAGTAGAAGCAAATCCAACCTTCGCCCTCGACTAATCCTCTAATCATGCCATTTTAGTGGATGAAAGAAGGAAGTATCTCTTGTCTTGCCCGATCATTTCTGCAAATGACCTTTTATTTCCCTTCCGGCGGCATGAAGCTTGGAGGTACGTCTATGGGTGCTACCACTAAAGCAAATTGACAATCAAGAGCTTCACAATTTTTTGCTCATTTTATCTTTTTTAAGACCACATTCATGCGTATTTTCCTATGCGGGTCAAATGTGAAAATAAGTTGTTAGCTAAAGCTCGAAATTGAGTTCCTAACACCGGCCATGTCCGGGGTAATCTCATATTTTGCAATGCTATATCCATCTTGATTAGAAATGAAGCAACTCGCAGCAGACTACGATTTGAAAAAGAGAGTATATTTCTCTATCTCATGTTATTTTCAAGGTAACACTTTCCTTCTACGGGACCATGCATCAGCTATGACAATCGGCACCATTGAACGGGGGTAACCAGCGGATCTCAAGTCTTACTCAACTCATTCATGTATGATTTCTTTGTTCGGGGCGAAAGTAAGAATGAGGAGATCCTCAACCCGAGGAGTAGACTCCACGATTTGATCCACTTACATGCTCTAAGGCAACTTAAATCCTTGGTTCTCGGGAATTCTCTTTCATACTTGCATAGTTTGTTTCTCTAGTAAAATGCAAGAGATTTTCATGAAACATGACACAATGCTTGAAATTTCCATGTCCATGTACTCTAAGAATGCTCACCCATTTCATGATTTGTGCATGATTGTTCTTCATTTTTAATTTACCAACTCTTAATTGGGAGTATAAACGCATATAATGCGTCAAATGTACGGAATGGGGCATGATAGGATAATGAAAGGCAAGCCATTTTCATACATGTCTGCATTATAATACCCGGAGAGTTAAGCGGTAATATTCTATATTCGTCATGGTAAAGGATTTTCTCGCAAAAGATACGATAGCCGAGTTGAAGGAGGCATTCATTTCTCCATCTCAAATAATAAAAGTTATCCATTGATTAACTCTTTTGAGAGGCGATTTCATTTCTTTACCACTATCAAGAACTACCCAACATCGGGGTCCGAACAAGGCAATTCCAATAGCAGCATGAGGTAAATAGTTAGAAATTTTTCTTGCTTGGACTAACATCAATCTTCAGGGTGTTTCTTTGCATTTATACTCAAACTTTAATTCAAGTGACTCGGGATGACGAAAAGTATTCATTTCTCAATCATACATACTCTATCCTTTGTATAGCCCACTTGAGCCTGCAAATTCATTTCTTAAACTCATGTTGGGGATCATTTGCTCATTCCAATGGTGAAGATATCACTTTAACCAAGGAGAAGAGTTGAAAAGAACCGGGTCGACAATTCCCCAATGAACTAATCTCATGTACTAGTTCTACATTTGTATGAATGTCCGGCATAATTTTTTTTTTGTGTAAATTTTGATTGTTGTAATTCTTAAACATGGGATTGTCAAAATCATGGGATTATGAAAAAACAAATTCATTCTTAAAGAAAAAGGGCTTGCTCTGAAAAAAAGAGAAGAAGAAAAAAGGAAATCTCTTCAAAAAAGAGATGAAAATCTCTTCGAAAAAAGGAAAAAAAAGAAATCTCTTCAAAAAAAGGGAAAAAAAGAAATCTGTTAAAAAAAAAAAAAAAAAAGAGGAAAAGATAAATGGGAGTCGGGAGTAAGAAAAGCAAGGGTTGATCCCACAAGGAAATCTCGGGCATTAAAAAAAGAAAAGTGCCTACCAAAAGCAAGGTCAATGCCTATTCAAATTCTTATTCATTTATACAATACTTTTGAATTTTCAAGTGTACATTTTTGTAGGTTAATTTATAAATTTTGATGTGTTTCCATATGTTATATCTCTTGTAAATCCTCGATGGGCATTGGTTGTAAAGAAAGCTCCACGGAAAAAGTCGGTTTGCAAAGTGCAATTCCCGATAGAGTTTGTACCCTTTCCCAACGGTGATGGCATCCTTTAAAGACGCTCCCGAAGATCAAGATCGGTGACAAATCAACAATGATCACCAACATCAAGCCCTTCTCTTACACTTTCCGAGCCAAAACAAGCCTTTTCATTCCTCAATCTCTTATTCTAACCTATGTTACAACCCTTGAAATTCTTTTCGATTAGGGCACTTGAGTTAATAGAATTGAATAATTTTAAACATCGCTCGAAAAAATTTGAGCAAGATTATTTCTCTCTCATTTTTTAAAGGTTCTTGACTTGTAAGCCCATGGCAGATGACGAAGAACTTCATTTCATAAGCCTCGACTCGATTAGAGTCCCATTAGAAAAACCTTTGACGCAGCCCTACATTACGATCCTAATCAAGACCTCTAGATCGGCTCGATCGTATCAATTGCGAGATTACTCGGATCCTTATTGAATGCGATGATAGTAAGATTGAGTGATTTCTCTTGAATCTTGTGGAAAGATAAATAGCTTTTCTCGAGAATGAGAGAAAACCCTTTCAAACTAAAGTCCCTCATTCGATTAGATTCGAGGTAGTCATGATGTGGTAACCTCCCTTAACGAACCGGTAATGCAAACTTGACAAAATAGTTATGCATGGATCGCATTATGAGCCATTACATTTCTAATCATCGCAAGCTCGGAAAAGTAGTTGCGCATGATCTCATTGATGAATTTTAGCATGTATATTTGCACATATTACCTCGACATTGCCTCTCAAAGTCTTGAGATTCAACAAAAATTTGTTTAATAAATAAGCTCATCGGGAAGTCTTCAAAAGCATCATTAGGTAAGTTTATCTTCACCTGAATCTTTCAAGAAAACGAATATCTACGATTTATAGGTGTTCACTCCTACTAGACCCTACAATGCGCTCGAGGAAGGTCGAGTACTAAGTAGGCATTCACTACACCGTGGTGCTCTCGATAAAGATTGAGTACTAAATTAGGCTTTCATTATTGGCCTTGCAGTGCATTCGAAAAAAAAAATACTACTACGCAGGTAACCTCTCATTGCTCTATGGTGCACCCAATTAAGTTTACGTACTAAATAGGCTTTCATTGTTAAATCGGTGGTGCGTTTGAGTTAAGACTCGGATACTAAATTGGTAATTTATTAACTCATGATTGATAATCCAGTTGATCCATGTTATTCCTTGATCATTCATTTGGAAAATTCAAGTAAGTTTTCCGAACCCTTTTTAGATTGAAAGCTTCACTTTAGTAGTCATTTTTAACTCTTTTGTGTATTGACCGACTAATATCGGCACACAACTCTTTTTGTGTATTGACTGACTTATCTCAGGGAGCACAATTCTTTTTGTATATTGACTGACTCAGCTCGGGCACATAACCCTTTTACGTGTTGTCCCGACTTATCTCAGGTAACACACTTCTTTTATATTGACATTGATTCTATTCGAGTAATACATCTCTTATACTTATGCTTTTAGTTCACGATCAACTTGCTCTCATGGTACCTTTATCCAGTTCATAATTGACCTGCTCTTGTGATCTAGATATTTATCCTACGCATGATCAACCTTGCTCTCATTAGATATTTATCAAACTAGGATTGATTTGCTCTCGTGGTTTCAATAAATCTTTATCAAGTCATAATTGACTTGCTCTTGTGACTTTGTTATTCTTTTAAGTTCATGATCGAGCTGCTCTCCTGTCCTTGATCGCTCTTACTCGCTTTATAATCGACTTGCCCTTGTGATCCAGATATTTATCCCAACCCAGGATCAACCAGCTCTCATGAGATTAATTTATCCAACCATGATCAATTTGCTCTCATGATCTCGATAATTTTTATTAAATTCATAATAGACCTATTCTTGGGGCTTAAATATCTTTCGGTTCACAATTGACCTGCTCTTGTGATCTCGAAAGAACACTATACATATCTTGCGTTGTCTCGCATCGAAGAAAACTTTAGGTAATGGCTAAGATCTTGGTACCTTGAGATCCTCACATCCACCGAAGCTTGGAAATTAAGGGAGTCATCAACATTATGAGGTATCCGGTAAAATTGATATTTTCATTTGCGATGCATGTGCAGATTTTTAATCCATTTTATGGAGGAAAAGTCTAAACAAATGTTATTTATGGTCTTGCATATCATGCATCATGTCCTTTTGCATTAGAAAATGGGATTAAAATTTCCTGCCAAAAATCATGTTTATTCATTTGCATTTGCAAAATTTAGGTCTTATTTTTGTCTTTGAACGAAACCTCTGCGAACCTTCAATGAAAGAAAGGAAGCTGTTGACACCTAAATTTTGATTTTTAGTAAATCATTCATTTAAGCATAACATGAGTATTGGTTGTAGTTCTCACAAAAATAAATTTCTCATACATTGCATATGTATTTTCTATTGGTCATCCATTCAAGCCAAAGATGAAGCAATTGTGCTCATTTTGATATAGGGACTAGACTAAACTTAGTTTGAAATTTTCGACTAAGGCTATGGGTTTGCCGAATTTAGAATGGCCAATTGGACCTAGTTTCAAGCTCAATTCCGGCTGTTTAAGGTCATTTTATTTATCGAAGCTTTCAGTTAAATGTCTATAATTTTGAAAAGCCTTAATTCAAGGCCGAAAAGTGTGGCGAGCTCACAATTTAAGTCAAAAATTCGAATAAGGCTTGTCCAAAGGGTGTGCCGAATTTTATGTATAGTTTGGACCTAATTTGAGTTCATTTCAGCCCATTTTAACTCTTATAAATATGTGAGGCTTCAAATTAATTATTCATTTTGATTAATTAAAGCCTATTAGGCCTGAAATTGCACTATAAGCCCTTGAGTACATCAAATTTTCGGCTATCATCACTTCCCTCATGTTGGCCTAATTTGATAGTGTCCCAGTAGGGATTGGACTCTTCCAATTTCAAATAATTCAAAGAGTTTGATTACATTGGAGAATTTATCTAGCTAGAGTTTTAAAGGATGCGGACTCTAATGATCTAACGGCTAATAAAAGTCCTACTCTACTTACGATAGTCAATCCAACGGTCCATTAGCAATTCTACTCCTACTAGGACTTGTGGATTAAGGCTCTATATAAACAGGTCATCTCACTCACGGATGGGAGGCGATTCATTCATTGAATATTGGGCCATAACGAAAAAGGGTCACGCCAGAAGTCAGAGAAAAAAGAAATCTAGCAAGGGGTCTTCATTCTTGGTCCAGAACGTGAGGGAGAGAGAGATTCCCACTCTTCTTTTGGAGGTTCTCTAATTTGTAGAAAATGCCAAAGGAGGTCCATGTTTGTACAAAGAGTTTCAAGTCGAAAGAGAGAAAATCTTCTTCGTTGTTTGTCTTCATCTATTGATGTGCCTCTTTCTCCAACAAATCCCACATCGTGCCAAGTAATCCCACCGAAACAAGCTACTTATCTTCTCCTCCATGCGACACCACAACCACAACGCCACCACAAGCTCAGTCTCGAAATCGCCCAAACAGCCGCCTCGTTTCAGTCCACCAAACCGCTGATCAGCCACCCGAGACCTCGCATGGATCGGCCTCGAATCTGCCTCTGTTCAGCAGCAAATCAAGATTGATCAGGCCCTACTTTCTTGTTATTTGAGGTTCTAACATTGTTAAAGCTTGTGATAGATCATTCGGGACTGGTTTGGTAGCAAATCGAACTCAAAAATTGCAATTTCGGACGAAGTTTCTAGATTTGTGCGCGTGCTGGAATACGCTTGGAAAAAGGTAAAATCTTCAACTTTTTGATTGCTAAATCATGCTTGTTAGCTTGATAACTAGCATTGTTGTTCTTAGGCCCCTTTGAACACATTGACATTTCCAATGAAAAGTGGAAATTCAATCTCTTTTCACCAAGTTATGTCAAGAGCCGAAATTGAGTTATTTGTGGGATAAAAATCTGATTTTGTATCAATTTTAATGTGTTCATCAATTGATTGAATTTTACCTTTCTAATGGGAATTGATTGAATTTATATTAGGACCTTATCTTTTCTCAAAGTAAAGTTGGTTCAACAATGCGACGTCCTAGAATTTCGACGTTTGTAAGATAACTAGATTCAGTTTAAGTTGAACTGTGAATTCCAGCTTGTTGTATAAAATTAGATTTTATGGATTTAAGTGACAATGGTTGGATTATTCCCGAGACGTCGGTTAGCATATATTAGGCTCCAATAGTTTAGTCGCCGCGCAATAGGATCAAGAACCTTCTCGCCCAAGCCAATCCCGACCGAATCCTAGCTGCAAAAAGACCAAAATGCCCTCCATCGGTTGAGTCAAATGTTCAACCAATCCTAAAATACCAAATGGCCAAAATACCCTTGACTTTATTCACAAGAGGACAAAATATTCAAAAGTGACTTCACTATTCACTTGTTAAATCCCCAACCCCCACCATCACATCTCACGTGTTCCCTCCCATTCTCTCTCTCCTTCCACCCCTTCCCTCTCCCTCTCCGCCCGACCACCTCCTCTCCTCCTTTTTTTGCACCGCACCTCAACGCCGTCCACCGCGCAGTAGCCCCGCTCTCCGTCCGACCCATCGTTCTTTGCCGCTCGCCGCTCGACGCCACTACCGGCTTGAGCCGCCGTGAGCGATCCCATCTTTAGCCAAGAATACCCCTTCAATCGACCTCCCTCTATTTTGCTTACCCCGACCACCCACATGCCTAGCTACTCCACCTCTACTCTGCTCAACCCCGTTGTTGCGCTCTTGTCACACCGTAACCCCACTTGACACCGTCTCGCGGTCTCAAGATCCCGACCCCTCCTTCCTCCTCGGCCCGTGCCATTGCTACCACCCATCATCCCCGTGTTGCTCTCTACTTCACCACCACCAGCCCCGACGCCTATAGTCACCGCCCCTAGCCCCGAACTATGAGCCTCCCGGAGCCCGTGGACTATGAACCTCGAGCCCCCAAATCGAGCCTCGTCGTTATCGTTTCTACTGCCACCTAAGAGCGCCCGCTCCTCGACGAGCCCCCAGGACACAGTGGGCCACCGTGCCGTCCTCCATGGGTAGCCGAGGACCCTAAGGTTGTCATCGCTACCGTCGAGCCCTGAAATCATGATCCTTGCCGTTCTTTGCCGCGGCGTAGTCTCGGCAAGTAATAGTGAGTTAGCCCCTAACTCTTGATTATGATGCTAATTGCATTTAGAGTTAGCTTAATTAGTATAATAAGGTGTTTAGGTAGATTAATTGTGGTCGGTTTAGTTAGAAACTCGGTTTATGTTAAATGGCCAAATTAAATGAGTCGGGCGATTAGTTAGATGGACTGTGGCTAGTTGGTGATTATACGTAATTGATTGATTGACTATTATTATTTGATCACAAGAGAGCGATAGGTTAGAGCCGAATGGACGATTGATCGTCTAATGGTTTGGAATTATTATTTACAGTTGGATTGATTATATATGTTTACTTAATGGTTTGATCGATTGCCTAATTAGATACTTTGGATTAGCCGCTCAATGTTATGGGTGAAATTATGAGCATCATCACCTTGTGTTAGATGCGTAGCCCGATCGATAAACTATGCATTCATATGACGACGTATGGAACTAAACCGTATGTTTTAGGATGAAAATAGCCTTGGGCTGAGTCTTTGAGCATGACTATATAAGCATTCAGCTAATTCTAAAGATAAGAATTGATCGGTTGATTGCTGAATGCACCTAAGTAGTCATATAATGTGTTCTCTAACAAGATTGTGCAATGTCTATCGGAATCACACAACTTATCGGATGCACGTCAATACTCGGCGTTGGGTTGATCGGATGCTGATCCCGACTTGTAATTGACCAACGCTCCTTACAAGAACGTGTGATATACCGTGCCATGTCGATTGGAATTACATTGGCCTAGTAGTTGCCATCGCCGAGTAATGGGGTGATGCCTAGTCCCTGCAAAAGAGCACCAACCGCCTAGTGTGCTGTAGGCACCAACCGCGACGCCCTAGAATTTTGACGTCCGTAAGATTATTGGGCTCGGTTTAGGTCTAATTATGAATACCGAGTTTGTTGTATAAAATTTGAATTTTGAGGATTTAAGTGACAATGGTTGGATTACTCCCGAGACGTCGGTCCGAATAGATTATGCTTCGTTAGTTCGGTCATCGCGTAGAAGTTTCGAGAATCGCACACCCGAGCCTAACCCTAAGTAAGCCCGAGCTATGAAAAGATCAAAATACCCTCCGTTGAGCCAAACGTCTAACCAGTCCTAAAATACCAAATGACCATTTTACCCTTGAATTCATGCACAAAAGCCAAAGAAATTCATATCTTTGTTGGCCCTACCTATCTTTTCCACTATCTACTTATCAATTCATCTTACAACCATCACTTTATCAACCATTAATCACATCCCAACTTTTTCCTTTTTCTTGTCTCTCTTCTCTCTCTCCCTCTTCCTCTTTCTTCAAACTTGAACTCCCTTCTCTCTCCTACCGGTTTATGTGGCTCCAAGCCCTAATGAACGCCCTCTTGCTCCTTGTACCGCCATCACTCCCCACCGCACACCTTGTGCCGTCGTTGTCGACCAGCCACCCACACAAAGACGCCGTGCCCATCATTCTACGTAAAGCCGGGAAAATCGAGTAGTCCCCCGCCTAGAGCCCCTATTTCACTACTGCTTTCCCCGCACCGTCCCGACCACCCCCGCCACCTTGATGCCTCCACTTGTTGCCTCTAAATGCTGCCATCGGTCCCGAGCTGCCAAGGCTAGCTCACGCTTACCGCTAGCCCCTCCATGAAGCGTAAAGCCCCCGCGACCCCCAAATCCTCCAACCCACCCTCTACTACCTCTTCATCCCGTGTCCGCCGTCACCATGCCATGCCCCGAGTTGCCGGTATCACCGTAAGCCACCGTAGACCTAATCCCCGTTGACCTCCTTGCTCGTCGTCTCGAGCCCCGCTAGTTTTCCTTAGCCGACTCGTCATCATCCCACTCCCGTTGGACCGGAGTATCGAGAACTCCCGTAGCCGCCGGTTGTTAGCCGCGAGGTTCGCCGCCACCACCGGAGCCGCCCATTTTATCGCCGTTGTAGTTAGTGTTAGTTAGCCCTTAATCCTTTGATTATGACGCTAATTGCACTTAGGGCTGATTAATTAGTGTAATTAATTTAATAGGGTGTTTAGGTAGGTTAACCGTGGTTGGTTTAGTTAGAAACTCAATTTAGGTTAAATGGCTATAATTAATTAAGTTAGTCCAATTTAGACTAGATCGATTGGTTGTTTTATTAGATGATTGCCACCGCTTGATTTAGACTAGATAGATTGCTTCTTTTATTATATGATTGCCGTTGCTTGATCTCGAGTGAGCGATAGGTTAGAGTCGAGTGGACGACTAATAGTCTAATGAAATTGGCATTAATATTTATCGTCGAAACAATTATATGTGTTTAATTAACTATGGAAATTGATTGTTTGTCCGAATGCTTGGCATTTACTGTTGGATGTTATGCGTGAGATTTTGGATGTCGGTTACCTTGTGTCGGGTGCAAAGTCTTGCGGATGAAACTGTGTATTCATATGACCATGTACGGAATCAAATCGCATGTTTTAGCATGAAAATGGCCTTGGGCCGAGTCTTTGGATACATTTGCATGAACATCCGGCTAAAATTAAAGATGAAAACTAATTAGTTGTCGGATGTGCCCGAGTTGTCATATGATGGAATTGTGATGAGATTCCCGACAAGTTCATACCGTACCAGGTCATACGGAACCACACGACTTGTCATATGTACGTTAGTCCATAACGGTACCATTCGTATGGATTACACGGATTGTCGAATGCCGGTGGCAACTTGTAACGGACCGACACTCCTTATAGGAATGTCTATCTGCTATGCCATGCCGCTTACACAGGATACATGGCTTTCGGTCACCGTCGCCGGAAGTAAGGCATGATGCCCGATTTTGCCAAAAGACATTGCAATCATAGAGTTGGGCCACATTGGTCGTGTGCATTGACTATGCTAGTCGAGTGGGTCATCTGTTAATGAATGGATTTTGTGTGGTGTCCTATGCATGCAAGCCGATATGATGCCTTGCCGCTTGATTGTCTAATACGATTGTTGGGTCGGTTGAGCATTGCATTATGTATGGCTGAAGGCTAGTATGCTTGCATATGATTGATGTATATACTTGTGATTGATTGGTAGGATGCTCGAGCGAATCAACGCCCTAGCCAGGTGGTTTAGGCGCTAACCGACCGAGATTTATATCTCATCCTCGGTATTGCTAACCATTTTTAGGCCCTTAGCCGTGTAGAACTAGGAGTGGATGTGGGCCTTATTGAGTAGTTTGGGAGTCGTGTTAATTCCGACCTAATATCTCTAAGCGTTGTAGAATGTCGCCCGAAGAATGTGCTTGTGGATATTTCACTTCATTGGGTTAATATAGATAATTAAATAAAATGTGGTATTGCTTGAGCTATTGTGAATTGTTCGATGTGACCATTTGTTTAGCTAACCCTACTTTGATGCATTGTCCCGGGAATATATCATTTCCGCATGTACCTAATAAGAAGATAAAAATAAATGGGTCGATAACGTGCATGAGACATTATCTCTTATGACTTGAGGCATTTAGGTAGGGATATCGCGTGCTCGGAGATCGTGGCATGACATCCCCGCCTAAGATGGTATCGAGCAAGGTTACCTTGATTCATCCGGTCATGATTTGGAGTGATAAGAGACGTTGGGATTTGAGATAGTTAGTAGGATTGAAAATTCGATGCATGTGTTTACTTCTTAAGTTTTAAGGCCGTATGCCTTAGTTCTCATTAGTGTTGCTTTGAGGTAAGTAGCGCCCGTATGGTATCTCGCTAGGGGTATAACATGTTAAACCGGCCTTTGGGTTGAGCTTGGAACCCTTGGGAACTGTCTTTAGAATCTTTGCGCTACTAAAGGATATGGTAGTGTCTGCTGTGGGATGTTCCGGGTGTAAGCTGATTATAAGTGGTTACAAGGGGAGGATAGATTTGATCATGCTGGTGATGTGTGACCCTAGTGCTATTATTAGTATAGATTGTCTTGGAGCTACGATGGGTGATTGTCACAAGGCGATTTGGTTTAACCTATTAGATGGTAATATAGATAATTAAATAAAATGTGGTATTCTTTGGAGAGTAGTTGTGAAGGGTACCCGGCATCCGTGGTTGATACGTTAGTTGAGGAACCTAGGATAGAAGACATCGATGTGGTGTGCAAATTTTCTAAAATCTTTCCTCAAGAGTTGCAAGGGTTGCTACTAGAAAGGGGAATAGAGGTTGTAGTTGAGTTAGTCAGTTGGGACAGAGCCGATCTCCAAGCGCCCGTATATGATGGTGTTGTTAGAGCTTAGGGAAGCTTAAGGTGCAAATATAGGAGTTGCGGGATAAAAGATTTATTCACCCCAAGGTCATTGCCTTAGGGAGCATCTCGTGTTGTTCGTGAGGAATAAGGATGGATCATTGAGGTTGTACGTTGATTGCAAGCAACTTAATCAAGTGACGATCAAGAACCAGGTACCCACCGTTAATGATAGGTGCTTTGTTTGGCTAGGTGCAATGAGCTTCGGTGTTTTTCAAGACCGATCTACGGAGAATGTCATTGGTTGAGGATTAAGAAAGGGGATATACCAAAAGTTGCTTCTAGGACGCGTTATGGAAGTTAGGAGTCTATTGTGATGCCATTTCATCCGACAAGTGCTCTTGCCGCTTTATGGATTTGGCAAAAGGAGTGATTAAGGAATATTTGAATCGATTGGTGATGGTGTTCATAGACGATATCTTGGTGTACTTGAGGAGTTGTGGGAATCAAGAGCGACATTTGAGGACGATCTTGAGCACCCTTAGGGAACATCGGTTGTATGCTAAGTTCAATAAGTACGAATTCTGGTTAGCTTGTGTGGCATTCCTAGGCTACATGGTTTACGTGGAAGGGATAGCTATGGATCCGTATTAGATCGAAGTGGTCAAGGATTGGCCAAGGCCGGCCGATGGTGACAAGAGTTCGAAGTTTCTTAGGTTTGGCGGATGACTACAGACTATTTGTGGAAAGGACTTATCAATAGCCTTAACCCTGTGATTATGGGATTTGTAAAGAGATGACCGGTATCTCGTGGATCATATAGGTTTGAATTATGTTGTATTCTAATGGTTTTAGTTACCAACTCTTATTAATGGCCTTAGGTGGCGATATGATTAAGACTCGCAAGGAAGCGAATATGAATAAGGGAGTTTTAAGAACAGATATGAGTTAAGCGGATGTGCTTGAGGTTTAACCATTGGCTTAGGGGCAAACAGAACCAATTGGATTAGATGATCGTCATTTTGGATGGTCATTGACCAAGCTCGAGAATATAGTATAGTGGTCGACAAACGGATTGGACAATAAGTTCGAAAAGTGAGGATTAGGCTTAAATCGTGGGAAGTATGGTGGTTAGCCTATTTGGAATGATTATGGTGATCAATAATTGAGGATTATAGGTCCGAACTTGTCTAGCACCTTGATGATTTATGTTGTGGATTTTTATTTACGTTCATAATTGATGAGAAAATGGTTTGCAAGTAAATGAATGACGGACTTTTGGACCAATGGCCAGAGTGATCAATTGCATATGAGAATTATCCGGATCGCGATTGGACACGAGGTTATAGATTGATCTTGGGAAATTGATCACCGAGAGGTAATGGTCGATGTGGAGTTAGAAAGTTTGAACTAATAAAGATTAATGTGAAAGCGAGTAGGGCGTAAAGAGTAGCGATGACGATCGTGCCCCTGCAAGTGTTCTTGCATTTAAGTGGATTCTCAATGGTGAAAAAAAACTAATTTTTGAAGTGCTTAGCATTGTATCTTAAGTATCGACGAAGAATTATGAGTGGATTGAGATGCCACGGTTAAGTGATACTTCGCGCCTTGTGGTAGTAGTGAAGGTCGATTTGTGCCTCCTAATGTAGTCATAGAGAGAGTCCTCCCGCTATGTGACTAGGATAGTCTTGAAATGAATTGAGACCCATACGAACTAGTTGACCAGCTGACCCAATGGTATCGTGGTGGCATTTTTACTATTTTGGGACTGTAACCAATGGAACCTTAGATAAACAAGTGGGATGAAGAATTGTGGAGAAAAACAAGGAAGGGTGTAATGGCAAGATATGAGTGTATGACATAGTGGGGTTTGCCGGATAAAAGTTTGAGTACTAAGATAGATGATGACCCATAATAAAGTTAAGATTGCGAGATGGGGCGATTAAGAAAACTAGTGATCAAAGTGCGCATTGAAAGCATAATAAGGCTACATAATTTATTGAGATGTCCACCATAAGGGTCTTGTTTTGGTTAAAGTGAAAATCTTATCGGAACCCATTGCAATAGCTTTAGTATTAGTTCGAGATAGCATGAGGACGAACTAGAATTTGGGATAGTATTACTAGTGGAATAGAGGAAGGTGGCATAGCCAAGCACGTAGTGAAGTGTTAGATATATGGGCAAATCAAGGTCCAACCTTATGAGTCCGGGTGGATTACAAAGAACCACTGGAGATTCTAGAGTGAAGGTGATAGCATATCTTAATGAGTTTACCAAGAAGTCAAGGGGGAGAATGATTTGATTTGGGTTGTAGTGGCCAAATTGACGAAGTCTGCTTATCTTATAGCAAAGGCGAAATGATTTCACTTTGGGTAGATGTATTGAGCTATATGTAGTATAGATAGTACATCTTCATGGAGTACCAATGTGATTACTTTGGATCGTGAACTCAAGTTCACTGCTACATTTTGGAAAAGTCTGCAGACTGCATTGGGAACGAAACTGCAGTTTACTATGACCTACCATCCGCACTAATGGCCGCTTTGAAAGGATGATTTGGATGCTATGTGATATGCCGTAGGACGTGTTTGTGCGTGATAGGGAAATAGTAACAACTTATGTCCTGTTTGTTAGTTAAGAGATTGCTAATCGATAAGTAGGGATAGCTAATTTTTGTGGTCGATTGTGGATACAATATGACGATCTGCAACTAGATTGGACAACAAGTTTGGATGGTGACAATTTAGGTTTGAATTTCCGGAGTGAGACCATTTAACTTGTCTAGATGAATTGTGGATACGAAATTGTGACGAGTTGGTATTTGAAAATTATAGGCTTGAATCGACTTCGTTTTGATGGTCGCATTGTGGTTTTAGTGCGTTGAATTGAGATAAGGATTACTAGGAAACAAGTATGGTAATGACAAGCAATGAGGACATCATGAGGCACCAAGATCTACATCTTTTTGGGGTTCGGTAGAGGTGTAATTTCGGGACAAAATTTTCTAAGGTGGGGAGAGTTGTGATGCCCTAAAATTTCAATGTACCGTAAGATAATTGGTTTCGGTTTAAGTCTAACTGCGAATTCCAGTTTGTTGTATAAAATTTGAATTTTGAGGATTTAAGTGACAATGGTTGCATTATTCCTAAGACGTTGCTTTGAATAGATTAGGCTTCGTTAATTCGGTTATTACGTAGTAGCTTCGAGAATTGCGTACTCGAGCCTAACCCCGACCGAGCCCGAGCTGTGAAAAGATCAAAATGCCCTCCGTCGATTGAGCCAAATCTCCAACTAGTCCTAAAATGCCAAATGATCATTTTGCCCTTGAATTCATGCATAAAAGCCAAAGAAATTCAAATCTTTATGGGCCCCACCTATCTTTTCCACCATCCACTTGTCTCTTCCCTCTTACAACCATCACTTCACCAACCACCAATCACATCTCTCCTTTTTCCTTTTTCTTCTCTTTGTTCTCTCTCTCTCTCTCTCTTCCTCATTCTTCCCACCCGAACTCCCTCATCTCTACTTTGGTTTGTACGACGCCACCCCCACGGAACAACATCTTGCTCCTTGTGCCACCGCCGCTCACCACCACCACCTCGCGCCGTCGTAGCCGACTAGCCGACCTACACTACTCCGCCGTCCCTGTTATCCCACGCAAAGCCGGGGAAAATCGAATAATCCCCTACCTCGAAGCCCTTGTCTCGCTGCTCGCTGCTTCCCTTGCTCTATCCTCGCCACCCCTATCACCTCGACACCGCCGCGGGTCCCGAGGTACCCGGATAGTTCATGCCGATTACTAGCCTCTCCGTGAGTCGCGAGGCACTCGCTACCCCCCGACTCTCTAGCTACCCTCTACCACTTCGCCATCCCCGTGTCCGCCGTCGCCGCACCATCCTCGCGAGTCACCGGAGATTCGAGCCCCACCGGCCTCCTTGCTCGTCGTCCCGAGCCCTATCGATTTTCGTGAGCCGATCCATCGGCTTCCCACCCCGTTGGACCAAAGAGTGCCGAGGACGGCCGTGGCCGAGAGGTACCGCTGCGAGCCTCACCGCCACCGCTCGAGCCACCCGTTTTGTTGTCATCGTTATTAGTGTGAATTAGCCCCTAATCCTTTGGTTAGGACGCTAATTGTGCTTAAGATTAGTTAATTAGCGTGATTATTTTAATAAGGTGTTTAGATAGGTTAATTATGGTAGGTTTAGTTAGAAACTCGATTTAGGTTAAATGACCACATTTAATTAAGTTAGTCCGATTAGTTATGTTGTTTGTGGCTAGTTGATTTTAGACTAGATCGATTGGTTGTTTTATTGCATGATTGCCGCTGCTTGATCCGGAGTGAGCACAGGCTAGAGTCGAGTGGACGACCAACAGTATATTGAAATTAGAATTAATATTTACCGTCGGAATAATTATATGTGTTTAATTAAATGTGGTAATTGATTGTTTGTCCTGGATGCTTTGCATTGACTATTGGATGTTATTCATGAGATTTTGGGAGTCGATCTCCCTATGTCGATGCAAAGTATTACGGATGAAACTATTCATTCATATGACCACGTGTGGAATCAAATCGCATGTTTTAGCATGAAAATCTCCTTGGGCCGAGTCTTTGAGCACGTCCTGCATAGTTATCGAATGTGCTTGAGTGGTCATATGATGGAATTGTGATGAGATTCCCGACAATTTTGTGATGTGACGGTCGTACGAAATCATATGACTTGTCGAGATGCACATCAATCAGTGTCCATGCCAATCGTACGATCATACAGATTATTGAATGCTAGTCCAAGCTTGTGATGGATGACGGTCCTTATAGGAATGCTTGCTCGTCATGCCGTGCCGCCGCATTGGATACATGGCTTTCGCCACCGTCATCGAAAGTAAGGGACGATGCATTGTCCAACCAAAAAACACCGCTAATCGTAGTGTTTGGCCACACTAATCATGTGCGCCAATCACGCCGGTCGTGTGGGTCATCTTTTAATAAATGGAATTCATGTGGTATCCTATGTATGCAACTTGATGTGATTCCTTGTCAATTGGTTGTTTGATGTGATTGTTGGGTTAGGTCGAGCATTGCATTATATATGGCTGAAGGTTAGTAAGCTTGCATGTGATTGATGTATATATTGTGATTCCGTGATTGATTGGTAGGATACTCGAGCGAATCAATGCCCAAGTCGAGCTTAGGCACCGACTCACCGAAATTTATATCTCACCCCATTTTTCTTAACCATTTTCGGGCCCTTAGTCGTGGAGAACCGAGAGTGGACGTGGATTTTATTGGAGTAGTTTGCAAATCGTGTTAATTTCCACCGATATCTCCGAGTGTTATAGATTGTGGCCCGAAGAATGGGCTTGTAGAAATTTCACTTCCTTGGGTTAACATAGATAATTAAATAAAATGTGGTATTTGCCGAGCTGTCGTGGAATTGTTCGATGTGACCATCTATTTAACTATCCCTTCTTTGATGTGTTGTTTGGGAGTATATCATTTTCGCATGTCCCTCATAACCTAAGGCATTTTGGTAGGGGGTCGTGGACCCAAGGATCGGGATGTGACATTCTCGCCTAAGGTCAGCTGATCCAACCGGTTATTAGCTTGGAGTGATAAGGAGCGCTAGGGATCAAGATAGTTAGTAGGATTGAAAACCCCATTTAAGTGATTGTTACTTGAGTTCTAGGCCGTAGGGTAGCGTTCTCATTGCGTGTTGCTTTAGGATGAGCAGGACTCCATACGATACTTACATAAAGAGCGAATGCGATGGGATAGTGCCTCGAGGTAGGCTCGCTAGAGGAGATCCACGCGTGGATGGGATCCCGTAAGTGTTAGAAAAGCTAGGAGATTGATGAGGCAGTAAGTGAGGAACCGGAATCGTGCAACGCCAATGCACCTTAAGGAGGTCCGTTGGTTGGAAATGGGAATGGCAGCCAATCGATGCGTAAGTTGGTAGAGCAGTTCCTGAAGTTGATATCGCCGAAGTTCATGGGTGATGGAGATCCCGAGGCTGCCATCTTGTGGATCAAAGAGCTTGAGAAGATGTTCACCCTATTGAGGTGCTTTGAGGAAGGTAAGGTCACTATGGCCGTTTATTAGTTGCAAGGGAACGCTAGTACATGGTAAGATGCATTCAAGGGACAAATCTTCCTTAAATATACGATTCCAAGATGGGACGTATTTGTGGAGGCCTTCTATGCTAAGTACTTTTTGGACTGCGCTAGGGAAACGAAGCTGAATGAGTTCCCGTGCTTGTACCAAAATCAAATGACCATAAATCAATATGAGGCAAGATTCGCAGAGCTGTCACAGTATGCCCCAAGGATGGTCGTGGACCTTGTGGATAGGGCCGAAGGTTCGGGGATGAGCTGAAGCCCGAAATCAAGGACGTGTTGGTGCCTTTCAACCCGAAGGGTTACAATGAGTTGTACAAGAAAGCTCGGTTAGTAGAGAGAAACTTAATGGAAAGAGCTGCCGCATTTGGATGGCGGTTCAAGTATTCGAGCAGGAGAGACATCCAAGAAGGGAAAAGGCTGATGATTAGTGGTAGGCACCACATCTTGCCCAATAGAAGAGGGGCGATCAATAAGCTCGTGCCCCGCCAAGATGAGGTGTACCGTCTGTGCCACCAAAGGCATGGTTTTGCTCCGTGCCCATTCAGTGGTGGAGCTTATTTCGGTTGTGGCCACCAAGTGAGAGATCGTCCGCAGAGGCAAGACAAAGTGAAATTTATCCAAATCATGCTCAGATTTTCGGATCCAGCAATATCAAGAGTAAACATTGCAACGGAGCTCATTCGCATGTCAAATCCGACCATGAACTAACGTGTACCTAAACCTTATCTCGCCCACAAAAATTCTTACTTGATTTTTTCATCTAGTCCAATTTTCATGGTATTTATTCACGGTATTAGATGACGCCAAATTAGTCAAGGATAAATTCAATTCCACCAACCAAGATAACAGTCAAGACAATTCTCATCCACTAATATGCATGATTCCTCCAAAAGGAATAGCAAACATGCCAAAAGTCAAACTTGATTTATGAAAATTCTGATTTAGTCCAATTTGATTTTTAAAATCGCTGAATAATTTGGTTACTTTGAGAAAAGTATGGCACCAATTAAACTTCATCAATTCTCAAGAACATACATAGAGTCCAACCAATTCCTGAACTAATAGAGCCTTAAACAATGAGAATTTTTTCTCAACTTTTTCGGCTCTAACATAAAATGGCAAAAAAAGATTGAATTTTCACTTCAATTGCTAACAAATATGCTCGTCAATGCAATAGAACATATATACATGTTTTCCAGGCAAAATGTTGCATGAATTGCAATCATAAGGAGAGAAAAATCATACCTTTTCAATGCCAATTTCCAGAGCGTGCAAGTTGCAAATTTCCCCCTAAAACAAACCCCTCCTTGAACGAATTGGAGATCTAATGTTCAAGGACTATAACACCAAATAGTACTCAAGTTAGTGATTGAATATTGGCCAAAAATCAGGCTAAATAAACCTGAAATAGTGCTGGATCAGTGAGGCAAAGTAGCTGGGCAGCAGCTCTGCTTGATGAACGTCGGCTTCGTCGGTGATAAATGATGCAAGGGAGTTGCGGTGGATGAGCAAGACCAGTCGAGGCTGGGCTAGATAAAGCTAAACACCTCCCTGGTAGACGAAGGCAGAGGCACGCACGGAAGTGATCGTCCAAGGAGTTGTTCGACCGGATGAAGGCTTGAGATTGAGGAGGATTGTCTCGACCGGCGGGAGAGACAATCAAAGCCCTTTGCTCTCAATATAATTCTGAATTTTCCACTTCCTAAGTATACCGAAATTATGAGGTGCTAAGCTCTAATGATGGCTGAATGATTGAACTTGGAACTAAGGCTATGCTTATGTAAAGTTTAGCTCTCCTAGTACCAGTTGAGGTAGGAGTCTTTATGGACCGTCAGATCATCGATTCTAGCTAAAGTAAGATTAGTCTTGAGCCGTTAGATTTTAGGTTCCCACATCTAATAAAACACTTAGTTAAGATAAGAACCCCAAACTAATGAAACTCTTGACTTAATTTGATATAGAGAAATCCTAATCCCACTAAGACAATAAGAAGTTCGGCCATGAAGGGTTTTGGTGAATTGATGGCCGTAAATAGCCTTTCCAATGGGCTTAAAATGCAATTCTGGACTTAAACTAAATAAATGAATAATTAGATAAAACCTCACATGCTAACATAGGTTGATCAAGGTCTGAACTTATATAAAATTCGGCACATTCACCACCATAAGTCCACGAGCTTGTCTTGCTTTTTCATGCTCAAATTAAGGCTTTTTTAAAATAATAGACATTAAATTTAAAACCTTAATTAAATAATAAAGCTTAAATGGGCTGAACTGGGTTCAAAACTAGGTTCTCTCGACTTAAACAAATTCGGCACACCCCTAGGCCTTAGTTGAAATACTTCATACTGAGTTTGGCTCAGCCACTGTCAAAATTAAGCTCGATTGACTCATCTCGACCTTAAATGGAATAACTGAAAAAAAATGCAATGCATGAGGAATTATTTTTTTGTGAGAATTATGTTTAATCCTCGTTGTATGATTAAATGAATGATTTTCTAAAAATCAAAATTAGGTGTCAATAGCTAGCCCTCTTTGAGTGGAGGCTCGCGGAGGTTTCACTCAAAGACCAAAATTGAAACCTAAATTTTGCAAATGAAAATGATGAATAATGATTTTTGTGGGAGTTTTAATCCCATTTTTCGATGCAAAGCAAGAAATGAATATGCAAGATCGTAAATAACATGCGCCATAGCTTTTCTTTTTCCATAAATGGACTAGACAAATCTGCACATGGATCACATATGAAAATACCTGTTCTACCAAATACCTCATAATGTTGATGATTCCCTCAATCTCCAAGCTTATGATGTGAGGATTTCGAGGTCTTGGGCCTATCTCGTTACCAAAGGTTTCTCACCGATGCGAGATAGCGCAAGATATGTGTAATGTTGAAAATATGCTTTTCGAAATCACAAGAGCTACGTCGTTGCAAGTGGAAAAAAAGGACCAAGATCACAAGAGGATCTTAAGGTCTTGGGGCCTTATCCGTTATTAGAGGTTTTTCTCTAATGCGGGATAGTGCAAGCTATATGTAGAGTTTGAAAAATATGTTTTCCAAGATCACAAGAGCTACGTCGTTGTGAATCGAAAGAAGAATAATCAAGATCACAAGTGCGTACGTCATTGTGATTGATAAAAGACCAAGATCATGAGTGCATATGTCATCATGATTTGGCAAAAGGGGACCAAAATTGTAAGAGCTACGTTGTTCGATTTGGTTAAAATGAGCAAAGACCACAAGAGCTACATCGTTGTGACTTGGTATGGGATCAAAACCATGAGTGCTTATGTCATCATGATTTGATAAGGGTCAAAATCATAAGAGCTATGTCGTTATGATTTGATAAAAAGACCAAGATCATGAGTGCATATGTCTCATGATTTGGAAAAAAGGAACCAAAATTGTAAGAGCAACGTCGTTATGATTTGGTTAAAATGAGCCAAGATCACAAGAGCTACGTCGTTGTGACACGGTATGGAATGAAAACCACGATTGCTTATGTCATTATGATTTGATAAGGGTCAAAACCATAAGAGCTACGTCGTTATAATTTGATAAAAGATCAAGATCGCAAGTACATATGTCATTACGATTTGACAAGGTAAAGATTATGGGTGCATATGTTGTCATGAATCAATACCATCAAGGCTGTATATCATAATATTAAAGGATGTAACATCGAACTAAATCAATAAATACAAAGAGGATGTCTTTGCTCGAATTGAGTCATAGCAAACGCGAGAGGTCAAAATGACAACTAAAGTGAATAAAGCTATCAATTTGAAAAAGGGTTCAAAAAACTCACCTGGATTCTCCGAATGACTAATCGAGAAAAGAGACAAATCGCCCGTATCGTACCTTTTTAATCACCCGGGGTATACTTATGAACAAAATCAATGTAATAAGAAAGCTCCATTAGGGAATTTTTAATAAGAAAACCTATATGATCCTTTTGACAAATCTAATCAAATCGAATAAGGAACTTCAGTCACAAAGGACTTTCTCTCATTCTCATAAAAAGCTTTTCAAACCCGACCATTGATACGGGCATGAGAATCACTCAAAACTTGCCTCCATCACACTTGACAAGGGTCGGGTGTTCTCGTAATCAGTATGACCAGACCAATCCATAAGGTCTTTTCAAGGACCTGTAGTTTAGGCTTGGTCAAAGGTTAATCAAAGGGGACTCATATGAGTCATTAGGCCATGAAATGAAATTCTTATTAGCCGCATTGGGTTTACAAGTCAAGAATCCTATAAAAATGAGATAAAAATGATCTTGCTTGCACTTTTTCGCACGACATTTATAGGCATTTGAAATCCTGTGTTTACCCAAGTGCCCTAATCTGAAGAGACTTTCGGTAAGGGTTGTAATATAGGTTCAAGGTAGGCTTAGAAATGAAAGGCCTATTTATAACAAAAGGGGTGCATGATGAAGAAGCTGGTGATCATCCATTCTTGACACTTCGAACAAGAGTGCTATTGCTGATGAACAATCCTCATTGACTTGCTTCAAAAAATGATCTTCCTCGAGAAACATTTTGTGAGCAAATCCAGCCTAGACCTCCCTTGAGATTTTCGAGAAAATCTTTTTTTTTCTCTCTTTTTGACCGGAGTAGGCCCTTTTCTCTTCTTTTTTTTCCTTTTCTCTTTCTTTTTTTTTGGGGGTTAGTCTTTGCTTTTCTTACTCCCGACTCCCGTCTTTTTCCTTTTCATTTTTTTGTTTATTTTTTAGATTCTTTTTCAAAAGGAAGGAATGGTCTTATCTGAAATCTCTATTCATTTTGTTGGCGAGATCTTTTGAGTTTCAGTAATTGGGTTGAAAATGGTTTGTCGATGGTTTAAAATGATTCCTTGCTAGGATGATCACTAATTGGGTTGATAAATGAATCTACTGCTCAAGTTGGGTTAAGCAAAGGATTAGACATACATGGTATACAAATGAAATGCACTTCGTCACGTCCAGGGCACTTGAGCTAATCATAAAACTCGCATGCAATAAGTATGCTTGAAGATTGATGCAAGTGAAAGCAAGAAAAATTTACCCATCCAATGAACCTTTCGAGAGCTGCTCCAATGTGGGATTGTTCTTGATAGGGTATGAAATGAAATCACTGTTCAAAGGGGTTTAGCAAAGGGTAACCTGTAGTGTTTGGATAGAGGAAATGAATACCTCATATCATCCTCGTTGTTATACTTTTCGCAAGATAACCCTTTACCTTGTGAGCATGGAAACTCTCTTATTACTCACTGGGGATTAAGATGTAGGACGTGTATGGAAATAGTCCGCCTTTCGTCGTCCCGATATTCCTCACTCAAGACGATCAATTCAATTGGATCGGAGAGACCTCCCAATTGAAACTATCTTAATGAAGATTAGTAATGCAAACAAAAATAAGCGGAGAGATGTATGAACAATTCATGAATAATCTCATATAAATATTGTTGCTCAATCATCAAAATATCAAAACAAATAAAGTATAATATTTCTTTATAGCATCGAATTAACAAGGCTAGTAAAGAGATGACCATCCATCTTTGCTAGAATCAAAGCACCACCCGGGAGCACCTTCTTCACAACGTATTGTCCACCATAGTTTGGAGCAAATTTTCCTTTTGAAAGTGGCACAATAGGCAACATCAACGAAAGACAAGGTTACCGATCTAAAAATGTCGAGGCCGAACCTTTTTGTTGAAGGATTTTGCAACCCACTGCTGATGGCACTAGTCCCTGGTACATGGCCTTAAGCCGCTTTTTATTGATCGTGTTCAATTGGTCCATCCTCTACTTTGGGATCCAACAAGATCAATCGGCTTAACTTGTGATAGTGTATGTAAGGAAAGGATTTCCACTTCAACTAGTAGCATTGCTTCCATATACAAAAGAATACGGGGTTGCTCGGGTGGATGTTCGGATCAAAGTCCGATATGCCATGAGTGCAAATGGCAACCTCACATGCCGATCACAATAATTCTTAACTTGTATTTGCCAAGATCTTCTTGATGTTTTTATTTGCCACTTCCATTGCTCTATTCATCCGAGGGCGGTATGGAGAATAGTTCGATGCTTGATCTTGAATTCTTTGAACAACTCATCACCCAATTTATTGTTCAAATTCAAACCATTGTTAGTAATTATTGCTTCGGGCGAGCCATATCGAGCAATGATAACGTGACGTATGAACTTTACAACATTTCGTGCCGTGATCGCTAGGTATGATGCGGCTTCGATCTACTTGGAAAAATAGTCAATGGTAACCATAATGAATCAATGCCCATTTGATGCTTTGGGGTTGATCGGATCTATCACGTCAATGCCCCACATAGAGAATAGTAATTCGTTCGGAGGAACATTGATCTTATCACCATGAATTTGGCACTTGTGACAGCTCTAAACATGCTGAATACAATCGCTCTCCAGGGCAAGCTAATAATAACCCAACCTTATGATCTTCTTAGCTAATATGTGACCGTTCACGTATGGACCACGGATCCCTTCATGTACCTCTATCATTAGATGGACTGCTTTAGTAGAGTCAATGTTCCTTAGAAGGATAGAATCAAATGACCGTTTGTATTAACTTTCTTCTCTCAAAAAGAACTTCGAGGCCATTTTCTTTATGTACTTTTAATCGGACATGCTACTTCTCTCACAAAATTCCTGCTTTTGAATGTAAGTCTTGATGTCATGGAACTACTGCTTGCCATCGAGTTCATCAGTCATGGCCATACAATATGCCGATTTTCTTAGTACTTCGATCTTCAGTGCTCGACCTCAAGCCCATTGATGACTTGTAACATTGAAGACAAGGTAGCCAATGCATCGGAACTAATTGTGAGTTCTAGATAAATACTCAAATGAGATATCAACAAATTCCTCCACCAACTCATCCGAGATACTCATGGTAGGGTAGCAACTTAACATCCTCGTGTTTTCCATTTTTCAACAGTCTAAAGGATAATTAAAGTGGAATCTCTCGAATACCTTTAGACGGGTTATACCCATTTCGATTGCGGCCTACAAGCCGAGAATGCAGCTTCGTACTCCGCTATGTTATTTGTGCAAGGGAATATTAACTTTGTTACCACGGGATAATGCTGGCCACCAAAGGATATTAGAACCACTCTAGTATCCGATCCATATAAATTTACTATTCCATCGAAATACATGGTCTAGACATAATCATCTACCGACATGATTCAATCTTTAGGATGATAAGTGTCATCATCTTAGCCTAGACTTTTGGCTAGGATATCGCCTACGTCCGTCCCTCAACCGACTTTTGGGACAAATACTAATAACGCAAAGTATATTGTCGAAGTCCGTGTAGCACCTGCACTAACGCTGCGCATGTCTTCTCGGCTAGAGATGGCCATTTGGGCCCGTGGGCTCGGAACGGCCCGTTGATCGGCCCGGAACCAGCCCGTTGACCGGACCCACGAGCCCAAACCGAACCGGAACGGCCATGCGGGCCGGTTCCGGTTTGGGAAAAAATTGGAACCGACCCTAAAAAAAAAAAAAAGGGGGCCCCTTGGGATGGGCCTCCCGGCCTTGGCCCGAAAGAGCCGTTGGCTCTTACGCGTTGCCTCGCAACGGCCAAATGGCCGTTGCTTTGATTAATTTTAAAAAAAAAATTCATAATTTTTTTTTTATAAATACATATCCTTCCTCTTTCATTTTTCTCACAAATCCTCTCAACAATTCTCTCAAACTCTCTCACATTCACTCAAATTCTCAATTCTCCGAATCCCGCCTCAATTTTCTCAAAAATGGCAAGTGGAAGTAGAAATACTGGAAAGGGTAAGATGACGATGGGAGATTCCGAATATCCTATTCCTGGATGTGATCCTCGTGAGTATGCATGTTGGGAAGATGATGGCAACAATATCAACGTTGTTCCCATTTCGAACGTCGAGCACGTCCCAACACAAGAAAGTCTTCATCCGCCTACTCATGCCGAAGAAACGTCGACGGCAAATGAGCCGGAACCGAAAGGCCGAGAGAGTACATCCGACTTGTGGCAAGACTTCGACAAGGTATATGACGAAAGCGAAGGTAAGTATAATGTAAATTGTAAATATTGTTCCCAAATATATAAATTTAGCAAAGGAGATGGCTATGGAACATTCCGTCGGCATCCGACGAAAAAACATTCAACGCAAGCGGGGATCGACACTAGACAACAACAAATTTCCGGGTGCGCCAATCCTAATACTCATCCTTTATTCCGTTACACCGATGCACTTTATAAACAAACATTAGCTGAATATGTTGCCCTTGATCATGCTCCATTTACTACCGGTGAAAATTTTAATATGAAATATTTGATAAATACTGCGTTGGTTCCGCAAGCACCAACTATTCCTATAAGTACTCTTAAACGTGAACTTTTGCATCTTTATAAAAACCAAAAAAAAAAACTTTAGCAAAATTTTTTACGAATTCAATGGACGTGTGCATTTAGGTAGTGATATTTGGAGTGATCCTTAGCAAATTCATTCTTATATGGGTGTTACGTGTCATTGGATAGGTGATGATTGGACCATTCAAAATAGACTTCTTGCATTTCGAGTTTTTGATGAAAAGCATTCGGCTCATAATATTTATAGAATAATTAAACAAGTTTTAGAATAATATTATTTGATAAATAAAGTTTTTTCAATTGGTTTTGATAATGCAGCCGTAAATACCGCTTCCATTCCCGAATTAGAAAATATTTGCAAACCCTCTTTTGGGGGACAATTTTTTCACATTAGATGTGCTTGCCATGTTTTAAATTTATGTGTACAAGATGGTTTACGAACTCTCGAGTTTTCTCTCACCCCAATAAAGGGCGCAATTAAATATTTATGGAGTCGTGCCCATTTTATGAAAGCATGGGGAAAATTTTGTAAACAACATGGGAGAAGGGCAAAAAGGTTTCCAAAAAGATATTCCGACTCGTTGGAATTCTACGTATGAGTTGCTTCGTCAAACTTTTGATTACAAAGATTTATTATGTGTTTATGTCGCAAAATATTCCCGAAATTACTTTACTTCCGCAACATTGGGACGTTTGCAAAAACATTTTAGATTTTTTGAAAATTTTTAATGATGCTACTAATGCTTTGTCTGGTATTTATTATCCTACTACGCATTTATTTTTAATAGAATGTGTTAACATTGGTAGTGTTTTTAATGTATATGAAAAAGATAATGAATTAGCTCAAACTATTTCAGTAATGCGAGAAAAATGGTTGCATTATTATTTCAAAATTCCTCTTGTCTATTTAGTTGGTATTTTTTTTTATCCGCATATTAAATTAGATGGTTTACTAGATTATTTGAATGTGTATTATTATGATTGTTTACATTTGGAAGATATGATAGATGTTTCAATTGTACAAAGAGAGGTTAGAGAATCTATAGTAGCATTACATGGAGAATTTTGTAATAGATATGGTTTAAATGATGGTGGATCTTTACCATCTACTGCCTCAGGAAACGAAACCAGTAGTTCACTTGGTAGTAATGATGATATGCTCAAGAGTAGACAAAAAAAAAACATAAAGGGGCAACAGGTAGTATTTATGAAATAGAAAAATATTTCACCACTCAATTTGAGTTTCGTGATACGTAAAATAGTACAGATTTTCAAATCCCGGAGTGGTGGCAGAATCACTCAACCGACTACCCAGTGCTCGCCCTCATCGCTCGCCGATATTAGCAACCCCATCTTCAACAGTTGCGGTTGAACAAGCATTTAGCGCTGGAGGATTAGTTTTGGACTCTCGCCATTCAAGATGAAGTCCGGAGTCCGTGGAAGCTCAAGCTTATGTCGACGATTGGGCCGAAAGCGATTTCGACACCAAGAATTGGATCGAGAACACGAATTCTTTAGCGAGGATTGTGGAGATACCACCGGCACGGGTACCACAACGGGTAGCGACGATTGACGATGAGGTAAGTTGGGATTATCAAAGGTAAAAGAACTACATGGGCTTTGATTCTTCTATCCCCAAGAAGATATGTAGGCGCTTAATGATAATTCATTAAGTTCAAGCACATTCCTCCTTTCTCTTTTTTTCCCCAAATTTTATTGCAATATACAATTTGATTATAATTCATAATTTATTATATTTATTTTATTATTTATTAGTTTAAAAATTAAATTTAAAAAACGGAACCGGAATCGGCCCTAAACCGCCGGAATCGGCGGTTCGGAACCGGACCCGCCGGAACCGGCGGTTCCGGTGAACCGCCCTTCTCTATTCTCAGCCTCATAATAATTCATCTTAGAAGCCGTGAATTTATTGTTCGTATAATAAATAGCTCGTTCTTTCCCATCCTCGCGACTTAGTGGAGCTAGTATCGCACCTAAGGATTCGCTATTGATAGTAAGGTAAAGGATTAGAGGGTGTCATCGCATTAGCGGAACAAGTGTGGAAGGATTCATGAGATGTTGCTTCAGCTTTTTGAAAGCCTCCTCGCACTCGTTTTCCCAATTGACTTGCACATTCTTTTTTAACAACCTAAGGAATGGCTTAGCAGTTTCGGATAATTCGAAACGAATTGAGCAATATAGTTCAACTTACCCATAAGGCTACAAACTTCTTTAACCGTTGTTGGTTGCTTGTGCTCGAAGATGGCTTTCACCTTGGATGGGTCAATCTCAATACCTTTATTACTAACAATAAATTCAAGCAACTTGCCCGAGCTAGTGACAAAAATGCATTTGGTCAAGTTAAGTCACAATTTAAACTTCGAAGTCTTTCGAATAGCTTTGTCAAGGTTTCAACATGATCTTCTCCACGCTTTGTCTTTACAATCATATCGTTGACATGAACTTCGATCTCATTATGCATCATGTCATGAAACAAAGTGACCATCGCCCGTTGGTAAGTAACTCCGACGTTTTTAAGATCAAGGCATCACCGTATTATGGAACATCCCCACGGAGTGGTAAATACAGATCTTCAATTTATTGCCTACGTTCATCAAAATCTGATTATAACCTTGACAAGCCGTCCATGAATGAAAATAACTCACACCCACTGTATCGCCCACGAGTACATCAATGTGTGGGAGTGAAAAATCATCTTTAGCACTAGCCTTGTTTAAGTCCCGAATCGACATAGACCTAAACCCGACAATCTTTCTTTAGTACCGAGACTATGTTAGCAACCCAATCGAGTATTCGATAGTCTCAATAAATCCCACGTCAAGAAGTGTCATAACTTCTTCTTTAATCTTTTGTGCCAACCGTGGCTTAGCCCTCTCGTATCCTTTACTTTATGGGATCAGCCGAAGGATTAGTTGGTAAATAGTGTTTGACGATCGATCGATCGATCGAGATCGGGCATATCTACATTGGACCAGGCGAAGATATCTTGGTAATCCCTCAAGAGCTTAGTTAGACGTTCGGTTACATCCTTAGGAAGGTTCACCCTAATCTTTATTTCTCTAGGGTTTTCTACATCGCCCAGGTTGATCGAGCTAGTTTCTTCAATGGTTAGGGGTTTAGCTTGCTCATGCTGCTCGAGGTTTCATCGTATCTCTTGGACATCCAAATCAGCCTCGTCTAATTCGTCCGATTCATCGCATTGCATATATCAAGATCCACCGCATTTCCTTCCTCAATTTCCCTTGAAACATAAAGTAGCGGAATCGGAAAAACAAACCGAGTTTAAACATGCATAAGTTTTTGTAATTTTCCAAAATCACAGGTGTTTTCAAAGACTCAGGACAAGAATTCTCGAAGAACTCCAGCCCTCGGCTCTTACCATGGATGACAATTTTATTTGATCATTAGTTATCGTCATCGGGCTGGTTTGGAGATACTTCGACAAGATTCAAAGAATTTAATGAAGAACACCTATAATTTTATTGATAATGAAATCAATGAATTACATCTTATTGGAAAGAAAATTCAAAAGTGGAACATAAAATGGAAATGAAAATCCTAAGAAAGCGATGCAACCTAGACTCATAAAGGAAAGAAAGAAACATCCCACACAGGGGATTGGATAAATACAAAGGTGTTACTCTAAATCTAAATCTTCCAGTAGATCGTCGAATATGGCATTGACGGATGGCCTTGGGGTCCTAGGCACAATGTAAGGCTTCTTTTCGGATACTCCATTAACTTGCATGGGATCCTCAAATACAGCGAGTAATAGTCAAATCGTCGGACCACCCAACGAGATCGGGGACTCCATCATCATCTTCATCATCGTCCGGGTCCTTCAGCTCAGCTATAGCACCTTGGCCCTTCGGTGAGTCGGGAAAACAATCGATAGATCATCTTCAAATTGAGCTAACTCATCATAGCCATCAACAACTTCAGTTGATCGTAAGGTAGCGTAAAGAAATGGCGGCAAGGGGCTATACTCCCGGTTTGCCATGACCTATAGTGTATCGTCTCCCATGTTTAGGCCGATTGTGTCCTTAGTATCCCGCACCAGCTGTATGAGATTGCTCTTTGAGTTCGATCGGAGTGCCGATCCCTTAACCATGTTGACCTACATCCATACTAGGCTCAAAACCATTGTGGACCATCACCTTGGCTCTCATCGGGAAGTGTTTGATATTTCAGGGAACAAGTAGAGGATTCTCTAGCGATGCATAAAAAGTCTATACTAGCTCGAAAGCATGATATGAATCCTCCTTATTATAAGCGAGCACAATGTAAGGCATAGCCGTCTAATTAAAAATCCGGTGATCTTCCTCATCGTGAACAATCACTAACTTCCGCTCGACCATTAACTTAATCTTCGATGGAGACTCGATGGTACAAAGACCTGTATTGTAAATCCAAGGACGGCCTAGTAAGAGATTAAAGGCCGAAAGAATATCCAAGACTTGGAACATGGCATCAAACACAAAAGGCCCGATCTGAATCTCAAGATTGATCCGCCCCATAACATTCTTCTTCATACCATCAAAGGCCCCGACCGAAGTCTTGGCCGCTTGTATCTTGACCAGATCAACTCCAAGGTGATTCAACGTGGTTAGGGGGTAAATGTTCGAGTGTCGATCCGTTGTCAATAAGTACTTGAGCTACATAAGTCTTTTTGTGCTTAACCATTATGCATAAGGCCTTGTTGTGGCCTCTTCCCTTAGCAAGGATCTCATCGTCGGCAAATGCGACCCGATCCTTTACAAGGATGGTCCCAACAAAATTCTCCAACTTTTCCTAATCGATGTTTTCAGGCATATGAATTTGACTCAACACCTTCATCAAGGAATCCCGATGCTTTTCAAATAACTATACAAGCTCGAGCAGAGAGACTTGGGCCGACAACTTTCTCAATTGATCAATAATGCTGTACTCACTTGTCTTGATCACGACCAAAAAACTTCGTTTGCATTCTTTTCGGCAACCTTGTTTGACCTGCTGGTCATCATTATAAGCATGTCCAAACCTTGTTATCGGGGTAAGATCATAGGACCAAGGAACACCTTTGTCATTTTATAAGGAAAAGGCTAGGGCGAGGTGATCACCAAAGTCTCGAATATGACAATTCCGAGTTCATCATCAATTGCATCCTTTAGGACTGGCATGTCAACTAATTTCGGATCATTCTTAATCGGATTAGCCATGTTGCCCTCTCTTGCTTCAATCTTCGGAGAAGACTCGGTTGCGACAGCAGTCAAAGTGCCAAATTCTTGATCCCCGTGAATAACAATCTAGGATATAGTGGCTACTATCTCGGTCCGATTCGTCCGGACTATCAATCCATCCTTCATGAGAGTGGAGATTCTCTCTTTTCGCGGGTCAAACGATACTATTTCCCCAACCCGATAATGGCCTACTTTAACCAGAGCATTGAAAATATCAGCCACCTAGATCTTAAAAGCACCAACCCATTTGGCTTCGAACCAAATACAACATTTACTCGTGCTCGAGTAATATATAAAGGATTATTCTTGATATTTGGCGGACTATTATCCTAGAATGAGAATGCCTTATAATCGAGCAAGTCTTGAATGTGGTGCTTCAAAGACGTAACAATTATCTCGCATCATGTCTACGCTCACTAGAGTGGTAGTCACACGTCTTTGATGGGTCATACCTTGGTGAGTTCGCATTACCCTATCGCAGAGGTTCGAAAGTCAAAAGCCCTCTCTTATGTAAACCGCAATTACTTGCGATGGGGTTCCAGGGAGAGGAGTAAATTGTTTGAAGAGGGTGGAAATTCCTCTTTTCTTGTTATGAACCAAAGTTGGCACCTCATCGGGTTAAGGATCTGTAAGATCGACGGTTGGGTCTCGTGTTTCTTACCATATGTCATGTTAACTTGGGGAGGCGGCTCTTTGTCTTTCTTTACCGCGAACCACTTAGCAAGCACACCAAGCATTCCCATACCAACCTTTCTTCATACCAATTTCCATCTCTTTAGCCATTGCAATGAGGTGACTTAATGACATTGTAGCGGACCCGAGGATTTGTGACCGCATCGTCTAAGGCATAGTGGAGACAAACAACTTCATAAGCTCTCACTCAAGGGGTACCGGCTTTAACGAGATGCCATATTCCTTTACCTAGTGGCGTCTTGCTTAATCGTTTCACCTTTCTTCATCTCTCACTTTGTTCCAAGTCTTGCCTAGAAATGAGAACATCCAAATTGAAACTAAAATGCTTAACAAAAGCATTTGCCGTTTTCATCCAGTTCTTCATGTTGTAGATCTCATAGTCGTGTACCATCTCATAGCTGCTTCTTTCGGTCGGCTCGAAATGTCCGACTCATCGGTGGGCCGCTAGCCGCATACTTGCTCATCCCGGCTTCGTACATCTAGACATGCTATACTAGCCGGGAAGTGCCATAGCACTTCTCAAAGTCAGACATTTTGAACTTCTTAGGTACATTAACCTTCGAAAAGGCGGTGAAGTCAACTTGAGGGATATTATGTGTACCCTCAACCTCTCGGATTGGCTTGGGGAATTGGGACCAAGGGTGGTGCGCCCGAACTCATGCCCGATCACGTCTTACGGCGGCATTGTTTGTTAAGGAGGAGGTTTCGGGGCTTTGCCGGCATTATCTCTTAGAGGAATCGAATGGAAAAGCTTGGTAGTAGGCCGAGTTGGGCGGCTTAAGCTTGGCGAAGAAGGCAACCATTATTTTCTCCATCTTTTGGGACATCATCCCTTCAAGTACTCGGTCGAGAGCCAAATTTCTCATCCAGGGCAGCATTGACGGTGGCGTAGATGTCGACTATCCTCTTTGTGACCGGATAGAGTAAAATGCGGAGGATCTGTGATAACTTACCTTTGAGGTGATCACATGATGAGTATAACATGCAAAAAATGTTGAGCCGATCTATGGCTTTAACGAGACTCTTGAACACCACTCAAACTTGACTCGTGACCCTAACCAGGAAATTTCAGCTTTGTTGGATTTCGAAAAAATTCGTGAAAAATCTTAGGCTGATCAAAATGATGTGAAACTTTATGAGCTTGTACTTGAGAGGCTGATGAACAACTTTTATGTAGGGTAATTAGGCTAGAAATGAGTGGGTCAATACGATTTAATGTGCTTTTCCAAAAAATCACGTTCAAAAAACTATTTTGTCCACATGTTATTAAAATAACGAAGGACCCCCTTAGATTGTGAGTTAAATTCTCAAATTTTGTAAGACAATATTTGAAATATAGGTCTACAACTTTTATGTTCAGCGGTTCCGCAAAAAGGCACGTTTTCTCGGTGCTAACTCACAATATGATTATGGAGTCCGAAAACGTGTGAAATTTCAGCCTGTTCCAATCGGGCCATTAATTCCACAGTAAATAGAAAACGCATTGGATTGCCACAAATAGTTTTGACATGATAGCCCGTGATCTCGCGGACGTTTTTCATTTGAAGCGTGGAAACTGAATCGAACTCGAATAGGATGTAAAAATTCGTACTGTGAGGCAATGTCAAGGTAAAAACAGAACTGATTCATTAACCCAAAATGTAACTACGGAATCTGTAAAATTCCTAAGCAAGAGACCTATTAATGTAAATACATACATAAATGACATGACTTGACTTGATCAAAAAGACAAATCTAACTTGCTGTGGACTGACCCAAAATAAAAAATAAGTAAATTACAAGACAAAAGCTAAGAGTTTATCACGAGAAACTACAATCATAACCACATGCGCATGGATGCAAGTTAATTGATTAACGAGAGTTTTCAAAGTGAAATTCCAAAACCTGACCTTACTAATGGGGTTTGATGAAGTCTAGTTTTTAAAATTTTAGCTATGGTCAAGATTCCGCCCTTGCCATGAGGGTATGGCTAGGGGAGAAATCTCCAACACGAAGAAAATTGTCGGGATCAAGGACGGAGTCACCCGTACCTCGGTGGTGAGGTCGGGGGGATACCCACGCTATACCATCCTAATTACTAGCAATCCGGGTCCGATTGCAGTGAAAATGCAACAAAAATTAACATGCAGACACATGGCATAATATACAATTAGGAGTAAAATTAAATGATACTAGCTTGCAAAATAGAGGTTAGTAATATTTAAATTTACCCTACAAAAACATGTAACACCTAAATAATCAATGAAATAAAGCCAATCAAAGGAAAAATCATCACAAGAATTCGGCCTAAGTCCACTTAAAATACATGAAAAATTTGAAAAATGTAGAGTCCACATTTAATCCAATTTTTTTGAAAATTCAAGTATTTAGTCCTCGGTGGAGTCGCCAAGTTGTCGCGACCCGAAATTTAGATTGAACTTCGGGTTAATGGATTACTAGATTAATTAAATGAATTAACTAACCTAGTCCGAGCTCTCCCAAGCTCTACAAATTCGCAACTTAGGTTCACTTAATTTTAATCAAAAGATTTTTAATTTCGAAGCCGCCACTAATTTTTTTTTATAGGTAGATTAGATACCTAAATAAAGTAATGGGAGAATACCTTGTTTTTTGCTAACTAGAGATGTAGGTTTGGGGACTTGATTATGTTAATTTCAATTAACACTCTTTCGATACCATTCTTGTGAAAAATTTTCTTGATTAGCAAATTCAATTGATTTCAATGAAAAACAAGGTGCAATTATGTTTTTTTTTTCCTGATTAAATGAATGCTAAATGCAACTACATGACATGAGTGGTGATGAATGCAACTACTTGCAAAGTCTAAACTGTGTGATGACATGATGAAAATCATATAACATGAATAACAACCATACGAAATGACTTAAAAAAAACGTTTTAATGCAAGGAAAAATATGAATTATACCTTAGATGACATGTGATATGAATTAATGAACCTAGATGGCATGGCATAATAATGCATGAAACATGGTAAATATGATGTAACACGATACGACATGCGAGAATGAATTCTAACCTATATGCGTGAATGTGATTTCTAATCTATATGACATGGAAACATCATGAATAATGGGAATATGCATGATATGCAAACTATATGATATGCAAATAAAATGTCACCACCTTTTGATGAATTTTCGGCTTTATGATAAATTGGTTTGACAATTAACACAATTTGATTAATTAAAATCTAATTTATATTAAGAGTCATCTTAAGATGTAATTTCTGAAAAAAATCATTTAAGATCAAGACATGATGATTTTTATGATTTTTTTAAATTAATCAAATAAAAATATAATAAACCTTGAGATAATACACCTTATAATCCTAATTTTTTCGACGAATTTGCTTCGTACCACGTAGGTGGGGTCGAAGTAATTTATTCACGCCGTGCTCCGGGGGTGAGGTCGATAGTGAATTTATATATTACAAAATTTGTCGGTTCGGTCCCAAAGTTATGGGATAATTTAGACAAATTCATGTGCGGATGACGTCGTACTTCAAGGGTGAAGTCGGATAGTCATCCATAATGCACATATTCCGAGGGACTAAGGCACAAGGGAGCATGTATTATACTCAAGGAGTATTATAAAATTATTTAATTTAAAATATAGCATAAAACAACATGAATGAATTTTCGGCCAGGCTAGGGGAAGTTGCCGAATTTTAAAGGACATAAGGTCCTATCCACGAGAGGATCATATCTCCTTAATTCATGAAACATTATCTCTTGAAATTTTCAAAGTGATATCGGATAATTTCCTAGATTTTAAAGATATGTTTGAAATTTTCAATCGGGATGCGATCTTATCCAAAATATTATGATTTCCGAAAGATTCAAATTTGATCACGAGATAAGTTAGAAATTTTGAAAATTGTGCATGATCATTTTATGATGATGTTCGGAAAGGGTTTTGCACGAGCTTTCTATCACCTTGACGTGCCTTCTCCAAGCGTCTTTCGTATTCATCCGGGTTCCTCAACTTCTTTAGTGTCCTTGATGCTCAACAAATACCTCATGGGAACATTCCAGATCTCTCCTCTTATGGCCCTCATCACGAATTGCTTAAAGTCTAGATTGATCCTCACATAATACCCCATGAAAGATCGATCATCGGTTTTAGTGATAACATCCATGTCGGCCGGCTTGGGACAGATACGCCATCTTCTACTCCTTCATAACTTCGCCCGTGTCCGAGTATTGGGAAGCTACGGTCGCACCGCCTCCAACTTCGGTACATTCATGAGAAACTCTAAATCGCCTCCCAAGTGAATAACAAATACCACATTTATGGTGTGTTCCGGCAAGGGTTTCTTTGGACATTCGGATCTGTTCCATCAAACTCCCGTAGGTTGTTATCGATAAGAGCTTGCACGTCATACTACAAAGCTCGGCGAGTTGTCCACATTATGCCCCTTTTCACCCATGTGGTACGTACAGGTTTGGTTCTCGTCAAATCCTAGGAACCTCGGCGGCCTCGCCCTCGGCGGCTTCTTGGCTAGTAACCCGGCCTTCGAGGAGTTTATGAAGCAACTTCGACATTGGAAGAGGGGTGGTTCACCAAAAATTAATTTCTCATGCATCACATTTTTATTTTTCCGTCAGTCATCCTTGCATACGTACTAGAGGTGAGAAAATTGAGCTTAACTTGACAAGCGATTGGACCGGACTTAATCCGAGAATTTCGACTAAGACAGATAGGAGGTGCCGAAATTAATTAGGCCATATTGGACCTATTTTGAGCTCAAATCAGTCCATTTAAAAAATTAAAGCTTTTAACTAAATATCTATTACTTTTAGAAAGCCTTAATTCAAGCCCGAAATTCGGAATGAGCCTTAATTGAGCCCGAAAATTTGAGACGAGCCCATAATTGAGCATGAGAATTTCGGTCAAGGCCTTGCAATGGTGTACGAAATTCGAAGGAGGTTTTGGACCTGAATTTAAATTCAATTCAGCCCATTCAAGCCTATTTAACCGATAGGGCCTTCGGTTAATTAAGTTGTTAATTGATTAAAGCCTAATTTGAGTTCAAATTTGCGCGATTGATCCCGCACATCAATGAAATTCGGCCAGCCCATGCTCTCCCTCTTTTGGCCGAAATTTTGAAGTCTTTTCATAGTTTAGGGCTCTTAATTATCATATTTTTCAATCCTACGGCCAACATTAAATCCTATCATTGTTAGAGCTTGAAAATTAACAGCGTAGATCGAATCCTACGCCCACTAGTAAACCCTTGTTCTATATATATACGTTATTATGTCTAGGGTTAGGGAAAGGTCCACAATTTTACATTTAGAAGATATACACGGCTAGAGAGGGAGAGAGCAAGGCGTTCTTGTGGAAATTCCCTTTCATAGCCGAGACCATCTACTTTGGCGAATTGCTGCTATTCAAGTTTCGTGCGAATTCGATTAGCGAAGCTGATTTTTGGTTCAAGGTAAAAAATTTCTATTCATTGAATATTTACTTACCTAATTGACCAACTTGCATACTTGGCTGAGCGTTCTCGCATATTTTGATATATATCATGGGATGATTATTAATTGTGGACCGTTTGTCTTTGCACTAAAAGGCGAAATTTTTGAACGTGCTCGATTGTGATTCTTGCATAAGGATTTCTAGACGTCCCTTCACTGTTGTTGCAATTTTTGAAATCTGAATATGTATAGTTTGGAATGTTGTTCTTGATTGGAGACTCTAGTCATCATGGATGTTTTTCTTGGTCAACTTGCATCTTGGTTTGCATGTTCTAAAAATTAATCGGATGATCGTGAGTCTGAGCAAATAAAATCACAGCACTTAATTAGCAGGTATTTTAAATCTTTGAAACTTATAAGGGGATACCTAATCTGAGTTCTCGAAACTTGATGCCAATTTTGTGATTATGTGGGATATCCTAGGTTTTGGGTGGAGTTGTCGAATATTGGATGACTTTTGTGATGCAAGTTTCAAGCAATTTCAAATCTTAAATCATATCTTGAGAATACTGAGTATGCATCAAATTTCGGAATATTAAATATGTTTGCGTCCTGTGAATATACTTTGGGGGAAATATTTGATATGTCTTTATATTCCAAGTTTGAATTAATCTTATCCTCGGAGATATTGTGCGCATCATTCGAAGTATTCAAGATATCTCGTATTCAAATTTGGAATTTTCGGAAATCTAAGCATGTCGATAAGTCTATATCTCATTTGAATTGTATCTTTTAAACTTGGGAATTTTCTGATAACACTTTGAAGATCTCGAGAGATAACTTTTTTTGAATTAAAAGATATCAATCCTTTGTGGATAGGAGCTTATCTTCTTGAAAATTTCAGAATCCCCTAAGGATTTCGAAAATTCAATAAATATTTGCACATTTTTAAACAAAACTGCCTATAATATATGCTCCCTAGTGCCTAGTCCCGTCGGAAAATTAAATCACACGCTACGTCTATGATCTTATGGAATGGGATGGTGATTTAAATGTAAAAATTCATATTCCGCCCTTTGGTGAGAAGGGACGTTGTATTTCTATATATTTATCCATATACGGCTCGAATCCTCAAGGATGTAGCGAGATAAAATCTTGCTCGGCCCGGATCTTCGGGAATGAGAAGATTTATCGAAAAATTCAGAATTAAAGGTATATTATGGGCATTTTTGCTTAATTTTGTTCAAATTCATACATTAAAAAAAATTTCGAAAGTAAAAAAAAATAGAAAAAGGAAAAGAAAAAAAAAACATCCAATTCATATAAACCAATCAAACCTAAGGTTTTTAATCAACCTTAAAAATAGTTCGTAGAGATAAAATTGGTACCGAAAGGGCGCTAATTTTTTAATTAGCGTAACCAAGTCCCCGAACTCAATTTCTTTAGTTCGTAGAGATAAAATAGTTCTCCCGCTATTTTATATAGGTTTCTAATCAACCTACCTTAAATGATTAGTGGCGGTTCCTAAATTGAAAATCAAACCTAAGTTGCGAATTAATAGGGCTTGGGAGAGTCCGCATTAGGTTAATTTATCTAATTAACTTAATAATCCATTAACCTGATTTTTTTTTAGGTTGCGACAAGGCTTAGAGAATGGGTGATTATGGTTTATGGGTGATTTGGGAGAGATTTGTGGACTATTTGTCAAAAGGGAAAAATAATCATTTTTGGAAAGATCGATGGTCAAAACACCCAAAATAGGTCTTGGCCATTGATCGTGGTCATTTATTATTTTTCGGGATTTGTTTTGAAATTTTTCAGAATTTTTCATATTGTTTAGAGATGACTTGCCGGAAGGGTAAAATCTTCATTTTTCGAAAGGATCAGGAGGTAAAATACCCAAAATAAGTATTGACCAGTTGATTGTGGCCATTTCCTATTTTTTTGAATTTTTTGAAATTTTTCAGAATTTGTTTATACCATTTTCACCACCACTCAAACCCTAGTGCTTCTAACATTAACATACGCCGATTTTAGCCAAAATAAATCACTCGAACCAACCGAAAACAGCCGGCACAGTCCCGGTTCCTGTGATCGAACACTAAACTATTTTTTACGTCAAAACAATTCATGTAAAGCAATGAACATCGACTTGAGAGTATGAGGGTTCTTACCTACAGGCCAGATTGGCCCGGGAGCATCCATGGCAGTCGAGAAACTAAGTTGCAGACTTGGGGTTCACCGGACGTAAATGGAGGTCGACTCGATTTTTTTTTACGCAATAAAGATGCAAAACAAGCATATATTCGGGATTAGCAAGTGCTAAAGATCGATTATAAACAAAAAAAGAAAAAACGGCAACATAAAGCTCACAGCGCCATTGATGGCCGAGAATGAAGGTTTGAGGATTTCTCACCTTTGCGAGCGTTTGAAGCCAAACCAATGAGTCGCAGTCATTCCTAGGAGCTACCGGCCCCCTATCTTTCAATGGCGGCTGGGAGAGAAATTTTTTCTCTCACTTCTCCCCAAACGTCACACCCTCACCCCCTCCCGTAATATACTTTTATTCCCCATTCTTGTCATTTTTCTCCGATTTCTAGAAACTGTTCCAACGGATTTGTACTGTGCATCGCTGGAATTTTCAAAGGAAGATGACAATGAATAGTGCCGGATCGGACCCCGCCGACACGGTAAACCCGGTTTCGTATATCTAGCTTAATTAAGCTTAAGTTAGACAACTTTTCAGAAAATTAAAGCCAAAATTGGGTTTATTATGATGTTTTCTATGCAAGATGGGCATTTTAATGAATTTTGAGCTCGCAGTTTAATAAAAACCCCAAATTGTGTGTTGAATCCAAAAATGATTTTTCATTAATTCAAAGCCCAAATGACCAAATCAGTCCAAACCAAAGCCACCATTAGGTCTAGGACGATGAAAACTATAGGGTAGAGGGTCTGCTTTTTCATGGGTGGCTCTAGAAAAAACATAATTTCATTTAGAATGAAACCGGGGACTAAATTGTGTGATTTTTGTGCACTTAAGTCCTTTTGGTCAAAATTGAACAAATTGGTAGGCAAATGGACCCAAATCAAATTCAAGGCTCTAGAAACCAAGGTAAGAGCTTATGAAAAGTGAAAAGTGAGAATTAAAAGACTCGAAATGCTATTTTTAAGCTCGACTCGAGTTTATGTTTGTGAAGGAACACAATGACCCAAATCGAATTTCTGGAGTTTAAAGTGACCAATGTGAAGAGGGAATTAAAACAAAAATATTGGCTATTGGTGGGTATTTTTTAACCACGAATGGTATTTTTTCTGATGTTTTGGCTATTTTTATAATAAAACAATTTCGAAAAAATATTAAAAATTATGAAAAATATTTTTTGTTCAAAAATGGTTTCCAAGGCTAGGCCAAGGCTTCCAAAGTTGATTTTGTAATTTTTATATATTTTTTAGCTATTTTTAAATAATTTTTTAAAAATCAAAATAATTAAAAATCGGGTGTTAACAATAGGCGATTTGATCCAACAGGAAGACTTTCCTTTGGTAATCCTCAATGATTAAGAGATCTCCTTTTGGATATGGTCTCGTCCAAATTGGTACTTTTGGGAGAGAAATCCTCTGGAAGCTATGCAATAGATAGTTGGAGGTGAAGGAGCATAAAAGATATCTCAAGGTCGAAGAGAGTAAAGTTGGCATAAAGAGAAAATAGTGTTCTAAATTCCAAGATCAAGAGAGCTCTAATTCTTGTTTTCTCCTTGATCTATTCGCTGTAATTCTTAGAGGTATACACGAGAGTGTTGAGCGTTAGATGTGGAGTCTTGCGTCTCAAGGCGGATCACTAAGCCGTAACCTCCGAGCGGATTATTAGTGGAATCCAGCCGATTGGCTACTAGCGTGAAGAAGTAGATGTAGGTTTGAATAAAGCCAAACCACTATAAACCCTATGTGCGCTTTTCTCTATCCCCCGCTCACACTTGTCTACATACTCATATTGTAATAGTTAAACCGCACATCCAACGCACATTGCACTATTGAGTGAGATCATCATCCGAGGATCAAGCTACAAGCTTATTTGATTTAAATCATCGATTGGTGATAAATACATTGTAATCATATACTCACCCCTTTAGGTGATAACGCTAGCCACAACAATTGATATCGAGCCTGGTACTCATATATTTATTGAAGTGTTTTTACTTCGAGCTAACAATCTTCATGGTTAGTAATTTTTCTCCCACTTGGATCGAAGGTGGAAGCAATAACAAGTCACCGTATTTCGAAGGGAAAGAGTACGATGATCGGGAGAATAAATTCAAGGCATACATCGGATGCCAAGATCCCCAAATATGGGATGTTGTACAAAGAGGAGTAAATCCTACTACAGGTACTTCAAGCAGAACAAATGTAGGCGATAATACTAGCACTACCCTAATCACCACCGTATCTGCTACTAAGATAGCAAAGAGAGATGCTCCGATCGCAAAATCTATTTATTCTTTTTGTATTACATTATCTCCCACCGAATACCGAACCATTGCAGATTGTTCCTCGTCAAAAGAGATTTGGGACAAACTCCATGTTACTTATGAAGGAACCGACAGAGTCAAGGAGACCAAAGTCGTATCCTTCTCGAGCAATACGAAGCATTCAAGATGAAGGTCGGTGAAACTGTGAAAGAAATGTTTAACAGATTCACCGAAATAGTGAATGGTTTTACCTATCATAGGCAACCAGTTTACGGACCGATGCAAATGAACAAGCTACTAAGAGTACTCACAAAAGAATAGGACAATGTGAAAAATTCCACTCGAGAGACACAAAGAATATCACCACTATCCATGGATGAGCTTGTTGGAACTCTTCAATCCTACGAGGATGAAAGAAACAATGAGGAAGCAACGTCAAAAGGTAAGAAATCCATTGCTTTGAAATGTAATGCTGATTCAATGTCTCGGATTCTCAAGACGAAGACGATGAGGAACTTGCACTCATGGTCAAGAGATTCATAATGGCAAAGAAAGGAAAAAATTTCAAAGATAAAAGAGATTTCAAACAAGTATAATCAAAGAAAATCATATGAAGAAAGAGATGAGAATAAAGATGTCACTTGCTATGAATGCAAGAAGAGAGGGCATATCAAGCTAAACTGCCCTCTATTAAAGAAGATGAAGGGAAATGATGATAAATCTAGGAAAGCCTTGAAGGCAAAAACTTGGAGCGACACCGAATGTGAAAGTGATGAAGAATACGCCAATATCTCGTCTCATAGGCGGCTTAGAGGATGAATCTCGAGGTAACAAGTCTAAAAATTATTTCTAAGGTGTATGAAGACATAGATAAATTGTGTTTAGACTATAAGGCTATTCTTAAGAGACTTTCCGAGTTTAAAAAGGGGTGTACTGAATTTGAAATAAAGAGATGTTTCTCAAAAAGATAAAATAAATTTTCTCGAAAATGAATTTTCTCAAATCAAAGAAAGATCAGATTTTATTTCTAGGGAAAATACGCAATTGAAATGTAGGAATGAATCTCTAGAGAAAGAAAACATTTCTTTGAGAAAGGAAAGAGATCTTTTTGAAGAAGAAAACATTTCTCGAAAAAGGAAGCATCTTTAGAAATAGAGACCTTCCGAATCCGAACAATCTTTGAACAATGACTACGAGCTACAATAAAGTCCTTTTGACCCATCTTTATAAATAAGGATAGTTTTGTCGGAATCAAAATATTTAGAAGAAGAGTTTTTCTCAACATGTTCGTAACACATATAATGGTCAAGTGGAATCACCACGATCCGATTGTATACCATTGACGAAACGTTCTATAGCCATTCATTGATCAATTTATAATGGCCCAAAATTGTCCCTCGTCAATCTTTATAGTCAAATGATCAGCCATGGTTGAGTTCTCGAGTCGTGCATACTTAAATCCTCAATAGCCTTTCCTTTTTGGTTAGCCTCTCATGAATGATCGATTCAGAGCGAGAATTACCAACAATGCATCGGTTAAAATCGTCATTTCATTACATCCCGAATAGGATCGAATTTGAAGATGTCACAATGGACATTTAATTAAAAGCCCTAATAAATTAAATTGAATTGAATGAATTAAATTAAGCTTGAAATAAGACCAAATGGCCTTAATGAATTTTTGGCACACTCCCTTGTTCTTGGTCAAAAATTTCCAATGGAGTTTGGTCTAGAGTCTTGTCAATTTAAGCTCAATCACTTCACCTCTATCCCGAATGCAAATGATAATGCATGATTAACAAAAATTAATTATGCAATGCATGAGAAATTAATTTTGGGTGAGAACTACGCTAATTCTCATTTTTATGCAGAAATGAATAATATAAAAAAAATAAAAATTTAGGTTTGAAAACTCACCCCAATAGATATAGCCTACAATCTTCATCTTCTTCAAGTTGAGCATGAGCAGCATTAGAAATTAAGGTTAAGAATGCTAGAATATATATCTTATAATATTCAATGTCGGCTTTATTAATAGTTATTGCAAATATTAATTGGTCTAATAAAGAAAGATATATATAATTTCCTATTTATTCTAATATGGTCTTTGGATAGTGTGGGCGAGACAAATCTCATCTTTAATGAGAGGATAGGTTTCAATCTCTATAAATAGAGCTAAAGTCCCTCCTCTAAACTCTAATGTCCATATAACCTCGGATCAAGAGTCGTCGGAAGCGATACGTGAGGGACCGTCTCATTGAAGCCAATGATAAAAGGAGTTCATAGAGCGAAGCTCTTGAGCATCGGATCGTCGCAATTCCATATCAAGAATTATGGATCCGAAACAAGGTGCGTCAATTCTTTAACTTTATGAATCTGTAATTCATGTATCTAAGCGTGATTATCTTGGGTCGCTGCATCAAGGATATTAATCGCAGCTAACAAAGAATACCATTGTTCCCCTCATATGGCCTACACGTTAACTGGCCAGTGCGAAGCTCTCGTTGCCAAATTGCTTTTAGGTTCACTGCTCGATCGACACCCAAAACACCATCAACTAAAAAAATGTCTCCAATTGATTCGGTGTAGATTTTGTTTTACGTTCTTATAAACTCAAGTGTGTTGATTCTTGACACACTTATTAACATTTTTTAATTATAAATAATTTACATTGAAACACTTTGATGGCGATAGCAAATGATGCAAATAATTATAAATTAAATGACACAGCAAGAAGAGATAACTTTGTATAGAAAGAGATGCAAATCGAAATTTGTGAATTTACATCTTAATATAACAAAAATGATTCTCATTCCATCTAAATCGTGATGTAAAAGCTCACCACTTCATCTTTCTTCATTACCCATTCACATACGAGGTTTTTCCCTCTAACTGTGAAGGAGGATTCCAGGGATAACAAGCATCGAAATGTCCGGTTGATCCATTGAACCTACAAGGACCTTTGGGTGAGATCTTCCAAATACAGAGAGTACATTCGTCCTGGTCCCTCCTTCGCACATATATATCAAACCGGTGAAATTGGTCAGGCCATGTAAAGCTGCAAGAGAACAATGTATTTTCATAAAAATGGGGTATGAATGAGAATCCCCAGCTGCTCGTAATATCATGAATTCCGAGATTGTTGTCCTTGGATTTGCAATGAACTGTAAGAGTATTTCCAGCCGGAAAATTGTTATTGATCTTAACATATGCATGGATCCAAATATTTCCTGCACAATGAATTACGAATAAAGAACACATACATATGAGCGTAACTGATATTTTCATCATCTTAGAATACGTGGCTCCAATATCCACATCATTAAGCTACTTAAGGATGAACAATGGTAGCATGGTAGCCACCGTTACTATTGAAACTAATGGTGGCATGTGGGCCACGAGTTGTAATGGAGAGAAAAGGGCAACAATGCTAGCATAACATTCACCGTTACTTTGTTATGAAAATTGCGATACTAACTTTAATTTTTTTCCTTATTTGCTTTGAAGAACTGCCACGTAAAGTCAGGTACAAATCAAGTATAATATCTTTGCAGATGCTGAACGTTCACTGATCTTTGCTTTCTGTTTAAGGAAAAATGCTAGGAAATGCCAGACATATTGAGAACTTATACTAGACTGATGTATCAAAAATTTAAGAACTCTTTTTGGGAAGAAAAGTTGAGATTGATAAACAGTAATTGGCTTTTTGAAAATGCTAAAAGGAAACCATTGCACAATCTCATTTAGATTTTGTAGAAAATTTGATCAAATGATACTCATTAAATAGCTTTCTTGGTAGCTCCAAATATCCAGCTGCCCATTCTGTTTCCCTCCTCGTGATATCTAGCAAAATGGCAGCTGGATTCTCTAATGGCAAAAAAATTGGCATAAGGAAGTTGTTTTTCACCCCTTATCATTTGCTACCTACTCATTTAGTGTCAATCTCAATCTTGGTAACCTTTTGTTTAAGGTAATTTGCATCCCCATTTGGCTCACACAAACTAGGTGTCATGACCTAAAACTTAGGCTTATGTATTATCAAGTTAATTTAATGACTAACCTAATATGGACTCTTCCAAGTACTACCAATTCGCAACTTTGATTTATTCAGATGATTTAGAGTTTGGAGTCGCCATTAATCATTCTTAGTAGATTGATTGGAAACCTAAATAAAATAGCGGAATAACTATTTTATTTCTACAAACTAGAGATTAAATGTTCGTGGATTTGGTTACACTAGTTAATTAAAACTAATGCCTTTTTGGTACCTTAAATTTCATGAAAATCCTAAGTTTGGCAACTCAATTGATTGGTTTTATTTTAAGCTCAAATGATGTGATTTTTATGTTTTTGCTTATTTAAATGCAATGTATGAATCGTATGGATGCAATGCAATGAGAGTTCTACCTAGACGACGGGATGATATGCAACGTCATGCAAAATTAAACCATGTTTCCCTATATGCATCAATTAACTAACCGATTTAAAGCATGCAAGATGAATACAATGCATGACACAAAATGTAAAACAATTTATTCTAATTATTTGCATATCATGAACAACATATGAACGAATATTCGATCAATTGGAATAAACATGCAGAAACCATTCATCGTGCGAAATATTGACTGACATTAAATGCAAAGTATGAATGCAAAACACATATGAATGACATGGCATAATGATGGGTAACTATGATGGGCAAACACATATAAAATGTGCGGCAATGTGCAAAAGTAGATATGCAAGATGTAAATGCACGACTACATGATAATAAAATGCATGTAAAGACTTTAAGACAAATTAGAACACGCTTTCTAAACTATGTGACGATATCAACGTGAGATATTCAAATAGACAAAAGAAGATGTGATATGCAAAAAATATGATGACATGCAAACATGAGGTTTTCGAAATATGGTAATTGGGATAAGGTGATACTCTAAAACATGATATGCAAGATGTGATATTTAAAATTTATGGAAGACAAAATGAGTAATATTCGAAATTCATGGAAGGCAAATATGGTATAAGATATACAAAGATATGCAATGAGATATGCAATGACGTGGGATAATGCGAAGATGAAGATGAGATATGCAAAATATGCATGAGATGATGAAATTTGGTCCTTTTTAATGAATCTTGGGCAATTTAGGATATCCGTGATTGAATCTATTTTCTTAATTTCATTCCAAATAAAACCGATGAGGCAAAGCTTCTAAGAAAATTTATCTTACTAAAGTTTTAATTTGATAAACCTTCTAAGAAACCATATCTTACTAAAAATTTTAGAAATTTTAGCATATATGTAATCCAAACAGAATATAGATGTCGATCAAAGGTCAACAATTCCGAATAACACAAGAAAGCCAACAACCAAGATCCATCCGTGAATATCAACTTCTTGTCTTCTTGAAAATCATTGCATTCCACCTAATCCAAAATTGACTTCTTGAAAATAGCAAATCAAATTCAAATTAGCATAGATTGGACCGACTAATTTCCCATTTTTCAATAAACAGGAGGATCGTATACAAATAATCACAAATAGGACTCGTCCAATTTAGGAAATCCGTTGCCTTTTAGGAAAGAGACTTTCCTAATTAGGATTAGGATTGTATTCAGAAAAACTATGCTAAAGAACATGAACCAATTCAATTCAAGCAAACGTTTTTTCAAATTTTTCCTATAAAACTCAAAACTTTTATTTGATCTTGCAAAATCACTTGCTCGTCTCAATTTTTAACAAAACTCCGAGAAGAAAAAGCTCGTCGATCAAAAGTTCATGTCTTCGCTTTGACTTGATTGGAAATACATGTATATTCAACAAGGTCTATAAGCATATGCAATCCCTTGAAACATGAAGTCTACATCTTTGCAAAAAAGCCAAAGCAAGCGAGATATTCGACAATCAAAATAAAGGACTTACCATATCTGCAAATATTCTTTTCGAATTTCAACCGAATTGACACAGCTTGTGGATCATAGATTGCGGCTAGACAAGCATGTTTACAGATGGCTTCGGCGGGAACCCGACGACCCGAGTTTTCTACAAGCTTAAGTTACGAGCAAATTTGTGACATTCTGAATTTCGTACCATTTCGAGACTAGACTATCGAATGAAGATTATCTACCAATGTACTTCATTTCATCGGGATCGATCAATCCCGAGTATACCGATCAAAAAGGGAAAAGCTAAGGCACGAGAGTGTACGTGGACCTAGGAAACTGGAGTAAGAATTAGCATTTTGACCATAAGGATTGCCGAGAGAATATTTAGAGCCGGTAAAGGTCGATCTATGAACGACTATGAAATCCTTTGCTAGTATTATATGGTTGGAGCGCGGGTGATTCCGCTTAACCAATGTATAATTTGTGAAATTTTCCTAAATCGGATTCCGACGATCGAGATCTAATGGACTAGTAATAAATCTTCGCAATTACGTGATAACCAAAATGACCATGACTTGGGTAAGCCTAAGAGCGATGAAAATCACCGAGTCGATACGCGTAATGTCGCCGCAAAAGCCACCCGTCGCTTTAAGATGAACTGAAGTTACGTTCGAAGGAAAATAAATCGGGAGATGGATTCTCGAAACTGGAAAAATAGAAATGAAGAATTCAAATTTTGGTTTTGAATTGGACGTCACCTCATCGATAGTAATTTGGTCTGGAAAAATCGGAATTTTTGGACGACAAGTGTAAAATGACCATTTTACCCCTCAAACATTAACCTTACCTGAAGTGAGCTAAAGGGTATACCGGTCTTTTGTACACCTTAGCTGCTGAAAATTTGTTGGAGAGAGAGAGAGTCAATGAGAGTCAAACCTTCTAGAAGAAATTCTTGGATAAGAGACAAATTGGATATTTACACTTCATTAACCCATGTCATCAACTATTCACCTTTGGACTCACCGTATAATTGGCATTTAACTCTCTCTCATCCTTTTTGCTCAGCTGAAGATCATCCCCACCCTTGTTCTTCACGTTAACCCCATTTTCCTCTTCATTTTGTTCACCCACGAGAAAGTCGCTCAGCTCGTCCAGCCCCAACGCCCTTCACTACTCCGGCCATATCTACTTCGTTTGATGACGGATTAAGGTAAGACCACCTCCATTTGAAAGCTTATTGTATTATCTTTCTAGGGACATATTGTGAGCAAACTTTGGGCCAATAGATTTTCCTGTAGGTTCGAATGAATGGACAAAGGTCTAGTCATGATTGAATCTAACCCCGTTTGAGAGAGAGCTCCCTTACAATGGTTTTAAGAGCTAATTTTGCTACGACGTATATGAATGTGTTATTGAAAGGAGTATATGTAGTGGATTGATGATTAGAGGGAGTTTTGTGGCTAAACGGCGCGATTGAACCTAAATCGCACTCTGCCCTGTTTTTGGACAGATTGATTTTGGACTTGGACGCTTGACCGAAAGGTCATGGCCAGCTCAATTGATAAGGTAAATTGCCCTTAACCCTCTATTAAGACATTAGGGTACTAAGGGACCAATTTGTGATCCTATTGGGTGATTTATGAGTTGAATTATGCATGGTCGAATGAATCGAATGACTGTATGATATTTAATCCTTGTATGGCACGAGAATGAATTATGATTGAATTGAGGAGAATTATGCTTGTTGACTTGATTGCATGGTGGTGCAATTTGTGCCAGGCCTAGTGTAATGTGGCCTTGAGTATTCTCGTGTGCTATGGACTAAATGCTCGTTAAGTCGAGTTGTACTCGATCATGAAGTTGTTCGAAATGAGAATCGTATTTGTGAACCATTGGCCAATGGAAAAATATTTTGACCGATATTAAGTTTGATTGATTGACTTGCGAATATATGAGTTGTGTTAACCTTATGCGTTATGACGCGGGTTATGAGACTATTTGTACCCCGAGGCGTTATGACTCGGGTTATGAGACTATTTGTACCACGAGGCGTTATGACGCGGGGTTTTGATATTATCCCGAGGCATTAAACGCGGGATTTGACCCGATGCGTTATTACGCGGGTCCTGGTAATTACATATAAACCTGATGCGTTATTACACGGGTATTGCCAAGTACATCAAGATAGCTTGATGCGTTACTACGCGGGCCTTGATATCAAGAATGAGATTCTTGTACTAGTACGTAGAGCTTGGTTCTAAACCACCGAATGCTTGGTTATTATAATTGTTTAAATTGCCAATGTTTATGTTTATGCTGCATTATATCTACATCTGATTTTATTGACGTCTTCGAGGCGTCTTTGATTTGAGAAGTAGTATGGAGGTACTAGTGGCTTAGTCTAGGGTTATGGTTGATTTACTGAGATTTATTCTCACCCCGTCGTGGGATTTCTTTTTTAGACCCCGGACCTCGGAGATGCTACCGGTTCGCACGGGGAGACCCTAAGGAGATGACCTCCACTTTTGATGAATTTCCCGATGATAGAGGGTTTGTGTACATTAGGAAGTGTACTACCGTCCGGGTGGATGAAGGAAAGGAACATTTCGCACCTCATCGTTATGAGGCGTGGTATCGTCAAGTTAGGAACATTACAACAGGTCCGCTAAAGCCAACAGAGGTCCTTAGAGGAGTAGTGCCCAATTGGTGTCACCCTATCCGGGACGACGTGAGAGCTGGACATTAGTGTGGTTGGATCGACGAACATCCTGGAGAGTACTCATAAAGCTGAGGAGGACATAGAAATGATTGAGATTTCGACTCAAAGGAGAAGGAGGGGAGATTGCCACCGAGGTGCGATACGACGGTTCTTCGATTACGACCCTTAAGCGGACCAAGACGAGGATGAAGATGAGATCGATAGTTCGGTGTAGTGGTGTTGGAATCTAGGATCTTAGTTGTCTTTTGCTAGGGACTTTTGACGAGACCAAGTGGACATCCATTGTATTTTGACCGACCTTCCCGTAAGACTTTGATGCATATGTTAATTATGAGTGGGGTACCTCGGTGCACCTTTTGTTTGTCGGAGTTATTTATTTACTTCCGCGTGTACATCTCATTTGAGTTTTTTCATCTTTCGGATCCTGGAGTATGACGATTGTTAAAGGGATGTGGCGGCGCTAGGGCACGCGGGCGTGATATCCGCATTTGTTTGATATCATAGCAAGGTTAGCTTGATCCGAGGTGATTAAGGATTGGAGTAATAAGGAGGAATGAATTCGGATCGGTGGGTAGCAAGACCCTAGGAGATTAGCTAGAGTTAGGCGAGAAATGCATGTCACTTGAGTTGGCGCATGTGATTGGCATATTGAAGTAGCATCATGGTGGGTGTGCAAGAGTTTACCAAGCTCCGTACTTAGCATTGAGTGTCATTGTTTCGTGGCTTGTTTTGTGAATCAATGACTGGTTGTGATTATACTAAGTTGCGGATGCGTCTGGACTTGAGGTATGACGTGAACTCCCGACCGATGTGTTCTTGATTGCTATTGAATGATTGGTTGTCTATATGAGTAATTGTTATCTTGCTATGTAACGTAGAATCATGGGACTTGAGTAGTGATTTAGGTTTCTAATTCCATGGTGGAATTACGGTGATTCAGTAGTATAAGTTGAGCAAGATGAATCGGCCTCGTGGTAGACCGAGAGGATCGGGAGCATCCAACCGGAGGCCGCGAGTAATAGAAGACCCTAGAGTAGATGGGGTCATTAGGGCCATGGAAAGGATTGGCAATTTGATGGATCGGCGGAATCAAGATAGAAATGCCGATATTACTCAAAGCTGTCCAAGCTACGTTGGCTGCTGCCTATCGTGCAATGTGAATGATGGAAATACTAGGAACGAGGGGAATAATATAAATGATGGGAATAATGGCCAAATAATGAGGCCGTTAATGTTCAAGGAGGTGGAAATGCCAATCGACAGATGAGTCGGCTAGTGGAGCAATTTATAAAGTTAAAGCCCACTCAATTTGACGATGCTGCACCCGAGTTGGCACCAAGATGGAAAGAAAAATTGGAAAAGGCTTTTGAAGTCTTGGGGTGCACGAGATGAGGAGAAAGTACTCCTAGCGGTTTATCACTTTGGAAGGTACTGCTAATAACTGGTGGAATGCCACCAAGGCTAGAGTATTTTCGAAAGGCATTGCTCCGACTTGGACCGCTTTTAAGATGCCTTCAATGATAAGTATTTCTCGGAGACGGCGCGAGAGAGGAAGTTAGTAGAATTCTTGCGGTTGCGCCAGAATCAACTAACAAGTGGATCGAGATGAAGCTGAGTTTGCCGATTGTCAAGGAATCCACCAAGATCGGTTGAGGATCCGCAAGAGAAGGCACGGAGGTTTTGAGATGGATTGAGGTCGGAACTTCGCAATCGATGGTGGCTTTGAATCGAGAACTTATAACGAGATATATGAACGGAGCCGAGATGATAGAGAGGGACGTGAAAGAAAGAGCTATCGCATCTGGATCACGGTTTGCTCCGTCAAAAGATAATCATCGGTTCGGCAAGAGGCCGATGTTAAGCAATAAACGCTTTGCCCCTCCCGTTAAGAAAAACCTTGGGCAAACACCGCATCAATCGAACCTGGATTTGCCGTCTCTCGCCGTAGAAGACATGGGAACGGGCCTTGCCCAAGCGAACAGTGCATGTTTCAAGAGTGGCCGGTTCGACCATCGGATAAGGAATTGTCCGAGCCAAGCTCCGGGACCTGGACCTCAAGGTCGCGACCACAAGCGGGACCGCAGGCTGCTGCTCCGCGGGATAATTTGAACAGACCACCCGCTCAAGGAAGGGTTTATGCAATGGCACGAGGTGAAGCGGAAAATGCGCCCGGCATGGTCACAGGTACGGTTAAATTGTACGGTCATCCCGCCTATGCTTTATTTGATCCCGGGAGCATCGCATTCGTTTGTGTCTACTCGGTTTGCTAAATTGGCTAATGTCAAATTAGAACCGTTAGATGTGATGTTGCATGTTACTACCCCATTAAAGGATACAAGTGATTGTTTCGCTAGGTTGTGAGAACCGTAGCATAGTCGTTGGGGGTAACGAGGATAGGATAGATTTGGTTGTGCTGCCTATGTTTGATTTTGACGTGATTATTGGAATGGATTGGCTGAATAGACAAAAAGAAGTAGTTGATTGTGGTAGCAGGGTAATCCATTTACGTCCGGATGATCGCCCTAGATTTGAGTTCGTAGGAAGTCGAGGAGGAATCTCGATTCCTTTAATTTCCTCACTTGAGGTGACAAAGTTGTTAGATGAGGGGTGCCAAGCGTATTTGGCGCAGCCATGTGGATACGACGTTCGGGGAACCTAACTTGGGAAGTATACCAGTGGTACGTGAATTTCCCGATGTATTTCCTCGGGAATTGCCGAGTTTGCCACTAGAGAGGGAAGTTGAGTTTATAATTGAGTTAGCCCCTGGAATGGAACCAATTTCGAAGGCACCTTATAGAATGTCCCCGTCTCGAGTTAAAGAAACTTAAGGTTCAAATGCAAGAATTGTTAGACAAGGGATTTATTCGACCGAGTGCGTCGCGTTGGGGAGCGCCCGGTGTTATTCGTGAAGAAAAAGGATGGGTCATTGTGATTGTGTATTGATTATAGGCAACTAAATCAAGTAACGATCAAGAATAAATACCCGTTGCCGAGGATCGACGATTTGTTCGATCAGTTGCAAGGGGCCTCAATGTTTTCTAAGATAGACACGAGGATGGGTTATCATCAATTGAGGGTAAAGAAAGAGGACATACCGAAAACGGCGTCTAGGATGAGATATGGGCATTATGAATTTACCATCATGCCATTCGGATTGACGAACGCCCCAACCGCATTTATGGATTTAATGCATCGAGTATTTAAGGAGCATTTGGACCAGTTTGTGATTATCTTTATTGACGATATTTTGATTTATTCGAAGAGTAACGAAGAGCATAAACGACACTTGAGAGTTGTCTTGCGGACTTTGAGAGAACACTTGCTTTACGTTAAGTTTAGCATATGTGAGTTTTGGGCTGAACAAAGTGGCATTTCTTGGTCACGTGATATCGGGAGAAGGAATTTCAGTAGACCCCTCAAAAATCAAAGCGATCATGAATTGGCCGAGGCCTATGACGATTCTTGAAGTTCGCAGATTTTCTAGGATTGGCGAGGTTATTATAGACGATTTGTGGAAAAGTTCTCGTCTATAGCTATTCTCTTAACGGGATTGACCAAGAAGGATATGCGGTTTAAATGGACGGATGAGTGCGAATGGGGTTTCCAAGAGCTTAAGCGAAGATTGACAACCGCACCCGTGTTGATAATTCCTTCTGGGCTTGGAGGATATGAAATTTATAGCGATGGTTTGTTAAAGGGATTAGGATGCGTATTAATGCAACATGGAAGAGTTGTCGCTTATGCTTCACGACAATTAAGACCTCATGAAATGAATTACACGACACATGATTTGGAATTAACTGCAATCGTATTTGCTTTAAAGATTTGGAGACATTACATGCGCGGCAAAAGATTCCAAATTTATACGGACCATCGAGCTTGAAGTATCTGTTCTCTTAGAAAGAGTTGAATATGAGACAGCGTCGATGGATGGAGTTGCTCAAAGATTATGACTGTGATATTCTATACCATCCTGGAAAGGCAAATAGAGTTGTGGATGCCCCGAGTCGAAAGTCAAGCATCGCGCATTTATTGGTTAAAGGATGGTCTCTACTCGAGGAATTCAGAAATTCCAAGTTTAAATTGGAAATTTACCAATTGTCAAGTTTAATGGCAACCTTGAGAGTGGAACCCGAGATCCAAGATAGGATAAAGGCCTTGCGATCTATGGACCCGGATATTCAAAAGATCCTTAAAATGGAAGTCGCAAAGAGAAAACCCAAGTTTCAAGTGTTAGCAGATGGGATCTTGAAATTTCGTGTGTACTCATGACGAGGAACTTAAAGAAAGAATTTTATCTCGAAGCTCATAAGAACAAGTACAATATTCATCCGAGTAGCACAAAAATGTATTAGAATCTACGTCAACATTATTGGTGGAACGGAATGAAAATAGACGTGGCTAAGCATGTAGCAAAATGTTTGACTTACGAACAGGTGAAAGTACAACATTGTAAGCTTAGTGGATTGTTGCAACCTTTGGAAATCCCGAAATGGAAATGGGAGCACGTTACTACGGATTTTGTTATGGGTTTACCGAGAAGTCGAGAAGGAGACATGACTTGATCGCGTTTAGTCGTGGAGTTGAGTTGTATATCGCGATGGACAAGTACGCCGAGTTGTATATGCGGCAAATAGTGCGACTTCACGGGGGTGCCCGTAACGATCACTTCGGATAGAGATCCCAAGTTTACAACGAATTTCTGGAAAAGTCTGCAGAACGCTATGGCAACTAGATTACAATTTAGTACGGCGTATCATCCACAAACAAATGGACAATCGGAAAGGACAATTCGGACGCTCGAGGATATGTTACGAGCATGTGTAATAGATTTTAAAGGGAGTTGGGAAGATCAACTGCATCTAGTGGAGTTCGCGTATAATAACAAGTTACCAGCAAAGTATTAAAATGACACCGTTTGAGGCCTTATATGGAAGAGCCGGTAGAACTCCGGTATGCTGGAGTGAGGTTGGAGAAACAAGCATAACAGTCCAAAGTTAGTGAAACATGCAGTAAGCGGTAAAAATCATCCGAGAGAGATTAAGAACAGCACGAGTCGACAGAAAAGTTATGCCGATAAGCGATGCAAGTCTCCAGAATTTCAAGTTGGAGATCATGTTTTTCTTAAGGTGTCGCCAATGTGAGGTTTGTCACGATTCGGAAATAAGGGAAAGCTAAGCCCGAGATACGTAGGACCGTTTGAAATTTTAGAAAGGATTGGAACGTTGGCCTACTGACTTGCCTTACCACCAAGTTTATCGTAAGTCCACAATGTATTCCATGTGTCAATGCTGAGGAAATACGAGCCGGATCCGACTCATGTTCGGATTTTGAGAAGATTGAAGTGGACGACAGAGTATCGTATATGGAAAAACCAAATGAGAATCGAGGATCGGAAGGAACAAGTGTTGAGGAATAAGACTATTCCGCTAGTCAAGGTTGTGTGGGAACATCACGGAACCGAAGGCGCTACGTGGGAAAGTGAAGAGCGATGAGGCGTCAATATCCCCATTTGTTTGATTAGTTAGGTGTTGTAATAAATTTCGAGGACGAAATTTTTGTAATGGGGGAAGAGTTGTGACATTCTGAATTTTGTACCATTTCGAGACTAGACTATTGAATGAAGATTATCTACGATGTACTTCATTTCATTGGGATCCGATCAATCCCGAGTACACCGACCAAAAAGGGAAAAGCTAAGGCACGCCAATGTACGTGGAGCTAGGAAACTCGAGTGAGAATTGGCATTTTGACCATAAGGATTGCCGAGGAAATATTTAGAGCTAGTAAAGGTCAATCTATGAACGACTATGGAATCCTTTGCTAGTGTTATACGGTTGGAGCGCGGGTGATTCCGCTTAACCAATGTATAATTTGTAAAATTTTCCTGAATCGGATTCGACGATCGAGATCTAATGGACTAGTAATAAATCTTCGCAATTACGTGACAACCAAAATGACCATGACTTGGGTAAGCCTAAAAGCAATGAAAATCACCGAGTCGATACTCGTAATGTCACTGCAAAAGCCCGCCCGTCGGTTTAAGATGAACTGAAGTTACGTTCAAAGGAAAATGAATCAGGAGATGGATTCTTGAAACTGGGAAAATGAGAATGAAGAATTCCAATTTTGGTTTTGAATTGGACGTCGCCTCATCGATAGTAATTTGGTTCGGAAAAATCGGAATTTTTGAACGACAAGTGTAAAATGATCATTTTACCCCTCAAGCATTAACCTTACCTTAAGTGAGCTAAATGGTATACCGGTCTTTTGTACACCTTAGCTGCTGAAAATTTGCTGGAGAGAGAGAGAGTCAATGAGAGTCAAACCTTCTAGAAGAAATTCTTGGATAAGAGACAAATTGGATAATTACACTTCATTGACCCATGTGCTCAACTATTCCCCTTTGGACTAAGCGTATAATTGGCATTTAACTCTCTCTCATCCTTTTTGCTCAGCTGAAGATCATCCCCACCCTTGTTCTTCACGTTAACCCCATTTTCCTCTTCATTTTGTTCACCCACAGAAAGTCGCTCAGCCCGTCCAGCCCCAACGCCCTTCACATTCCGGCTATATCTCCTTCGTTTCACGACGGATTAAGGTGAGACCACCTCCATTTGAAACCTTATCGTATTATATTTCTAGGGACATATTGTGAGCAAACTTTGGCCCAGTAGATTTTCCTATAGGTCCGATTGAATGGACAAAGGTCCAGTGGGGATTGAATCTGACCCGGTTTGAGAGAGAGCTCTCTTACAACGGTTTTAAGAGCTCATTTTGCTTCAAAAGTTTTGTGGGATGTTCTAGACATGTGATACTTGACTTAGCTGAGTTAGGATTGCAAATTTAGTTGAGGATTGATGAGTAATCATGGCTGAATAGAGATGGTTTTTGAGGAGCAGAAACTGCCTGTTTGCATGTCCGAAAGAATTGGATAAATTGGAGATCTTCAAAGTCTTATTTTAACTTCAAAATTTTGGTGAACTCATGAGACATATAGAACAAGGTTTTAACAAGTTGGTTTCGCATTAATTTGGAGCTTAGGATGAAATTATGGACTGTTGGAAATGGTATAAGTAGAACCGGTTTCTGCTCCGTTCGGGAAGGTGCCGTCCGATTGTGTTCAAGGCTGGAATTGGTGTCGCCTTGGCTTGAATTTGTCGTTTAGACATGCTACGACGTATATGAATGTGTTATTGATGTGTATATGCAGTGGATTGACGATTAGAGGTAGTTTTATGGCTAAACGGTGCGATTGAACCTAAATCGCACTTTGCCCTTTTTGGACAAAATTGATTTTGGACTTAGAAGCTAGAGCGAAAGGTGGTGGCCAGCTCAATTGAAAAGGTAAATTGCCCTTAACTCTTTATTAAGGCATTAGGGTACTAAGGGACTAATTTGTGATCCCATTGGGTGATTTATGAGTTGAAATATGCATGATCGAATGAATCGAATGACTGTATGATATTTAGTCCTTTGTATGGCACGAGAATGAATTATGATTGAATTGACGAGAATTATGCTTGTTGACTTGATTGCATGGTGGTGCAATTTGTGCCGGGCCTAGTGTAATGTGGCCTTGAGTATTCTCGTGTGCTATGGACTAAATGCTCGTTAAGTCGAGCCGTACTCGATCATGAAGTTGTTCGAAATGAGATTCGTATTTGTGAACCATTGGCCAATGGAAAAATATTTTGACCGATATTAAGTTTGATCGATTGACTTGCGAATATATGAGTTGTGTTAACCCGATGCGTTATGACGGGTTATGAGACTATTTGTACCCTAAGGCGTTATGACGCGGGGTTTTGATATTATCCCGAGGCGTTAAACGCGGGATTTGACCCGATGCGTTATTACGCGGGTTCTAGTAATTACATATAAACCTAATGCGTTATTACGCGGGTATTGCCAAGTACATCAAGATAGCACGATGCGTTACTACGCGGGCCTTGATATCAAGAATGAGATTCTTGTACTAGTACGTAGAGCTTGGTTCAACCACCTGAATGCCTGGTTATTGTGATTGTTTAACTTGCCAATGTCTATGTTTCCGCTTGCATCATATCTACATCGATTTTATTGACGTCTTGAGGACGTCTTTGATTTGAGAAGTAGTATGGAGGTACTAGTGGCTTAGTCTAGGGTTAGGGTTGATTTACTGAGATTTATTCTCACCCCGTCGTGGGATTATTTTTTTAGACCCCACATCCTAAAGATGCTACCAGTTCGCACGGGAGACCCCAAGGAGATGACCTCCACTTTTGATGAATTTCTCGATGATAGAGGGTTTGTGTACATTAGGAAGTGTACTACCATCTGGGTGGATGAAAGAAAGGAACATTTAGCACCTCATCGTTATGAGGCGTGGTATCGTCGGGTTAGAAACATTACAACGGGTTCGCTAAAGCCAACGACGTCCCTAGAGGAGTAGTGCCCAATTGGTGTCACCCTATCCGAGACGACATAGAGCTGGACATTAGTGTGGTTGGATCGACGAACATCCTGGAGAGTACTCATAAAGGCGAGGAGGACATAGAAGTGATTGAAATTTCGACTCGAAGGAGGAGGAGCAGGGAGATTGCTACCGAGGTGCGATCCGACGGTTCTTCTGATTATGACCACTAAAGCGGACCAAGACGAGGATGAAGATGAGACCGATTGTTCAATGTAGCGGTGTTGGGATCTGGGATCTTAGTTGTCTTTTGCTAGGGACTTTTGATGAGACCAAGTGGACGTCCATTTGTATTTTGACTTGGCCTTCCTGTAAGACTTTGATGCATATGTTAATTATGAGTGGGGTACCTCGATGTACCTTTTGTTTGTTAGGGTTATTTATTTACTTCCGCGTGTACATCTAATTTGAGTTTTTTCATCGTTCGGATCCCGGAGTATGACGATTGTTAAAGGGATGTGGCGAGCGCTAGGGCACGCGGGCGTGACAAAATTAGTGCTCATCCGGCTTAAATTAAAAATAAATGAGCTTTGAAAAGATTATTACTAAGGTAGATTTATTATTTTAGAGACACTACGTATTCAATTTAGATCCTATTAGATGAAATATGTGCAAAAATGGGACAACTTGGAGGGAGAGATTGACACATGGCCACACATGGACAAGTCGGGGGCCACGTGTCGGCATGTAGGTTCATGTAGAGCCACGTGTCACCGCCACGGCACACATGGCAAAGGCGTGCCATGTGTCACCATATGGCACACGTAGTGACACGTGTCCCATACGTGACACATGTCACACCGAGGTGCTTCGGGCACCGACTCGCCCAAGCCGATTGATTCCATTCTCGTTTCCCTTATATAAACCTCCGACATCGGTTCATTTTGGTCATACGATTGCCGAACACGTCAATAATTTGATGTTGTCCATAACGACCCGCCCTCTCCTCTATCTTTGCCGTGCCGTGCACCGCCGCCGTGCCGACACCTTGGTTGTAGGTCGGTGCCGTCCTTGCCCTAACCATTTATAAGACCCCAAATTTTCGCCAATTATATTAACAACTAGATTGGTTGTTTCGATCTTTGTGTTATTCGGGTATATGAATTGGATATTTAATAAATGGTGGTTCTACAAATTATTAAAGGTAACGAAATAGTTGGATATGACGAGGTTAGACGGATTGTTTATGTTTGATTGACAATTTTAAACTTGAGTAAATAGTTTGACGGGAAATTGGCTCGGGATTAAGTCACGAAGACTCGATTAGCACCGAGGTGGCGCGACGTGGGGCCACGGATCATGACACATAGGCGTCCATGTTAGCCAGCGTACTTTTAGAAATATTTTTTATGAATAACAAAATAAAACCCAAATCGGACGGTTGGCATTGGGTCACATGCCATGTCACGTCTCGAACCCTTTGGGCTCAATAACATCCCGCTACGACCATTTACTTCGATTATTCCCGGGATCCAACGGCCTACGTCTTAAGTGCGAAATTAAGTGGGCAAGCGAAGTAGACAAACTCCAAACATTTAAAACAAGATGACTCAAGATGAAAAAGAGAGATTTAAAAACTTACTCCATACATTGCTTAAAAGCATCAATTATACATCAAAAGTCACAACTTACCATTTCCAAAATACAACTTCCTTTAATATAACAAAGGTAGAAGCTTAACCCTACAGAGCCGAACAGTCATTTAAAATCTCAACTAAGAAAGCAGCTCTCTAAGACCACAAAAAGAAATACGGTTAAGTGAGGTTAAGGGTTCATGTACTTCAAAAGGGCTTCTTCGAAGTCAAACTCATGGCAATCACAAGACTTCATCATTCGGGACCCGAAAATGTTATCCCACAACGAGGTGAGAATAAATCTCAGCAAGTCATTCCCTAAACCTAGACTAGGCCAATAGTACCTCTAGACGTACCCTAAGACATTCAATTCTAAACACATTCAATAACATGATAATTAAAACAATAAATAATGGTACGACATTCAAGCATTTCGATTCCATCCAATTCAAGTCACAATATCATAATTAGGACTAGGCTTCGTACTTTAGGCATTTAATCAATCAATAACTCGCATGAGTGGTGACACCTAATTTTGGGGGTCCTCTATTTTTTCATTTTATTTGTAAAATATAATATTTTCTAATGGGTTAAGTATCCTCTTTTTTACGTAAGTATATATATATATATATATGCATTTTTTTATTGCAAAAATGGAAAAGAAAATAAAAATATAAATTGGTAATTATAAAAATTTAGATGGGCCGGATCGGCCCTAATCCATACAGGCGAGTCCGGCTTTTCTTTGCGTGGCCCTGCATGTGCTTATTTTGTGGCCCGATTGACTTTTTTTTTCCTCACATGGGCTCAAGCGAATGGCCCATCTTCTCCTTTAATTTGTCCAAGGCACATCTCTCATTTTTTTTCCCTCAAGACCAGCCCCCATTAGTTGCAGCATCACCTCACGTGTGATTCACTTTCACTACCAACTCTCTGCACATCTCACTCATCTCTCTCTTGGTTTTCCATGTCCCACGTCCCCATCCAAATGAGATTGATGCCCAGCCACATAAAGAAGCTTGCTGAAGGAGGCAAGCGTAGCATAAAAGAGGGAGAGATGGGCAGGCACTCGGTTCAGAAAAAAAAATAAAAATAAATAAAAACAAAAGAGAGAAAGGCAGGCGCAAGAAAATAGCAGAGGGAGGAACATGTGCCGTTTTCTCTTGGGCTCCCGGCCTTACTCATGTTGAACTTGGCTAGAACCGACGAGCTTTTGCGACCACTGCAGTCCGTCGACTCCCGACCAGCATCCTCTCGCATCAGGTAAGTCCGTCTTCTTCCTTGCCCCCCATCATTGCCTAATTAGTTGTCCGAAGGTTTTTCACTTTGTCCTTTGTTTGCACGTTTTAGACCTGTTTGAGCCGTCCTTTATTTGAAAAGCATTTTAGTTTGTTGTTAGTTTACTCGTTGGGATTGAGTCAGTTTGATTCGTCGGTCGACTTGTGGGAAGCTGGTCAGTTCGACGCCCTGCATTGGTCTTTCAGCAGTGGGCATGAGGACGAGTTCGAGCGCCGCCCGTTTGGTTGATCTGCAGGTGGCCACAAGGAGTTCAACAATGTAGCTGGCGCTCAGCTTTCGGGAGTCCGTCGCGAGGGGTTGAGAGCGATTGAAGTCATGTCTGCACAGGAACCCATTGGGATGGTTCCATGAACTCAGTCTAGGTGTGGCCTTCACTTCGAACGTACGAACGAGTCCCGGCAGGTGCGGAGGAGACTCGAGCTCTGGCTGAGGAGATGCAAATGACAACAGTTGGCAACGGCAGCTTGAGCAAGGAAGCCCGGGTCTCGAACAGTGGCCGCCTGACGAGGTGAGGCAAGCGTACAGAGGCGGTCCGATTGAGTTCAACACGGGAATGTAAGTGGAGGCGGCTTGCAAGCAAGTCCCGATGGTACGCCGGCGTGGCCGAAGCGAGAGAGTCTTGATGGCTGTCGTTGGCGCCTGAAGTTGTGCAGAACCGGTTGGCGTTTAGGAAGTTCCGTGGAGCGAGATCTAGTGACGGCCCTGTGAAGAAATCCCGATGGCAGTGCGAGGAACGAGTTTTGGTTGTGCAAGAACGAGGCGCGCGAACACTGGTGGAGTCAGTGGTTCAGCGTCGGTATCGGGGTCTGCTCGAAGTTCCGCACATGAGTGTTACAGACGCACGGAGGAGATGATGAACAGTGGTAGCAGGCTATTCCACGTTTTTCTTCTTTTGTTGGCTGAGCGGATGGGCTGGTCCAAGAAAGAGGAAGAGCATATGTTGGTGGGCTGGTCCGAAGAGACTGAAATGAGGATTTTTGGGCTGGACGAGTGGGCTGATGTGGGAAAAAAAAAGCGTTTAGGCACTAGGCTGGCCCGAGAGAAATGAGAAGTACTGTTTGGATTTGGGAGTGGGCTCAGAATGTGAAAAATAGGAAGATTGATCCAAATTCGTTTTGTGCAAGCAAGGCCAGGTTTGGGTCGTCTCTTAGGCCTGATTGGGTCTAGCGATCTGATGCAAGCCCGGGTCCGAGAACCCGACCCGGACCCGGTCTCTTTTAATAAAAAAATTATTAAAAGAATAATAATTTAATAAAATAAATAAATAAATATAATAAATAAATAGAAAAAAATTTCAAAAAAAAAATCAGAAAAATTTCAGCAAATTAGAAAAAATGATTTTCATGACCTTTTTATCCCTAATGTGAATTTTTAAGCGCTCGTATTGGTGTTGATTGAAGATTGATGTCCAATCCAGTCTAATATTGTTGTAATTCGACATTCGAGTCGAAGTTGTTCGTTTAAATATCGTCATCATAGATTTGGTCTACATGTGCTTATTCCAATCTTTTGTTTGGTATATTTATCTAATTGAGTATTTATAACATTTGTCTTTTGAAAAATTGCCGTTAATCGCTTTTCCTATATGCTAGGTTAAGGATAAATAGGTAATTGCATGAAATGACGGAAAAATATTATGCATGATCATTTAGTACTTGGTTAGATAACTAATAAGCTTAAAATGATATGCGGGAATGCGTGGTCACCTTAGGGAATATGAACCGGTTAGGTACCAAGAGGGCGCTAATTATCTAGTTAGCGTAAACAAGTCCCCAAAGCTAGAAGCTCGGTTGCGTAGGATTCGAGATAACACTCCCGTATCTCGATTGATTTCTAGCCGACCCCAATAAAGCTAGTGGCGACTCTTAATAGCATTTTCGGTTTGCTAATCGGTAAAAAGAAATCCAATGTCACGCAAGGTAGGACTTAAGAGAGTCCACGCCATTGACCGATGGTAATACCTCAACCCGCCGGATCCACCGAGGAGGCCGAAGGCGGGTCGCGACAGTACGCTCCATCAATAACCTTAATTCTCGCTATTCGGTCCTCGCCTTAGTGTCCGGGAAGTAGCGTCACTAATCACATTGCATTAGGCGGGACCCTCGTTGTAACGCCCAAGTCGAATGAATTCATTTGCCCGGAGCCCCGAAAAAACGGCTCTCGGGTCATGCTTGCATTTGGTAAACGCCATCGTTATAACACCCGGGCTCATATATGTTTACCGAACCCCCTGTAAAAATGGCTCTCGGGTCATGCTTTAACCTTATTAGGTTAATATGTGATTCCATAAAGCCCCCGCAATAACGGCTCTCGAGTCGTAACAGGCATTCTCATATACGTTATTCAATTGGCCAACTTGAAATCAAGATCACTCGTGATCTAAACAACACAATTCAGATAGCATAAGCATAAAACTTGCTCAAGAGAACTTGAGTTTGCACGATTAACAAGGCCATACAATCTTTGGCTCAAGAACACCCCAAGCAAAATCGGTCCCTCATGAATAGTTTCGGATTTCTCAAAACTGACAAAATTATATTTACTTTCTGGGAAATCCAACCTTATATTCTCGCTCCTCATGATCTTATGGTCGTATGAGAGAAAATGGGGCTCAATTCCGACTCCGGACGACCTCGAATGAGCTATTTTACTTTTGGCGCCCGCTGAAAAACGGGATTACGGGATTCTCGGATTTGATAGTGTTTTTCATGCAAGAACAGCTCTTAAGACCCACGAATCCCACTCTAATTCATCCTTTAGTAGCCTAAAGTCCTAGGCTAAGTTTAAGAGTAACTTACACTTGATTTGGGCAAGAGGAATCCAAGGGAAAAGCAAGAACACCCCACGACCAAGATCGTGCAAGAGTGAGCGAGGTTCGGTTCCAAGGAAAAATACCAAGTTTTAGCCAACAAAACTCCTTCAAAACTAATTATGAAATCCACCTTTGGTTCCCTAATAAGTTAAGATAAGTTTAAGGGCAGCTCACCTTCCGAAAAAGGACTAAGCAAACCGAGCAAGGACGGCCTCCAAAGCTCACGGTTTAGCGATTGGTTCGGGAGGAGGATGAAGTGGTGGCGCGGCTTGAAGCTTCCTTGGTCGATCAAGCAAGGAGGAGAGGAAGGGAGTGTCAATTTTCTTGGACTCAATCGAGAGAGAAAACCGAGGGGAGATCTAGAGGGAGAGAGAGAGAGTTCAAATGGAGAAGATGAAGAGGAGGGAGAAATGAATGGGAGTTGTTTGTAGGGTTTCATGATAAGAGGGGTGTGAAATGACAATGGGAATAGTGATCGTGGTTGAAAGTGGTTGGTGGAATTTGGGCATAAAAAACACAAGTCACAATTGCTTTAATAATGGAAGATCACTCTTGCATCATAATGCCCTTGGATATTTGGGCCAAAGAGGGGTAAAAAGTCAAAATACTAAAATGCCTCCCACCATTTCTAAAGGATTGAATATCAACTCGGGGGCAAAAGGTAATTTCCACTATGCGGTCCAAAATTTCACTTTGCCAAACTTGTGTGGGGCGTGGCATGATCTTAGCCGTGCATGATGAGGCGACGTCCAATTGAATAGCATTGGGATTCTTAAATATCCGGCCTCAAATTTCAAGTCTAATTCATGCTCATAATCAACCAATTAAGAATCCGAAGTGCATTTCAAACCGACGAGCGGCTCTTAGGAGTTACACGTATCGACCCGTGAGTAGCATCACGTTCAAAAGTTATTCGATCCATGGCGACCTTGATTGTCATGTAATTGTGAGGGTAAATTGATAGTTTCAAAGGACGCGATCGTTAGAAATCGGTTTAGGTTAATTCGCAAATTATACTATGGTCGGGCGGAATCACCCGCAAACCAATCGCATAACACTAGCAAATCGTTCTAAACAAATCTTGGATCGGCCCGCGGTGGCTGAAAATATTCTCTCGACAATCCTTATGGTCAAGGTATTAACCCGCGGTCGAGTTCTTTAGTCAACGTACTTAGATCCTAGTTAGCCATTCCCTTTTGGTCGATTGACTCAAGAGAAATCAATTCCAAGCGAGATCACCGAAATACCTTGATAAGCATTTTGTTCATTCATAAGCTTCGAAATGGGGTCGGAATTCGAGAATGTCACAATTCTTTCCCCTTACGAAATTTCATCCTCGAAATTTATAAAAAAACACAACTATTTGAACAAATGGGGGTATTAACGCCTCATAGTTTCCTCGCTTTCCAAGTAGCCCCCTCGGTCCCTTGATGCTCCCGCATCACATGCACTAGCGGAATCGTCTTATTTATCAAGACTTGTTCATTCATATCCTCAATCGGACCGGTCTTTCCACATACGTCACTCGATCGTCTACTTCTATGACTTTATGGTCCAATACATGGGTCGGATCTGGTTCGTACTTTTTCAAAGCATCGATACATGAAAGACGTTGTGGACTTGCGATAAGTTTGTCGGCAAGGCGAGTCGATATGCCAAAATCTCAATCCGTTCTAATATCTCAAAGGTACCCACGTACCTCGGGCTTAGTTTTCCCTTCTTTCCAAACCGAGATAACCCTCGCATAGGTGACACTTTGAGGAAGACATGATCTCCCACTTGGAATTCCAAAGGTCGACGTCGCTTGTCGCATAGTTTTTCGGCCGCTCTAAGCCGTCTTAAGCCTTTCTCTAATGACCTTCCACTGCCTCGATCGATTGTTCTACTAACTCGAACCCGTCATACTCCTTTCGCCAACTTCGTCCCAACATATCGGAGTTACGCACGCCCGCCATACAGATGCTTCAAACGGTGCCATTCCGATACTCTGCCGATAACTATTATTGTAGGCGAATTCTACCAGGTGTAATTGTTCTTCCCAACCTCCTTTAAAATCTATGACACATGCTAGTAACATATCCTTCAACGTCTGAATTGTCCTCTCGGATTGCCCATCCGTCCGGGGATGATAAGTCATCTTGTCTTCGCAGTTTTGTCCCCACAAGCTCTTGTAGGCTTTTTGAAAATGAAGCGATGAACTTGGGATCCCTATCTCGACGTAATTGTCACTCGAACTCCATGCAATCGGACTATTCGCCGCATATACAGCTCGGCCTATCTGTCCATGGTGAAATCCTTTCATACAGCCAAGAAATGCGCAGACTTAGTCAACCTATCCACGATTACCTAAATAGAGTTATGACCTCTCCGACTTCTCGGCAATGCTACAACAAAATCCATTATAATGTGTTCCCACTTCCATTCGGGGATCTCCAACCTTGAAGTAGGCCACCCGGTGTACAATGTTGTGCCTGCACTGTTGGCACGTAAGATGCTTCGCCACATGTTTCACAACATCCATCTTCATCCTATTCTACCAATAATGCTTGCGTAAGTTTTTATACATCTTTGTACTACCCGGATGAATGTTGTAATTACTCCAATGAGCTTTTGATAAGATCTTTTCTCTTAACTCTTCATCACTGGGTACGCACAACCGTCCACAAAACTTCAAAACCCCATCTTCGGATACTTGAAAGTCGGGTTTCCTCTTTGTCGCATCTATTTCTAGAATCTTTAGAATATCGAGGGTCCGTAGATTGTAACACCTTAATCCTCTCCTCGAACCTCGGGTTCGATCCTCAAGGTAACCATCGCCGGACGGTAACGGACTTCAAACTTGAACTCTGAATCCCTCATTCCTTCTAACAAGGACCATCCCTTAACCATCAAATGCGTAATGCTTGATTTTCGACTAAGTGCATCAACAACCTTATTTGCCTTCCTAGGGTGATACGGAATATCACAGTTATAATCCTTAAGCAACTCCATCCATCGACGTTGCCTCATATTTAGCTCTTTTTGGGAAAACAAATACTTCAAGCTTTGATGATCCGTATAAATCGAAACTTCTCTCCACATAGATAATGCCTCCAGTTTTCAATGCAAAGATGATTGTGGCTAACTCCAAATCATGCTTTGGGTAGTTCACCTCGTGCGGTCTCAACCGTCACGATACATATGCAACAACTCTCCCATTCCGCATCGAACGCATCCTAATCCTTTTAGCGATGCATCACTATAGATTTCATAGACTTCGGGGCCGGAAGGTATCGTTAGCAAGCGCATTGTCAACCTGTGCTTAAGCTCTTGGAAGGTCCTTTCACGCTTATCCGTCCACTCAAACCGCGTATCCTTCTTTGTCAATCTTGTCAACGAAGTGGCTATCGAGGAAAACCTTTCCACGAACCTCCTGTAATAGCCCGCCAATCCAAGAAAACTTATAATCTCCGTAACCGAAATCGGTCTCGGCCAATTCATAACTGCTTCAATCTTCGTCGGATCTACTGAAATTCCATTTTCGAAAATTACGCGTCCGAGGAATACCACTCTATTGAGCCGAAACTCGCACTTACTGAACTTGGCGTAAAGCGAGTGCTCCCTTAAAGTCCGCAACGACCACACCTAGATGTTGCTCATGTTCCTCGGAGCTCTTCGAGTAAATCAAAATGTCGTTGATGAAGGCGATGACGAACCGATCCAAATGCCCCTTGAATACTCGATGCATCAAATTCATGAAAGCGGTGCGGGCATTAGTCAATCCAAACGGCATGACCGTGAACTCGTAATGCCCATATCTCGTCCTAAATGCCGTCTTCGGTATGTCTTCTTTCTTTATCCTTAACTAGTAATAACCTATCCTCAAGTCTATCTTAGAGAATACTTGACGCGCCCCTTGCAGTTGATTGAACAAGTCGTCTATTCTTGGCAACGGGTACTTGTTCTTGACGTGGCCTGGTTTAACTGTCTATAGTTAAAGTACAAATACAATAACCCGTCCTTTTTCCTCACGAACAACACCGGGGCTCCCTATGGCAACACGCTTGGACGAATAAATCTTTTGTCTAGTAATTCTTGCATCTGGACCTTTAATTCTTTTAGTTCCGATAGGGATATCTTATAGGGTATCTTTGAGATCGGCTCCGTCCCAGGGAGCTAGTTCGATCACGAACTCTATCTCTCTCTCATGCGGCGATCCCTGGTAACTCTTAGGGAAAGACATCGGGAACTTACGCACCACGGCTATGTTTTCCAACTTTGGTTTTTCGATCGTCGGATCGCCTACCACAGCTAGGTAAGCCTTTACATCCTTCATCCATCGCCTTAGTCACCTCAAGTAACGAGATCAAGGGAATCGAGTTTCCTCCTTGACTTCCTACAAATTCAAATCTAGAGCAACCAATCGAATGAAATTAGATCATCCTACTACCACAATCCAACACAGCTCCTTGTTTGCTTAACCAATCTATCCCAACAATAACATCGAAATCATGCATAGGTAACACAGCCAAGTCTATCAACTCTTCGCTACCACCAATAACTATTTTACAGTTCCGCAGCCTAACGAGACTAGCATTTTATCCATTAAAGGCGTAGTAACATGCGAGCACAACATCCAATGGTTTCAATTCCAAATCAGCAAATCGAGCGGATATGAAAGAATGCGACGCTCCAGGGTCAAACAAAGCATGGGCAGCATAATCACAAAGAAAAACCTTACTTGTGACCATGCCGGGGCGTTCTCCGCCTCATTGCGCTCCACAAAGATACACCCTTCCTTGAGCTAGCAGCCTATTTAGATTAGCTCAACGAGTAGCTCCAACTTACGGTCCTGGTTGGGGTCACGGTTGCTTGAAACCGAGGTCCCGCGGCCGATTTCCGCATTGTCTTGTATGATGACCTATCGGCCACATTTGAAGCATGCTCCTAACCGACTTGGGCAAGGCCCACTTCGTGCTTCCGTCTACGGAGACGATAATTCCAATTGTTCGATAAGCGAGCTTTCCAATATTCTTCTTAAATGGAGGGACGAATCGCCTATTATTCACCATAGGCCTCTTGCCAAAATTGCGATTGTCCCTAGTCGAAGTAAACCGCGGTCTAGAAGCGATTCCCCTTTCTCGCATACAACTCATCGTAGTCTCTCAAGTTCGGGAGTATCAACCGACTACGGAGTTCGGGCCTCAGTCCATCTCTAAATCTCCGTGCCCTATCCAAAGGATTCTCAACCATCCTCGGAGCATACCTAGACAGGTCTTGCGAATTCACCTTCGTATTGATCAATAGTCATCTAGTTCGACGAAGGTTCCGAAATTCAACCAACTTCTGCTCTTGGGCGCTTTCGGAGAAACATTTTCCGTTGAAGGCCTCCACGAAGGCGCTTCAATTTGGTGCGACGTCTTACGTAAAAACTCTTCCCCGGGTGGCCTTCCACCAATCATTCGCAGTATCCCGAAGCCGATACACTTCTAGGGTTACTTTTTCAGCCTCGCACACCCTAATACAGATAAAAGCTTTCTCCGGTTCCCCAATCCACCTAGGAGCAGTCTCGGGATCCCTTTGCCATCGAACTTGGATGGCTTCAGCTTCATGAACTGCTCCACCAAGTTACCCATCGGTCGGTTCTCATTGCCTTGAGCATTGGCATATCCACCCCCATTACCATTCCCATTGTTTCCATTCGCCATATTCACAGCAAAGAACGGCGGCCTCGGCGGCTTGGGCAATAGTGGTAGCTCGTTCTTTAGCCTCGCTACCCATCGATTCCCAATCTATTCTAGCGCTTTAAGAACCCCATCTACTCTTAGGTCTTCAACTACTTGTGCTCTCGAGCTAGACGCTTCTCTAGTACCTCTACCACGATTGCTCATCCTTGCTAATTCTCACAAAGACTCGAACCACTATAATTCCATCCAGGGGATTACGGACCTAAGTCACGTACTTAAGTCTAACAGTCTACGCTTACACATCACATTAGCAAACACAATTCATGCAAATCGTTCCCAAACAAGCCATCACAAATACCACAGCCCGGTGATTCACATTCATACCTCAAGTCCGGACGCATTTGCAACTTAGTATAATCACAATAAGCCATCTCACATTTCGGATAGTCAACACATGGCCACGCATGGATGCGTAGCGGGCCATGTGTCAACACGTAGGTTCATGTAGAGCCACGTGTCACGCCACGGTACACATGGTAAAGGCATTGCCACGTGTCACCATGGGGGCACGTAGTGGACACGTGTCCCATACGTAACACAAGTCACACCGAGGTTCTTCGGGCACCGACTCGCCCAAGCTGATTGAGTCCATTCTGTTTCCCTTATATAAACCTTTGACGTCGGTTCATTTCGTCGTACGATTGCGTAACACGTCAATACTTTGCTATTGTCCATAATAGTCGCCACCGACCTCCTTTATCTTTGCCGTGCCGCACACCACCGCCGTGCCAATGCCTTGGTTGTACGTCGGTGCCGTCCTCTCCCTAACTATTTATAAGACCCCGAATTTTCGCCAATTATATTAACAACTAGATTGGTTGTTTCGATGTTTGTGTTATTCGGGTGTATGAATTGGATATTTAATAATAGTGGTTCGATAAATTATTTAAGGTAACGAAATAGTTGGATACAACGAGGTTAGATGGACTATTTATGTTTGATTGACAATTTTGAACTTGAGTAAATAGTTTGACGGGAAATTGGCTCTGGATTAAGTCATGAAGACTCGATTAGCACCGAGGTGGCGCCGACGTGGGGAACGGATCATGACACATAAGCATCCATGTCGCCAAACGTACTTTTAGAAATATTTTTCATGAATAACAAAATAAAACCCAAATCGGACGGTTGGCATTGGGTCACGTGCCATGTCACGTCCCGAACCCTTTGGGCTCGATAACATCCCGCTACGACCGTTTACTTCGATTATTCCCGGATCCAACGGCCTACGTCTTAAGCGCGAAATTAAGTGCGCAAGCAGAAGTAGACAAACTCCAAACATTTAAAACAAGATGATTCAAGATAAAAAAGAGAGATTTAAAAACTTACTCCATACATTGCTTAAAAGCGTCAATTATACATCAAAAGTTACAACTTACGATTTCCAAAATACAGCTTCCTTTAATAAAACAAAGGTAGAATAAGCTTAACCCTACGTAGCTAAACAATCATTTAAAATCCCAACTAAAAAAAGCAGCTCTCTAAGACCACAAAAAGAAATACAATGTAAGGTTAAGGGTTCATCTACTTCAAAAGGGCTTCTTCGGAAGTCAAACTCATGGCAATCACAAGACTTCATTATTCGGGACCGAAATTATTATCCTACAACGGGGTGAGAATAAATCTCAGCAAGTCATTCATAAACCTAGACTAGGCCAATAGTACCTCCGGACGTACCCTAAGACATGCAATTCTAAATACATGCAATAACATGATAATTAAAACAATAAATAATGGTACGACATTTAAGGATTTCGATTCCATCCAATTTAAGTCACAATCTCATAATTAGGACTAGGCTTCGTACTTTAGGAATTTAATCAATCAATAACTCGCATGAGGTATGCTCCCTCAATAACCTCAATTCTCGCTATTCAGCCCTCGCCATTAGCGTCCAGGAAGTAGCGTCATAATCACATTACATTAGGCATGACCCTCGTCGTATCGCCCAAGTTGAATAAATTCAGCCGCCCGGACCCCAAAACGGCTCTCGGGTCATGCTTGCATTTGGTAAACACCCTCGTTATAACGCCCGTGCTCATATATGTTTATCGAACCCCCCTTAAAAATGGTTCTCGGGTCATGCTTTAACCTTATTAGGTTAATATGTGATTCCATAAACCCCTCACAATAACGGCCTCGGTCATAACAAGCATTCTTATATACGTTATTCAATTGGCTAGCTTAAGATCAAGATCACTCGCGATCTAAACAATACAATTCAGACAGCATAATCATAAAACTTGCTCAAGAGAACTTGAGTTTGCACGATTAACAAGGCCATACAATCTTTGGCTCAAGAATACCCCAAGCAAAACCGGTACCCACATGAACAGTTTCGGATTTTTCAAAACTGACAAAATTATATTCACTAACTGGGAAATCCAACCTTATATTCTCGTTCTTCATGATCTTATGGTCGTATGAGAGAAAACGGGGCTCAATTCCAACTCGGGCGACTTGGAACGAGCCATTTTACTTTTGGCACGCACCGAAAAACGGGATTACGGGTTTCTCGAATTTAATAGTGTTTTTCATGCAAGAACAGCTCTTAAGACCCACAAATCCCACTCTAATTCATCATTTAGTAGCCTAAAGTCCTAGGCTAAGTTTAAGAGACACTTGATTTGGGCAAGAGGTATCCAAGGGAAAAGCAACAACACCCCATGACCGATCGTGCAAGAGTGAGCTGATTCGGTTCCAAGGGAAAACACCAAGTTTTAGCCAACAAAACTCCTTGAAAACTAACTATGATATCCACCTTTGGTTCCCTAATACGTTAAGACAAGTTTAAGGGCAGCTCACCTTCCGAAAAGGACTAAGCAAATCGAGCAAGGACGGCCTCCAAAGCTCACGATTTAGCGATTGGTTCGAGAGGAGGCTGAGGTGGTGGCGGCTGCTTGAAGCTTCCTTGGTCAACCAAGCAAGGAGGAGAGGAAGGGAGTGCCGATTTTCTTGGGCTCAACCGAGAGAGAAAATCGAGGGGGAGATTTAGAGGGAGAGAGTGAGTTCAAATGGAGAAGATGAAGAGGAGGGAGAAATGAGTGGGAGTTGTTTGTGGGGTTTCATGACAAGAGGGTGTAAAATGACAATAGGAATAATGATGGTGGTTGAGAGTGGTTGGTGGGATTTCGGCATCAAAACCACATGTCACAATTGCATTAATAATGGAAAATCACTCTTGCACCATAATGCCCTTAGATATTTCGCCAAAGAGGGGGAAAAAGTCAAAAGACTAAAATGCCCACCACCATTTCTAACGGATTAAATATTAACTCAAGGGCAAAAAGGTAATTTTCACTATGCAGTCCAAAATTTCACTTTTTCAAACTTGTATGGGGCGTGGCATGATCTTAACCGTGCATGATGAGGCGACGTCCAATTTAATAGCATTGGGATTCTTAAATTTCCGGCCTCAAATTTCAAGTCTAATTCATGCTCATAATCAACCAATTAAGAATCCAAGTGCATTTCAAACCGACGAGCGGCTCTTAGGAGTTACGCATATCGACTCGTGAGTAGCATCACGTTTAAGAGTTATGCGACCCATGACGACCTTGATTGTCATGTAATTGTGATGGTAAATTGCTAGTTCCAAATGACGCGATCGTCGAAATCGCTTTAGGTTAATTCGCAAATTATACTACGGTTAGGCGGAATCACCCGCGAACCAATCGCATAACACTAGCAAATCTTTCTAAACAAATCTTGGATCGGCCTGCGATGGCTCAAAATATTCCCTCGACAATCCTTATGGTCAAGGCACTAACCCGCGGTCGAGTTCTTTAGTCTACATACTTAGATCTTAGTTAGCCATTTTCTTTTGGTCGATTGACTCTAGAGAGATCAATTCCGCGAGATCACCGAAACACCTCGATAAACATTTTGTTCATTCGTAAGCTTCAAATGGGGTCGAATTCGTAATGTCACATGCCAAGATTTGGGAATTTTTAGAATAAAAATGATTTTCGGATTATAAAATCGATTTTCAAAATTACAAATTAGAAAAAAATAGAAAAATACAAAAACGGTGTCATTTTGTAGGGACCAATAGGGTGCGGGTCGAGTGCTCGGTTTGCATGTGTCCGGGCAACCCTATTAGAAAAATTATTGAAAAATTCAAAAAACAAATAATAAAAAAATCAGAAAATCAATAAAAATTCATAAAAAAATTCCAAAAAATTTTAAAAAGAAAAATTCCTAAAAATTCCTAAAAATCACAAAAAAATGGGAAAAGGCTACATGCAACCTGCTCAACCCAATTTTGTTGATTTTGGGTTCCCGCACATTCCCGAATGACCATTTGCTCTTTTGGAAAGTTCGTCTCGCACTTTTCTCAACCCATCCTCGAACTTAAATGAGTCATTCTCTAAGCTTAGAGGGCTCTACCAAGTATAACTTGCGACACCTTGATTGTTGATTTGATGAGTTTTATCCACATGTTATTGATTCCTTATGCTGCGTACTTTCTATTATTGGATATGATTGATAGGTTAGAAGATAGAAAATTCCCCATCTATATGACACTCTTTAGATCGTTAGGGCTTACCTTACATTCCAACTTATCTACTTGAATTCTTAGTTTAGAAAATCTTTTAACCTAGGTACCGAAAGGGCATTGATAATAATTTTGGTATAACTAAATTCCCGAACCCACTTCTCTGGTTTTCGTAAAATCGAACGTACTCTCCCGACCGCTCAATAGGTTTTCGATCATATCCTCCAAAAAATTATTGTTGGCGACTCCGTTGGCATGCACTACATTCACATGTCATAAAAAAGGTCCGATCCCCCACTACGAAAGGGATCGATCCTTGATTCTTAATCCCTTCCCATAGTGATTTGGGTTATAGGCCTTGGGAGGGGCCTACATCCAAATTCTATCCATCACGAGCAAGAAGATGACGACCCATTAGCTCCTAATGGAAGAACTCACTCCCCGGGAAGGTCGCGACAAGCTGGCGACTCCACTTGGGGACTTAGTTTGAACCTTTAGAGTACATGAGCCGTTGAAAAAGTTGAGTGTTTTCTAACATTTCTTTTTCATATGCACTTGAATATGAGGTACGTCCACTAACGAATGTGTTAAATGTTGATGCGAGATGGGAGTTATAATGGGTCACGTTTGTGCTAACATGTTTTATGCGAATATAAAGTATAGGGTTGATTGTTTCTTTTATGTACTTTAGAAACGTTATTTTGATATCAAATGATGTGCATGCCTTTGCATATTCCGAGGATCATGACACCCGAACACACAAGTGCCCAAACCCAGGCCACGAAACACCCATTTAAGTCACTTGTAGATAGGGTGTTAGTATGCAAAGCTCTAGTGGTTGATTACGCTGGGGTTGACCATATCCAATCCCGCTCACTATTCAAGATCGATGAATCTATCCACTTGTTGTTTGATTGCGCTTATGGGCGAATGATTGATTCAAATACTGGGAGCCCTATTAGGTCCATACCTTAGCCCTTTTTGATTTCTAGAGTTAAACCCCACTTGTCTCACCTAAAATTAAAAATAAAATAAAATAAAATAGTATGTCTTGTTGATAAGGTTTTCTCACTTTGATGCAATATACAAAAATTTTGAGTGTTCCATGATAAAATCCGTTGTTGCTAATACCTTCTTCTCGATTCCTTCTTCTCGTTCTTTAACAACCGAAGCTCGAGAGAAGGAAGAGATAAGAAGGCCTTATGGATAATATGGTGAGAAAACCATAATAGCATCTATAGTGGCTAGAATGGATATCTCGTATTCGAAAACTAGCAATTTGTCTTGTTAATCCTCCAGGGCCTAACTAACTCAATTTTCTCCCATGAACTATTTGTGTCAATGGATATATTTGATCCAAAACTTGAAATAATGGGTGCAATCCGAGAGAGTCATAAGTGGTTGTTATTGGAGTCGAAGTTACCAAATACCGAGGAGTCGTATCAATTTATGCCCAATTGCTCCGCATATAGTTCCTCTAACCACATTTTCTAAACGATCGAGAGCTAATCGAATTGATCTTGTAAGAGATCCTCTACAAAATAAATATGCTTACTTTTCAAACGATTCATATTTTTAAGTGTATCCATTTCGAATTTCATTCCAATCAGCTCGAGCATTATAAAAAAACCAAAAACCATAAGACCCATTATCATAAATAAAAAAACTTGATGGGTTCAACTGGATATTTTACTTGGGTTAATACCACAAAAATTCTCAAACTATGTACACTGTGACATAAATGCCATGAACTTTCTTTTTATGTCCCGAAAAAAAAAAAAAACCCTAAACTATGCCGCTGTGATACAAATATACCAATCTTTTCTTTTCATAAAAACTCTCGAACTTATATAGGTATGACAAATTTACCCTAGATGGAGCTGAAACTGACCTCTCAAACTAATGCACCATGCTCTCCAATCAAGTCGTTGCTTCATGAGATCCGACTCAAGTCACTGCTTAGAAAGAATAACAAGAAAAGAAAATGATTGCATACTCAAACACTTAATTCTAATAGTAAAAGCGAACTGATATGTGAACACGTTCACCAGCCAATATGTGTTTATTATATTTGCTACCAATTTTGATTGAAACAGACTAAGTTGGACTAAAAGAAAAAACAAGTGTATATAGAATTTTAATCGAATTAAAAATGACTGTTGATTTTTGCAAGTAAAATGTATATGATGCAATGATATTAGTCTTTTGATGTGTTCATTTTCTCTTCACATTGGGTGCTACCATTCGCCATAATGGAATGTAGTTTTGATAAACTGGATCCAATATCTCTATTTTCTAAGTTTCTGTTAACGTCTAATAGAATTGTGTATATTCTATATTTTTTATTTCATGAGGAGGAATCTCCTTTTTTTTGCTACCTTCTTTTCCTATTTTGATGTTAAATGTGATTGAAGGTGAGTAATCGATCGACCTTTTCAATTGAAGTAATTGTAACTCTTCTTAAAAAGGAAGGCAAGATGAATTCGTAAGACGGCTGCTATTCCTCTGTCTTTGTATTGTTGTTAATCAACATTATGTCTTCTTGTGTCGTGCATATAAGAGGCTAGTTTCATGTTTGGCTGGGAACGACATATTTTGAAGGCTTCAAATTTCAATTCTGGCTTTCTTATTGATTATTAGCATCCAAAATACTATCTGTCATGAAGTGGTTGTTAACTGTGAGATTTCTAAGTATTTGGTTAGCTATTTTTCTTTGCCAGCCTTCGGTTGTATGTCACAGCAGCTATCCCGACAAAAATAAAAAAACATGACAGTTCCATCTGCCAATAAGCATGATCACGAAAGTGAAAGATGTTATCTTGTAAACCAAGATGTGTGAATATCTGCCTGAGGTTCTTCTAGTGTTGACACATGATTTTAACGGTCCGGAACTGTTAATTTCATATAATATAAAAAAGTCCAAATTAACATAGGCAACAAAAAAAAAAAAAAACAGAAAAAGATAAAAAATAATCCCTCAAGCAAACCCACAAGCTGGCCCTCCGAACTGTCTGCGGACCAGCCCACAAAGGGCCTAGGTCGGCCCTTTTATTCTCCAACCAATGGCCCAGTTATTCTGTTTTCCTTCACACACGCACCCCTCAACTCTCGCCCCCTTCACTCACTAACTACGCGACTCACTTTCCACATCCACACCCCGACACACAGAGAACAGAGGGGAGAAGGAGGTCTTCCTCATGTTCTTCCTCCGTTTTTGTCTAAGGATGAGTATTGACACTTAAATTTTGAATTTCAGTAAGTCATTCATTAAAGCATAAAATGAGGACTAGCCTGGTTCTTTTCAAAAATTAATTCCCCATACATTGCATATTTATTTTTCGTCAGTCATGTATTATCACATTTAAACCAAAGGTGAGTTAATGGAGCTTAATTGAACAAAGCAACTGGACTAGGACTTAATTTCAGATTTTCGACTATGGCCAATGGAATAAGTGTCGAAAATTTGAGGTGAATTGGATCTGGTTTCAAGCTCAATTTAGTTCATTTACACTCATTTAATTCACCAAGGCTTTAATTTAATTGTTCCTTATCCAATAAAAACCTTAATTGCAATTGAGAGTTTGAGACGAGCCCATAATTTGATTGAAAAATCCAACCAAGACAATGGACATGAGGTGTGCCGAATTTTTTATGGGTTTGGATATTAATTAAAATTCAAATTAGCCCATTTTAGCTCTCTTAAGAATGTGAGGCCCTTAATTAAACATCCATTTAATTAATTAAGTTCCGATTAAGCCTGGGATCCCATCATAAGCCCATGAGACATATAATTTTCGGCCACTTCACATTCCACTCCCATTTGGCTGAATTCCACAGTGATCTAATGGCATCGGACTCTTGAAGATTAGAAATTTAACCCTATGGTCATTAAAGAGTCCTACTTCGACTAGGATTATGCAACCTTTCAGTCTATAAATACCTTACTATGGCTTAGGGTTGAGGGGGAGCATTCATTCAATACTTGGCCATTGTGAGCTTCATAAGAGGACGACACATTCTGGCCTTCGAAAAAAACGGGAGAACAACAAAGAGAGGAAGTCGGCACACAATTCGGGTACGGGCATTCTTGGAGAGGACAACCACAAAAGGACGAGATGAGGATATAGGCTTTTCACCGTGGACATCTCTACCGCTGCAAGATTTGCACGCACATAAAGCCAAACTGGGTCGAATTGCAGCAGCGATTATTGACCACCGAGACCGTCAGCCACCAAGCCAGTATCAACCAAAAGTCAGATCGCGTGGGCCATCGCCGTCCATCCTCACCTCTGCCGTGTACCAGCCACATCTGCCACTGTCCAGCAGCTCCGTGGGTGTCCGCTGCTCAGCCCCGAGGTCTCCGATCTCGGCCGTCCAGGCCCGGCACAACCTAGTGGTCTTGTTCGACCAAAATCAGCCGGACCGCAGTTGCTGTCCAGTTCGTTTATCTGTTGTCCAGCCTTGGTTTGAGGTCCACCAGCCTTTGGTTATTATTATTCAAAGTTCTAATCTTGTATCAAATTGTGTTAGATCATTCAGGAGTATTTTTTTGGCGAATCGAGCTTAAAAGGTGCTAACTTTGGGTGATTCTTTGAGCTAGCGCAAATGCAAAATTTTAGCTTGTAATGAAGTGATGATTTTTAAACTTTTGATTGTAAGTCCATGCTCTTTTGATTGGAAATTTGCATGTATGTTCTTGTACCTCAATGAACATAAAAGATGTGACATCCTCAAATTTGATCCTATTCAGGATGTAATGAAGTGATGATTTTAATCGAAGCACTGTTAGTAAATCTCGCTTTAATTGATCACTCATGAGAGGCTAACCAAAAGGGAAATGCTATTAAGGATATAAGTACGCTCGACTCGAGAACCATAAGGATTGACGAGAGACAATTTTGAGCCATTAAAGACCGATCGTGGAACGGCTATAGAACGTTTCGACAATAGTATACAATCGAACGCAGGTGATCCTCGCTTGACCATTGTATGGATTATGAACAATCCAAAATCAATTCCCGATGATCGAATAAATTGGAACTAGTGATTGACCCCTCGCAGTTACATGACAACCGAGGTCATCCATGGTTTGAGAAAGCTTAAATGTGGATTGGTGTCGAATAAACCACGGGTCGAAGACGCGTAACTCCTAGAAGCCGCCCGTTAGCTCGAGATGCATTATAGTCGGGATCGATCGAATTTGACCATTGATTAGAATCCGAATGTGGATATGGAATCTTCGAGGATCTCATGACTAAAGTATTGGACATCGCCTCACCGAACTACCAATTTATCGATTTTCTCGATGCTCTCGGTTTAAGGATCAATGGGCTGAGATTTGGAGACTACGAGGAAGTGGGCCGGACAAGGACACATTGGGCCTCAAGCCCAACTAGGGTTCTGCCATTGGGCCCAATTAAGCCCACTAAAGCCCATTAAACCATTATAAAGCCCAAATTTTATCCATTTGAGCCCAATTTCAATTTATATGAATTCGTACAAAAGTACTAGCTCAAATATGCGTATAGTACTTCATAATATACTTTGTGAAATTATCAAAATGCCCTTGCTTTGTAAAATGACCAAATTGCCCTTCTTGCATTATTAGCAAAAAAAACAAGAAGTTTTGACGGGATGAAGACTTTTGTGACATGTCATTTATGAGGGGAATTCATATTGATTAAGCTTGCACAAGAAGCTTTGCAAGGTAAATCCCCCTTGGACTTTATATATAAATAAATATATATATATATATCTCTCTTTCTCTCTTGTAATTTTCGGCCAAACCTCCCCCATCCCGAGCTCTCTCTCTCTCTCTCTCTCTCTCTCGGTTTTCTACGCATGCCCTACAAGAAATCGCTCGTTTGAGCTTGTTCGGAGGGCAAATTGAGCTCGTTTTTCCTACGCGACCGTAAGATCAAGGCAAACTCAGATATGAAGGCTGATTATCAAAGAAACCATTCTATTTTCACAAATTTGTGCTGAACAGAGGCTATGGTGGAGACTCGGTCTGTTCTTGCTTCGATTCAAGCCCCATCAAGAAAAATAAGCTCCTTCAATTCTGTGTAGCAGCTGTTCAACCATCCTTGGTTGCCTTGTGTGGTTTTTGGACCAAGACACGCAAAGCCCTCACCGCCGCCAATGCACCGGTGCTTTCGAAATCTAAATTGGGTGAGTTTTCGCCTAATCCTTTAATTAGTATGTTAAACTTGATTAGGATGTGTTTAGATTAGTCTAAAGATGCTTAGTACTAATCTAATTGACCATGGTTGGGTTAGTTAACCATGATTGAGTTAGCTAACCTTGGTTAAGTTAATTAACCATATTTACTTTTGTTAATCATGGTTGGTTAGTTAACCTTAGTCAATAAGCTATCATGATAAGTGATAAATGGATATGATAAGTTATCGAAAATAGGATAAGCTATCATTATTTTAATGACAAGTCGCACCTATTTTATGATAAGCTATCACTATTTTATACGATAAACTATCGAGGTTTTGACGATAAGCTATTGAGATTTTGGCAATAAGCTATCGAGATTTTGACGGTAAGCTATCAAGGTTTGGATGATAAGCTATCACCTATTTTTATGACAAGCTATCACCTATTTTTATGGTAAGCTATCAAGAATTTTATGATAAGCTATCACCTAGTTTCATGATAAGCTATTGAATACTTTATGATAAGCTATCGGTATTTTTATGATAAACTATTGATACTTTTATAATAAGTTATCGGATTATTTCAATAATAATTATTCTCTAATTGCATAAATTAATTTACGGCAGTTAAACATTGTATTTATTAATGTGATCTCATGTAATGTTTAATATTAAATTATGATATCGATATTGAGAATAACCGTATAAATTGGCTTATGTAATAAATTGATTGGCAATTCACAATGATGTAAGCATAGGAAAGTATGCTAAATTGGTGATTGAATTGTGTGTATGTGATCACATGCAATTTATTTACTACATACATAACATGAGAGTTGCATTAATTCGAGAATTCTCGGATAAGCCGAAAGACCCCGTATGAGACGGGCGTGCCTCGATCAGCCGTAATTGATCGAAAGTATAAATACTCAAATGAGTTAGAAGATCCCCGTAGAAAGACAGGCGTGCCCTCGATCGGCGGAAATTGATCGAATGAATATATTTCTGGATAAACCGAAAGACCCCCATAGTAAGACAAGTGAGCCCTTGATCGGCCGTAATTGATCAACTGGATAAATTCTCGAGGACGACCCTCGTAGAAAGACGGACGTGCTCTCAATCGGCCGTGATTGATCGAATAAATTTCTATTCCCGCAAAGCCGAAAGACCCTTATGTGTGATCGGGCATGCCATGAGTGGCCATAATGATGAAAGTATGTTAGAGCGCACGATAAAGAGAGAGTTGGCATGTGTTCGATCATGCATCTATATGCATGCATTATGTGGCATATAGGGGGTTGTATCGTGCAAGGTGCATGCCATGGTAATGAAAGTTTGCTATGATTGTATGACATTCTGAATTTCCTACCATTTTGAGACTATTAAATGAAGAAATCTATCGATGTAATTCAAGTGTTATTTTACTTGGATCCGATCAATCCCGAATACACCGACCAAAAAGGAAAGGCTAAAGCGCGACAGGTACGTGGACCTAGGAAACTCGAATAAGAATTGGCATTTTAACCGGAAGGATTGCCAAGGGAACATTTAGAACCGGTAAAGGCCGATCTAAGGGTGACTATGGAATCCATTCCTAGCGTTATACAATTGGTGCGCGGGCGATTCCGCTTAACTAATGTGTAATTTGCAAAATTTTTCTAAATCGAACTTTGACGATCAAGACCTAAGGGACTAGTGATAAACCTTCGCAATTACATGACAACCAAAATGGCCATAACTTGAGTAAGCCTAAGAGTGATGAAAATCACTAAGTCGATACACATAACGCCGCCGCAAAGCCGCCCGTCAGTTTGAGATAAACTCAAGCTATGTTCGAAAGAAAATGAATCAGGAAATGGATTCTTGAAATTTGAAAAATGAAAATGAAGAATTCCAACATTGGATATGAATTTGGATGTCGCCTCGTCGATGATAATTTGATTTGGAAAAATCGAAATTTTGGACGACAAGTGTAAAATTACCATTTTGCCCCTCAAGCCTTAGCCTTGCCTTAAGATATTTGAAGGGCATTTTAGTTAATTGGCACCCCCATGGGTTGCCAAAACCGTGAGAGAAATATTGGTCAATGGTGGTCAATTGCTCTTGGGATATTTATGATGATAAGCCAATATCAATTTGTGAATAATTATCCATTATTGACCCTCTTAACCTACTATTCACATTGTTGACCAAGCTAATAATTGGAGACTAAAATCTCTCTCTCTCTTTGCTTCAGTGATCACTTTCTCTGCCTTCCTCTTCACATTTTCTTCTTCTTCATTTCTTCACGAGCGAGAATACGCTCGCCGACCACTATCATTGCTCCTGTCCCGACTACTTCACCGATTCAGTCATAACTTCTTCGTCCGACGTTGCCTTGAGGTAATACCACTACCATTTGAAATTTTATCGTCTTATATTTTTAAGGACATATTATAAGCTTCATTTGGCCTAGTAGTTTTCCTTGTAGATCTGTTTCTTTGAGCAAAGGTCAGGCGGGTCAGTTTGGAAATCCAGTTTGAGGGAAAGCTCAATTTTGCTGGCTTAAAGAGCTCTTTTTGCTTCAAATTTTCGATGAGATACTATTAAGACTTAGCATAAGGGTTTGATGAGCTGAGGATGACAATTGGTTGGAATTGAAATAGGTTTTAGAGACTGATTTAAGGTGATTTCGGAGGACAAATTTTGACCCTTTATGCGCCTAAAGGAATCGGGCTGATTAGAGATCTTAGAGCCGTTGTTTTGACTTCAAATTTTCGGTGAGTATACTAGACATGTAGATTGAGGTTTTAGCAAGTTAAGTTCGTGATAAATTGAAGCTTGAGATTGATTTATGGACTGATTGAGATGGGGTACAGCAGAACTGAAACCGCCCTGTTCGGGATTGAGTGAACCGAACCAATTAGGGGCTGTGGATGGTGTTGTCTTGCCTTAAATTCATCGTTAAGATAACTTAGGATGTTAATTGATGTGTTGGCGAAGTATTGGCACAATGGATTTGAGAAATGAATGAGTTTCGATGCAATTTTCATAGGTACGCGCAAATTTCCCTGTTGGCCGTGAGTGAGCTAAACTTGGAGGCTCACTTGGATTGAAAATTTGCTAGCTTGACCTACAGGTAAGTGTTCCCTAAACCTTACTTGAACACTTGGACGCGACCGGACGAATTGGGTTGCGAAATTGATTGATTGGTGAATTATGTGATTGAATTTGGTTGTAGAGCCATTATATTATTGAGATTGGTCTAGAGCCCTTATCTTGTTGAAATTGGCTATAGAGCCCTTATATGACTCGAAATTGGTCGTAGAGCCCTTATATGACCGAAATTGCCTATAGAGCCCTTATATAGTTGGAATTGGTAATTGAGCCTTTTGAGAAATACATCGTGGCTAGGAACCCTTGGCGATGAAAGCATGTAGTACTACTATGATAATTTCCCAAGTTATTAATGTATTCTGTGCTAGTGCGATACTTTGGATCTCATGGCGTATATGTGATGTATTTGACAATTATTCTTGTTCTTGCTAATTTTATAGAAGCGTTTGATGTTTATTTGCCATGAGCTAGCCGTGTTGGTGCATCCCTGTTTGTGATTGCGTTGCATAGTCCGGTGGGACCGGTGGTCTAGTTTAGGGTTAGGGTTTACTTGCTTGAGATGTAAATCTCACCCCGTCATGGGATCCATTTTTTAGATCCCAAAGTTGTTAGTTATGTGGTCGAAACGCTTAGGAGATTCGAAGGAGATGACTCGCTGAGTTTGACGAGTTTCTCTGAGAAAGGGTATAGTGTATGTTAGGAAGCACACTACGGTTTGGGTCGACGAGGGTAAGGAAAATTTGCAACTGCATCTGTTTTGAAGCTCGGCTTCGCCGGGTCGGGAATATTAGCACTATGGGTCCGTTGCAGCCTTCGATGTTCCGTCAGGAGTAGTTCCCAACTGGTGTCATCCTACTCGTCCCGAGATCGAGATTGAGGCAGAGGCTTTGGTGGTGGGTTCCCGAAATATCCCCGAGAAGACCCCGACGGCCGAAGACGATAATGAAGTGGTTGAGCTATCGACTCGAGAGGATGATATGGAGGATGATACTCGAGGAGGGACGAATCGAGACTTTCTCCGAATACGTTCCGGATGAAGAAGAAGCGGGAGACGACGATTAGACGGACGGCTTCTACCGAGTAGTTTAGGTTGCCTAGATGAAGATCATGAGGAGTACTCTTTTGGGATAGACTTTTGATGGAGTGTCGTTATAGTCTTTTGACGTCAACCCTAGATCTTCCGACGTATCTTTAGGTGCATTCCGTTTACAACCCCTTTCTCGACTTGTGTGTGTAAACCCGATGTGAATATCGTATATATTCCTACTTGACTTGTTGCTATCCCGTTCGTCCATGTATTCAATGTCGGGGTTGTGTTTCTTTCCTTTCGCTTGCGTGTTTCATCTCTTGGTCCGCCATGTGTGCTAATTCCTGGGTTAGAGGCGGTTTTGGTGGATGTGCCGCGCCTCAAAGGATCGTGGGGCGTGACGGATTGTGTGATAGCACACTTGTGTATATTGTGTTGCATTGCAGGCTCTAAATGCATCCGAGCTGAGTTGACCTCCTAATCAAGGTTTACACTGTTAACTTGCTGAGATTTTATATCTCATCCATTGTCGTTGACCAATTTTCAGGCCCTTAGCTTGGAAGAGCAGCTTTGGTTGTGAGAAGGATGTGGATCTCTTTTGGAGTAGCTGGGAGTAAAGTTAACCCCTAACCCCGATCTCGCTACTTCTAAGGATTGTAGGAAGTAACCCTAAGTGGGGCTTATGTGTATAAATGTACTTCCCAAGGTTAACGAATAACTATTAATAGAATAAACTTTTGCTGAAGTGGATTGATGGGATGTCCTACTTGTATATCCCTATTGTTATGTTTGTCTGGGGAGTGGATCGCTTCCGCGTGAGTTTAATTGAAACATAAAATTTTAAATGGGTCGGTGACACATCCCTGGGATGTAACAACTTAATGACCGCATAGGAATGTTGACGTGCCAAAGGGTTCGGAGCGTGACAAACGATTTGCATATTAAAATTTGGAAAGTTCGAGCCTTTTATTAATCTTTGCTAAGAACCGAAAATTGAGCATTGTTGCATAGAAATTCTGATCTTTTGAGTTAATTCAATTTGATCATGAAGTTGTTTGAATAATAATTGAGAATCGTTATAAGCTAATTGGAAAAAAATCTTTTCTCAAAGTTTAAAAATTGTTCGCCATTTTTCTAAGACGAAAATTGAATTGTAAAAGATAAGAATTTTTTGTGGAACAAGAATTGATTTTCGGCACACATTTATCTCTCTTGACCGAATTGCACATGGTGGTAATCTCTTTGCTGTGAATCCTACCTTGTGTTGGTTGAATGGGCTTTATATTTGATCATATGATAATAGTTCCATGTTATGGATAAATATCGTGCTTAGTTGAATAATATATGGCTGTTATGAATAAGTTTTGGCTTTTGATCTTTATCTTGGTTGGTTGGGCGATGTTACCATTAGTTGTTCGATCCTATCTCATCTAAAATTGCATAATATTTAATTTGCTATGGATAAACTTTTGATCTCGATTTTTATATTTAACATGTGAGTTGGTTGAGAAGTTATCTGGTGGCTATCTTATCTTATCTCTTGTAACTTGTACCAAATGTATTTGAATAGAGATAAGATTTGATTTGAATTGCACATTTATCCAACTCATTTTTTTAGAATTATCTGAAATTAAAATTTCAAATCTTAAGGATAATTTTCTCAAATTAAAATTGGGATTTTGGATGAGGAAATGTGGATCCCCAATTTCCTATTTTCGGCCACCCCTTTATTATTTTCGAAATTTCAATTTAATTAGCTCATTCTTATTTTATTTTTGTCATTTTTATTTGCTTTTGGTGTTTATAAAGTTTGTACATTTATAAATAAACATAATATATGCCCCTTGTGCCTTGTCCCATCGAAAAATCAATTACATGCCTTGGCCATGATCTTATGGAATGGGATTGCAATTTAGTATAAAATTTTTGTGTTCTCGCCCTTTGAGAAAAGGGATGATGTTATTCTATACATCTATCTACATACTAGCTTGAATGTTTGAGGATGTAGTGAACAAAATTCTGTTTTAGCCCAAATATTTGGGAATGAGTGAATTTATCTGAAAATTCGAAATTAAAATGTATATTGTGGGCATTTTTGTATATTTTTATTCAGGCTTTCAATTGTTTCATTTTTTTTTTTTGAGAAAATACGAAAAATTCACTCTTTTTCATATATCATATGGTCATATACGATATTTTTCCAAAATTAAATTCACTCAATTCACATCAATCAATAGAAACGGATTTTTCATGAAATTAGTATCGAAAGGGCATTAACTTTCCCTATTAATGTAACTAAGTCCCCGCACTCATTTTCTTCGGTTCGTAAAAAATAAAATAGTTCTCCCACTATTTTATATAAAGTTCTAATCGACCTACCGTAAACGACAAGTGGCGGCTCCAATTGAATAATTTTTCATGAATTAAACCTAAGTTACGATTTGATAGGATTTGGGAGGGTCCGAATTAAGTTACTTTATTTAATTAACTCCGATAACCTGTTAGCATAATTTTAATTAACCTTATAAATCGCTAGCAGGAGGCTTGACCTTCTTGATTCTAGGGTATGAACAAAAAGTATATTTATAAACCACCAAGAGGGAGGTTTGGCCTTCCGATTTTGGGGTATGAATCGAAATAAATTACGGAAAGTAAAAGAACATTGCTTTTAAAGACCATAGGCGGTAAAACATGTTGATTGTGGGTCTTGTAAGAAAAAATATATCACACTATGGTTGATGGGTCGTCATCGTCCAACTGTCTGTGGATGTCAAATGTAGGCCCCTCCCAAGGTCCATGAATGGCTACCCCTCGAAACTCACAAAGCATTTTTCTTTTTTCAAGCAAAAAATCTACACATGCACAAGCTGGAATTTTCGCCCAAAACTAGCACTTTTTGGAGCCCGATTCACTAGAGACCACTTTCAATTTATCTATCATACATAATAGAAATGTTAGATCCTCAAATGACATGAAAATAGAGGGTGATTACCCACGAATCAAGGCTAAACAAGCTAGACAGCAGCTCAAAACTAGAGGACAAAAGGGTGAAACCGGTAGAAAGGGGGACAACTTTAGAGGCTTGGATGGGAAGCTCTAGACATCGAATCGACGTACCGTCGGTGGCTAGTGATAGATCGTTAAATGATGAACGTCGTGGTACGTGGTACTAGTCGATCGAAGCACGGATGGCAACGCAAGATCAATTGGCGTGAAACTACTCTAGGTTGCCAATGGGATTGGAACTCCAGGATGATCACCTCTATCTCGCAAAAATTCTCTCAAGAACTCTCCGATTTTCTCTCACAAAAAAAAAATCTCCCAATTCTCAAGAGCTCTTCTCCATTTATTGACAAATCTCTCCATCCTCCCTTTTTCATCTTCATTTTTTTTATCTCCCATTTTTCATCTTCCATTCTCATCTCACATTCTTATCTTCCATTCTCATCTCACATTCCTATCTCCCATTCTCCATCTTTCATTCTTTTGGTTATTTACAAAATAGACTTTCAAGCTTCAAGTATTTGCATTTCGATCCCTGAAGTTCTAGATATTTGCAATCTAGTCCCTGAAGTTCTAAGTATTTGCAATCTAGTCCCCGAGGAAATATTTCTTTCAAGTTCGGATGCCCGTCAAATTAAGCTCAAATGCTCGCCGGTCCAATTGTATGTCAATACAATACATGAATGCCAGAAATAAACATGAAAAATTTGATTTGATTATTTTTATTTAGAACTAAAAGTAGCTCTAATTTTTTATGCAGAAAATGATTGAAAAAGATTAGTCAAAATTTAGGTATCAACAAATGCCCCTATTTGAGTAGAGGCTCATAGAGGTTTCGCTCAAAGACAAAATTGAACCCTAAATTTTGACAATGCAAATAATAAATGATCTTTTTTAGGATTTTAATCCCATTTTATCTCGATAAAATGATGCGTGAAATGCATATAATACAACTAACATGTGCAGTGACTTCGTTGAGTTGACCCTTCAAGCGGTATCTACCATTATGTGGATCCCTCGGGCGATATATACCATTGTTTTAATCCTTCAGCAAGATCTACCATTGAGTTGATCCTTTAGGTAGTGTCTACCATTAGGTTGATCCTTCAAAGCGGTTTCTACCATCGAGTTGATCCTTCAAGCGGTATCTACCATGGATTTGATCCATCGACGGTATCTACCATTGAGTTCACCCTTCGAGCGATATCTATCGTGGAATTAACCCTTCAAAGTGTGTCTACCATCGAATTGACTCTTCAAGCGGTGTCTACCATTGGTTTGATATGACTCTAAGACTTAAACTAAGAATCATGCAAAAATTTCATTGGATGTATCATGATGTTGGAGGTTATCCAAACATCTTCCAACATGTGAAAGTGATAAAAAAAAAATTTGTGAAAAAATTTGGATCCAATAATCTAAAACTACCAAAAGAGTTTGTTTAAAACATCAATCGGAGTATTCTATCAAAGAAAATTTCTCATTACTTCAAGATAACGGTTTTTTATTCGAGAAAACACTCAAATTTCCTATCGAACCTATGCTTAGGATTTAGGATTATTCGTAGTGCGTACACTTTGATTGATCAAGAGGTCTTATCAAGGACAAGTAATGTTAGGCTTGGTCAACGATTTTCAAGGGGGACTCCCAAACGAATCAAGGCTATTGAATAAAGATATTCATCATCTCTTCCGAGTTAACAAGTCAAGAACCCTACAAAATGAGAAAGAAATAGTCTTGACCATACTTCTTCAAGCTAAGCTTTCATTTAACTATACGTTAATCCAAGTGTCTTAATTAGAAAAGGCTTTTTAGGGTTGTAACGTATATAGGGATTGAGGACTGAAAAAGGCTTATTTTTTGCCCAAAATATGTAAGAGGGTTTAACAATGGTGATCATTGCATATTTGCCACCTGCCTTGACCCTTCTGGATTATCCTTCGAAAAACGTCTTCAATCTTCAAGATATACCAATAGTCTTTGGAGAGCATCATTAGTCTTCCGAGAGAACACATTGTCTTCCGAAAGCACCTCTATTGTATTAGGATGGTGCAAACTCCCTATCTACGTTTTGGTCACCCGAGTGTGACATAACTAGGGAGTATCTCTTCGTGATCTAATTTTCCTTGGGATTTTCTCTTTATAACCAGCTTTCACTAGGGATCTATACAATGATATTATGCAATCTTTTGACACTTACAAAACACATGATTCACAAGCGTACAAATATTTGAATGGGTATTGACCTTGCTTTTACTAGGCACTTTGCTCTTTTCTTGATGCTCATGGATTATCTTTTTCTTCGTTTTTCTTTTTGCATCTTTTGATTGAAATCCCGCTTTTTCCTTTCTTTTTGGAACCTGAATTTTTAACAACCTAGCGCTAGATGTACAACTTGAATCTTAGCATGTTTGAACATTATTCTAGGAATTTTTTGCAAATCTCATGCTTTGAACCCTTCCACTGGAGTGACGTCGCTTCCCTCTTGGAATATGCAATGATCACCAACGAGCTTCATGAAATGAATGTACGAAGCTTGACTTGGCTGTGCAAAGGGTAAAAGTGTATGGGGTAGAGAAATGAATATTTTCGTTATCCTAAAGCACCTAAACGATCGTAAATTTAAATATTAAGCAACGCACGAAGATTGCTATTAGTCCGGGCAAGACAATTTCTAACCATTTTTCTCCCGGGCCTTTGGACTCACCTCCTTTTGGCCCCAATGTGGGGTGGTTCTTGACAGGGATAAAGAATGAAACCACCGTTCAAAAGGGCTATCAATGGTCACATGTAGTGTTTAGGATAGAGAAATAAACACCTCCGTCATCCCAATCCATGTAGTCATTACGAATGACCCCCACGTCCGTAGATCAAGGTTCTATTCCCTATTCCACTCTACTCATCTCTCAAGTGTGTATGAGAAGTATTTGGATCAGGCTTGCCTCTCGTCTTTTGGGAAAATATCCTTTTGAATGGTTTAAACACTTCTCATTGGAAAAGTTCATTTCATTTTCTCCAATATTTCTCATCCATGGAGATTTGTGATGCACCATGCATGTTCCAATCATGTTCAAATAACCTCCAATTTTTAAACATGAAGGCAGGTAACGTGATCAATGAAAAGTCTAGTTTTCAAATCTAACTTTTACAAATCATCTATATTTACTATTATCTCCCATCTTGAGGGATGGTGGGAAAGGTTTTTGTACGATTTTAACATCGATCGTCGGTTATCTTTGCCTTCAATCGCTGTACCTTGACAAAAGAAAACAAACACTTAATAAGCAATAGGGCGAATAAAGAGTGATGGAATAGATACGTATCACTGTTTCAGCGTATTGAGATCAATAAGCTCTTATTTCCTCTTGAACAGGCTTGGTTCCGGGTTTCTTCTTCTTGAACCCCGCAAAATACGATGCATGTATGAATGAATGCATGACATGCAATGTAATGATTCCATGGCGACTAGGATCATTTGGAAGAAAGCCAAATCTGCTTTTGATTTTATTTCAAAGATAATACTTCTTCACCGCATCAACATTTACAAGATATCCCAATTCTTCTCTATTTGAGTTTACAAGAATCGGGCCCTTCCCACAAGGATTTTCTTGACAACATATGGACCCTCGTAATTTAGAGTGAATTTGCCACTAGGATGAGCAACATTCATCAATGTTTTTCTCACAACGAGGTCATCCACCTCAAAATATCTAAGGTTAACCTTCCTATTGAATGATTTGGCTACCCTCTTCGATAACTTTGGCCATGGCGAGATAGCCTTAGACGCTTTTCATCAATCGGTTTCAACTGTTCGCACTTGTGTTGTATCCACTTCGCCGGAAAGCTTAACTTCGATAGTACCCTCAAGGATGGAATCTCCATTTTCACGGGTAATACCGCTTCCATACCATAAACTAGGGAATAAGGAGTTGTCCTAGTTGAAGTTCGAATTGAAGTTTGATAAGCCATTAATGCAAAAGGTCGCCTCTCATGCCAATCCCTGTAATTTTCTACCGTCTTTGATAGGGTTTTCTTAATGTTCTTATTGGTCGCTTCAACTCGCTTCATTCATTTGCGGGCGACAATGCGACGAGTTAAGGTGTCGAATACGAAAATAATCCAGCAGATCATCAACGATCTTCTTATTCAGAGTTGAATCCATTGTCCGTGATAATTGCCTAGAGAGACCCATAGCGAGAGATTATATCCTTCTTGATAAATCTCACCACATTCGCCGTAGGATATTTACATAAGAATTGGCTTTAATCCACTTAGTGAAATAATCTATCGCTACTAGAATAAAGCGATGACCATTCGAAGTTGGGTTTATTGGCCCGATCATATCCGTTCCCCATATAGAGAATGGCCAAGCTTCGGACATATGATGAAGCTCATTGGGAGGTGCATTGATTCTGTCTCTATACATCGACATTAATGACACGATCTTACGTGTTGGGTACAATCCGACTCCATGTCATCCAAGAATAACCGAGTTGCATGATTTTCTTCGCAAAGAGATGGCCATTCATATGCGACCCACACACACCTTCGTGAATCTCTTTCATGAGTACCTTCGCTTCTTTGGCGTCTACACATCTTAACAATACCGAGTTGAATGACTTTTTATACAGAGTCTAATCACTCAAAAAGAACTTGGTAGCTATCTTGGCTATAAACTTTCTATCTCCAACCTTGACTTTCTTTGGGTAATTCTCCTTTCGAAGATAATTTTTGATGTCATGATATCAAGGCTGACCATCGAATTCTTTTTCGATCAACATATAGTAAGTCGACCTTTCAATTATGCCAATTTTCAAAGGTTCCACTTCAAAGCTGTCCATTACTTGCAACATGGACGCTAGTGTAGCTAAGGCATCTATAAAGTGATTCTCGGCCCGGGTAAGTATTCAAAAGATATTTCTTCAAATTCCAGAGCCAATTCTTCCAAAAACTCATGATACGGGATGAGCTTGGAATCTTTCGTTTTCCATTCTCCTTGAGTCCGAAGGATAATGAGCATGTAATCTCCATAGACTTGTAATCTTCGCACTTTCATGGAAATGGCTAACTGCAGGCCTAGAATATATGCTTCATACTCCGATATGTTATTAGTGCAAGGGAAAATCAATTTTGCGGTAACAGGATAATGTTGGCCTTTTAGGGAAATCAGCATTGCCCTAATACCAGCTCTTGATAGGTTAACGGCACTATCGAAATACATGGTCCATTTGTCCTCTGGGTAACACTAGGATTTGATCTTCGATTTTGGCTTCATCCGAACCGCCCTTCCTTGAGAGCTTTATGCTAGCCCTTTAACGAGACTTTTGGGGTGAACTTCTTATGTCAAATTCCGATAGCATCATCTCGCCACTTAGCTAGCTTTCCAATTAGAGCTGGTTTCTCCAAAGAGATATTTAATTGGATCATTTTCCATCACTAGTTGAATATGATAGTGCAGAGTATATTTCCCCCATCTGCAGGGAGTACCCAAACCGTTGCTACACATGTCCTTTCGACGGCAAAGTAATTCATCTCGAGATATTGTGAACTTCTTACTCGGATAGTAGATGGCTCTTTCTTTGCCATTTTCTGGACTTGTCCGGGCAAGTAAAGCTCCTAGTGACTCTTGATGTACTGGTCGATACTGGAGTCAAAGGATATCCAGGAATTTGTGGTACTAATACCAAATGGAGAGATGAAATATTCTTTAATCTTCTAAAATACCCGGTGGTATTCTACGTCCCAAAACCACCTTAGCACCTTTCTTTAAGAGTTTGAAGAATGGTTTAGCAATATCGGAAAGTTGGCATATAAATTTGGCGATATAGTTCGGTCTCCCCTAAAGACTTCTTATTTCTTTAACCGTCGATGGGGTGGCTATATCATGAATTGCCTTGATCTTAGAAGGGCCAATTTCAATGCCCCCGTTGCGACCATAAATCCAAGGAGCTTCCCGGATCTAGCCTTAAATATGCATTTATTGGGGTTCAACCTCAGCTTTACTTTCGTAAGCGTTCAAATAATTTCCTCAACACTCGAACGTGATCTTCTCCTAGCCGAAATTTAGCAATCATATCATCAACATATACTTCGATCTCCTTATGTATCATGTCATGAAACAACGTCACCATGGCATTTTGGTATGTTGCCCCAGCTTTCTTAATTCGAAAGGCATAACCTTATAGCGAAGTTCCCCCATTAAGTGGTGAACGAGATTTTAGCCTTATCTTCCTCCTTCATCAGTATATGGTTATATCTGGAGAAACCGTCCATAAATGAGAGAACAACTCAAAACTAGCTGTATTATCAACTAAGACATCAATGTGAGGTAGCGGAAAGTCATCTTTCGAGCTCGCCTTGTTCAAGTGCCGGTAGTCTATACAAACTCGAATCTTTCCATCTTTCTTCATCACTAGGACAATGTTAGCAATCCAATCATAATATGGAATTGCTTCGATAAAGCCCACTTTAAAAAGCTTTATTACTTCCTCTTTGATTTTATCTAATAACTCAGGGGTTCATCCTCCCGCATAGCTGTTTCATTGACTTAAAATCGGGATTAATGGGTAATGCATGTTCCACAATATTAGGGTCCGGACCATGCAAAGATATATTGATATTCTCTAAGCAACTCGGTAATTCTCGAGGTATCTATCTCGAGATAAATGACCTTCGATTTTTACTTCTCTAACATTTTCGAATCCCCCAAATTAATAACAATAGGTTCTTCTATGGTGGGAGACATAGATTCCTCAAAAGTGTTCCAATATCTCCGGATAGCCATATGGCCCTCATCTTCATCTTCTTCGATGTCACAAAGAATAATCACCTTGATGATTCGAGTTGCATAATAACCTAATATGCATGTTTGGAATGGTATGCTTGAAATGTCATGAGGGAAGATAATCGCCATGCATGATTCCTTGAAAAATCTTTTCAAAAGAGATGTTAAACTAAGGGAAGATAAGAGACAGAACTAGTCCTCATATTCTCGGACATCCTTGTTCCTTGAAAATCATTCAAAAACCAGGAATCATATGGCAAATCAGGCCTCAAGCTCCCAATTGCTAAGACAAGTATCATCATTGGGCTGATTTGTTATTCCATATGTCCTTAATAAAACGTAGGATATTTTATTGAATGCAAAATGGATCGCATTACAAAATGTGCTGTTCGGAGCAATGATCGAAGATCCAAACGAATTTTCCTTTTACATTCAAGGGAAAAATACTGAATCAAAGACATAATTGAAATGCGAAAGGGAATTAGTAATGCAAAGGATAAAAATGCAGTATTGACAAAAGAGGAGAGGCCGGTTTACTCGAAGTATTGGCGTATTTATCGAGCCATTCAATGATGACATTCACAATATCATCATCCGGAAAAAGATTAGCTAGGTCCTGGATCACTCGCAGGAAGCACTTCTTTATGTGCCAACCATTTAGAGTCTCTACGAAAAAACTAGTTCAACTCGATCGTCGAACATCTTTGACCTACCTTTCCAAGTACTTGAACCGATAAAAGAAACACCTCGGCCTTCTTGGCATCGACAAGATCCACGGCTTTCGCACGCACGGCCTCGGCCTCCCGGGGTAATTTTTGAAGTAATGTGATTGCTGCTATCAACTCCAAATCCTAGGCCACTTCGTGCTCATTTGACTCCAACTATAAGGGTGTGTGAATTCCTTGGCCAAATCTACCAAGATCGCTTTCTAGAATGTATCCATAAGCCAATAGCATTTTTACGGGCGTAAAAGCAAACTCAAAAAGAGAAGGGACCTTCAGCTTGGTCCCAACGGGTGTGTAAACCACAGCCACAAGCTCCAAGGAGTGATAACTCGCCCTTTCTTTCACCTCGGGCTCTATGTAAGGAATAACACTACTCGATAAGATAGGAGGTCCACCTCGCCATGAAGGGTAATGGTCTTCCCATCAACTATGAATCATACTTTCGATGCGAGGCTTGAAGGCAAAGCTCCCGCTATATGAATCCATGGCCTTCCTAATAAAAATCCAAAGGCGCTCGGCAGTCCATCACTTGGAATTCAATAGAAAACTTAGTCGGGCCAATGAAGACGTCGAGTCCAATTTTTCCGACCACGACTTTCCACATCCCATCGAAAGCTTTGACATTTGCCTTAGAGGTCCGAATCATCTCGTCCTTTATACCCAAATTCCTTAGGGTGGCCGGAGGGTAAATGTTAAAAGCAGAGCCATTATCTATCAACACATGGGCTACTCGCTTCCCATGACAATGTGCGATAATATACAACGCCTTGTTGTGCGCTTGTCCTCTATGGGAAAGTCTTCATCATAGAAGCTTATATGATCTTTTAGTAGGATTGCCCCAATGAGTTCTCCACCGAGCCTCATCAATTGTCTCGGGGACATGTACTGCGTTCAAGACCTTCAAAAGGGCATTCTTGTGCTTTTCGAGTTAATAAACGGATCGAGCAGAGAGATCCGGGCCGACATTTTCCTCAATTGTTCTATCACTTCGAACTCACTTGTTTTGACAATGAATAAGAGTTTTTTTGAGTCACCTTTCGATACGCCCCTTTTTCGAGTTCTCCGGTTCCATAGCTCTAATGGATCGCTTTGAGATTATACTCCTCTACAAGAGGGGCTTTAATCACCACAAAGTCATTTTCTTCTCATTAGCCTTTGGCTCATCCTTAGCCTCGTCATCATAAAAGCAAATCACGACCAGCTTGATCGACGATCATCATTACTATCGCAATTATCGACTTTATCCAATCTAATCACAGATGGAGTTACAATCTCGATCATCCCAATCAGGTCGTTAAGATCCTTTGAATTATACCCCCATTCGGGTTCCCGATAATACACATCATGCATCTAAATGATCTAATGGGCTCCTTGATGTGAGGAAGTCTTATTGGCTCCTCTATTTGAGGACTCGCCTTGGTGTAGATTGTCTCTAGACTAACGAGCTTTCTCAAAGCGAATGATTCAGGCGATATAAGAACAATGGGTATAACTTCAAATGAAGTTAGAGAGTTCAATAACCCTTCATTTCTCATTGCCAATATAGTTAAGCTTCCCAACTATCGATTCAGCCTCACTATTCTCGCGATACTACCTACGAACCTAAACATGTAGTTCAATGGCATGTATATCACCCGTCATCTATAATCGGCCAAAGATCGCTAACTGTCGGGATACACCTCTTAACTCATATGAAAAATCAGTCAATTGTTCTTCTACACGAGATAGTTGGTCCAGAATCTCCCGCTTAAACGCTGGCTCCAAATCTCTTAAGGGGGTGTAATCTCATCACCTACTATTTCAAGCTTAACAAGGTCATCCATGCCTCCCCATCCATCAACCACAATGTCCTCGATTTTCTAAAAGAAACTAGAAGGAGCGGAATACTTAACTTTGAAGTTGTACTTCCCGCAGTCCTCACCCAAATTATCCGGATCCCTCCCCTCTCGAGCGCTTTTAACGTAAATCTCTAGCTACCCAAGCATATTCTTGTGGCTTTTAGCTCATCTTCATCAACCTCATCCTCTAGTTTCGAATCGGTTCAACATCGCCAATCAAGCTTTCGTGTGGGACTCCCCATAAGTCGCCTGGCTCAATCTCGACCATGAATTGGTCCAAGGTTAAATTCATAGAAGCAACAACTCCTTCAAACATCTCATCATCCGCTAAGCAATTATCCCAAGGTTCAACAGCTTGATGATACAAAGCATTTTGTTTTCAATCGACAACTTCCCTTCACTCGGGCAAGATGACGCGATTGCCGAATATCCTACAACTTAGCCATATTTACCTTAAGCTCCAGGCATTTCTCTTCTTCGCCATCGAAGATCATCCCTACCACTTGATGGTCGGAAAGTGAATTTGGCTACACATTAGGCACCACCTTGTCGAACTCTAGTAGATGGTCGTCAATGAGAGCTTGCACTCTAAGCTTCAAGATTTAGCAATTATCTATATTATGTCCCCTCACACCCATATAGTAAACGCAAGTCCGGCTCTCATCATAACCAAAGTGTACTTTATCGGGTGCCCGCTTGGGCGGCTCTTTAGCAACCAAATGCTCTTCTAGCAATATCGGAAGTAGTTTCGACAATGGCCTCGGGAACTATTTAGGTGGTTGTTTCCTTTTTGTTCTTGTTCTTTAGGAATTGACCAGGATGCCCCTCCCGTTGTCCGGCTAGAATTAGTGAACTGTTTTGGCTTCGGAGGATTTGGCACAAAGGCTATATCGACCCCGACCTCCCTCTCCTTCCTCAAAAGGATATTAACGTCTTATTAGAGCTTATGAAGCCTTCTTCTCTCTCATGGCCCACTCTAGCCTTTACGTGACTTTGATCAAGTGAACAAAGTCCGACACCCTAAAGTATTTAGCTTGTCAAAATACTGGTAGGGTTGGGCTTTCAAGAACAAGTCTACTAGTTCATCCTTAGGGAGAGAAGGCTTAACCTACATTGCTAAAACTCGCCAACTTTGGGTGTAGGTACGAATCGCTTCATTCTTCCCCTTCGCATACGGAATGGGTCTTCTCTATTAGGGGCTGTAGTAGTGTTGAACTTGTATTGTCATAGGAAATCTTTAGCTAGATCATCCCACACGTTATAATCTTCCAAATCAAGTTCAATGAACCATGCCAATGTAGCGCCAGATAGACTTTCTTGGAAGGTATTCATTAGCAATGAGACATAGTCAGAAAAATGTGCCATCTTGCTCAAATAATACTTCAGGTGGGCTCGGGGACAGCTGTCCCATTGTACTTTCGGATGAAGTTGGGCTCCTTATAATGAACTCGGCACCTCAATCTTAGCGAAAGCTATATCTTGTCGAAACGGGATAATTCATAGCCCCGATCGCTTAAGCACTCTTCAATTTTGTCCAATCTCTTGGTTCCTTCTTTAGTCTTCGCAATAGAATTTCCTTTCTCTTTTTTCTTAAGGTTGATAACAACAGAGGGGCGTCTTAGGCCAAGGATTAGGGTTCGGCACTGATTAACTCAGGGACATGTCGAGCATCTTCAATTCACCTTTTATCAAAGGCGTTGGATGTAGACGATTCAGCGGCGTTATTTAGATCGAGCTTTGTCTTCCGTCTAGGCGAGAAGCTTCCAAAGATAGCCTTCATTTCAGCCATCATGGCGACCATAATAGTCATTTGGGTCTCTAGAGTACTAACCCTCGAGTCGGTTCTTCTTGCTCCATTCTCGTTTTGAGTCGAGTTCAAAACGATATCGAGGTAATTCCATGATTAAAGAAACGCCCGTTTAAATCAATAATAACAAAAAAATCACGATAGGAAGAACATTAAAAGAACTGAATCCTTTTAACTACATGTATTCCGTTGATTAATGAGAGAAAAGACTACCATATGAGCCTTAGTCTCATGCGGGTATTTCTTTCATTCATTCTCCAAGAGAAACCATGCAATTAAAAGAAGCGTAACCCATGGCAATAGTTTTAATGCATATGAAAAAGAAATGCCTCTATATGCATATATAAGAAAATCAAGTGAGTTTATTACAAATAAAACCTTCAAAGAGTGTTGAAAAGCTAAAAATATAATGTCCATTTATCCTAAGCTTGATAGAGTACTCCTATCCAAGTCCTGCGACACTTGGGGGCTAAGGTGCCCTCGACGTTCCAAAAAAGTCAAGTTCCCCGATCTCAAACTCCTCATCTTCATCGTACGGCAACGATCCCATATCCTCGAGGCTACTTCCTACAACCCTCGAAGTACCAAATCGGGGTTAGGGGTTAACTCCACTACTCCTAGCTACTCCAAAAGAGATCTACATCCTTCTCACAAATGTAATTGCTCATCCAAGCTAAGAGCCCGAAAATTGGTTAACGACAACGAGTGAAATATAAAGTCTCGCTAAGTTAATGGCTCAAGCCTCAATTAAGAGGTCAACTCAGCTTAGATGCACTTAGAGCCTACAATGCAATATAGTATAAATATGCATGAGTATGCTATCACATAATCATAGGCAACCTTACTTGCCTTGGTACGCGCCTTGCACGTTATAATCCACTGTACACAATTCAATGCAATTAATTCAATAATGCAAACTTAACACATGTCAACTTTCTCGTGCACGGTGCGCTCAAGCGTACTCCCATCATTACAGCCACTCATGGCACGCCCGTTCTCACGGGAGGATCTTTCGGTTCTGTCGATATCTATTCATTCAATCAATTACGGCCGATCGAAGGCATGCGCATTTTTCTACGAGGGTCTTCCGCAAGAATTTATCTAGTATATCAATTATGACCGATCGAGGGCAAGCCCGTCTCGTACAAGGATCTTCCGACTCATTCAGGTATTTATCTTTTCAATCAATTACGGTCGATCGAGGGCACTCCGCCTTTCTCACGAGGGTCTTCGGACTCATTCGAGTATTTATCCTTTCGATCAATTATGGTCGATCGAGGGCATGCCCGTATTTCTCCGGGGCTCTTCCGACTCATTCGGGTATATATCCTTTCGATCAATTACGGCCGATCGAGGGCACGCCCGTCTTGTACGGGGGCCTTCGGCTTATCCGGGAATTCTCAATTAATGCAACTCTCATGTTGTGTATGTAGCAAACAAATTGCACGTGATCACCAACTCAAGACACTTTCATATGCTTACATCATTGAGAATTGCCAATAAATTAATTACATAAGCCAATTTATATGGCTATTCCCAATATCGACATCTACAAGAGCATATTAATAAATAACATATCTAATTACTGAAAATTAAATTATTTAATTAGAGAATAATAATTATCAAAATAATTCGATAGCTCATCATAAAATATTTGATAGCTTATCATAAAAATACCGATAGCTTATCACAAAATACTTGATAGCTTATTGTCGTGACCTAAAAAAAATCAGGTTAATGGATTATTAAGTTAATTAGATGAATTAACCTAATGCGGACTCTCCCAAGCCCTACCAATTCGCAAATTAGGTTTGATTTTCAATTTAAGAGCCGCCACTAATCATTTAAGGTAGGTTGATTAGAAACCTATATAAAATAGCGGGAGAACTATTTTATCTCTACGAAATAGAGAAATTGAGTTCGGGAACTTGGTTACGCTAATTAAAAAATTAGCGCCCTTTCGGTACCAATTTCATGAAAATATCTTTTGATTGGTTTATATGAATTGGATGCTTTTTTTTTTTTTCCCTTTCTATTTTTTTTTTATTTTCGAAATTTTTTTAATGTATGAATTTGAACAAAATTAACAAAAATGCCCATAATATGCCTTTAATTCCGAATTTTTCGATAAATCTTCCCATTCCCAAAGATTCGGGCTAGAGTGAGATTTTATCTCTATATCCTCGAGGATTCAAGCTAGTATGCGGATAAATATATAGAAATACAACGTCCCTTCTCGCTAAAGGGAAGAATACGAATTTCTATATTTAAATCACCATCCCATCCCATAAGATCATGGGTGTAGCGTGTGATTTAATTTTTCCGACGGAACTAGGCACCAGGGAGCATACATTATAGGCGCTTTTATTTAAAAATGTGCAAATATTTATTGAATTTTCAAAAATCCTTAGGGATTCCGAAATTTTCAAGGAGATAGGCTCCTATCCACAAAGGATTGATATCTTTTAAAAACATGGAAAGATTATCTTCTGAAATTTTCAAAGTATATTAGATAACTTTCCAAATTTTAAAGATGCATTCAATATCTCCAAAAAATATGATTGAATCTTGAGTTATTTTGAATATTCCGAAAATATATCAATATTCTACAAGATATGATTGCTTCAAAATCCAGCGTGATCTTATCCTTGAATGCTCGATTTTCGAATTTTCCAAGGATTATCAGATTATGCACAATCAAGATTAGAATTTTGATTATCTCATGAATATGTCAAATGCTCAGATATATGCACAATATCCTCAAGAATTCGGAAATATGATCAAGTTTAGAAATTAAAATTGAGCAACATAACTTATCCAAAAATCAATTTCCTAATCTAGATTTTATTCTGAAAACATGTCAAATGAGTCCGATTAATACCATTTTTCGAAATTTGTGATAAAACTAGGGTTTTGATATTTCAATCATCCAAAAATAATTGCTTCTCGAGTTTCCAAAGAAACCTGTGTTTTTGCCCCAATGACAGTATCAAACAGCATCAAACTCACGCAAAACAGCAACAAGACAAGTCAAGGACTCACCTTTTTAGTTCCTACAAAATTCTGCATGAGTTAGTGACATGAATAGCACAGAAACAACTTGATTTGGATCAAAACAGCACATAAATAGTGCAAAAAACAGCGTGTGAACATTGGCAAAATAGCATAGAAAACACTTCAAAATAATATCAAATTAACCCCATAAGTATATAGAGATTACCTTGAATTAAGCCAAAAAATCTGCACCTTAAAAGCTGTGAGTTCGCCCAAAATCGAAGCTGTAAATGCCTTGAATAGCAGCTGAATTTCACGTGGACAGCAACTAAATAGGCGTGTGGGCAGCAGCTTCAATTCTCAACAATGGCAACCGAGTAGCAGGATGGAGAATCGATACAGCGGCAGAAGACGACACGAGGGAGTGACGGCCAACGATTTCTCCTTCCTTCCTCTTTCTTTCTCGCTCTCTTTTACATGAATTCCGAGTGTGTGAGCTATCCCCCCCTTTGTAACCCTAGACATAATAACATATATATATATATATATATAACAAGGGTTTGCTAGTGGGCCTACGATTCGATCCGGGCCGTTAGTTTTCAAGCTTAAATAAAGATAGGATTTAATGTTAGCCGTAGGATTGAAAATCGATAATCAAGAGCCCTAAACTATCAAAATACTTCAAAATATAAGCCAAAAGAGGGAGAGTATGGGCTGGCCGAATTTCACCGATGTACGGGCTTAATCGCGCAAATTCGAACTCAATTTGGGCTTTAATCAATTAACAACTTAATTAACCGAAGGCCCCGTCGCTTAAATTGGCTTAAATGGGCTAAACCGAATTTAAATTTAGGTCCAAAACCTCCTTAAGAATTTCATTACACCATTGCATGGCGTTTGCCGAAATTCTCATGCTCAATTATGGGCTCGTCTCAAATTTTCGAGCTCGAATTAAGGTTTTCTAAAAAGAATAGACATTTAGTTAAAAGCCTTCATTTTTTAAATGGACCGATTTGAGCTCAAAATAGGTCCAATATGGCCTAATTAATTTCGGCACCCCCCTACCCGTCTTAGTTGAAATTCTCAAATTAAGTCCGGGTGTCAAATTAAGCTTAATTGACTCACCTCCGATCTGCATGCAAGGATGACCGATAGAAACATAAAAATGTGATGCATGAGAAATTAACTTTTTGGTGAGAACTAATGTTAATTCTCATTTTGTGCTTAAATGAATGATTTACTAAAAATAAAAATTTAGGTGTTAACACTTATCATCCAAACCTCGATAACTTATCGTCTAAAATCTTGATAGCTTATCACTAAAACCTCGATAACTTATCGTCCAAACCTCGATGGCTTATCATTAAAATAGTGATAGCTTATCATATTTTCGATAACTTATCAAGTCCACTTATCACTTACCATGATAGCTTATCAACCAAGGTTAACTTATCCAACTATGATTAATAAAAGTAACTATGGTTAATTAACCCAACCAAAGTTAACTAACTCAACCATGATCAACTAACCCAACTATGGTTAACTAACCCAACCATAATCAATTAGATTAGTACTAAGCATATTTAGACTAATCTAAACATATCCTAATCAAGTTTAACATACTAATCAAGGGATTAGGGCAATAACTCACCCGATTTCGAATCGAAAACACCGGCGCGTGCTGTGGTGGTGAGGGCTACACGTGCCTTGGTCTGGAAATCAACACGGAACAACGTTGGATGGCCAAATAAACCAGCTCTCCACCAACCAGCTTTTTGGTTTGCTCAACCCACGAACTCCAATGGTTTCTTTGAAAAACAGCCTTCGGATCCGAGTTGCCCTTGATCTTACGGTTGTATAGGAGAAAATGGAGCTCAATTCGCCCTCTAAACGAGCTAAAATGAGCGATTTCTTCTCTGGCGCGCATAGAAAATCGAGAGTGAGAGATGGCCGAATGGTGAGGGAGAGAGAAGAGTGAAGGAGAGAGAGATTATATCTCAAAGGCTTCTTGAAGAAGCATTGTTCAAGATAGAAAAACCCTCATTAAGACCATGCCACAAAATTCTTCTCTCATTTATGGTTTCTTGTTTTTCGCTAATAATACAAGAAGGGTAATTTGGTCATTTCATAAGGTAAGGGCATTTTGGTAATTTCACAAAGTATGGTATGAAGTACTATACGCATATTTGGGCTAGTATTTCGTACGGATTCATATAAATTGAAATTGGGCTCAAAAGATAAAGTTTGATATTTAGAATGGCTTAATGCCCTTTAGAAAGCTTATTGGGCTTGCCTTGAGCTCAATGGCCGAACCCTAGTTGGGCTTGAGGCCCAATGTGTCCTCGTATGGCTCGCTTCCTCATGGGCTCCAAATTTCAGCCCGTTAATCCTTAAACCGAGAGTGTCGAGAAAATCGATAAATTGGTAGTTCAATGAGGTGACTTCCAATAATTTAGTCATGAGATCCTCAAAGACTCCATACCCACATTCGAATTCTAACTCATGGTCAAAATCGATCGATCGCAACTATCATTCATCTCGAGCTAACGGACGGCTTCTAGGAGTTGCACGTTGACCCGTAGTTGATTTGATATCAATCTACGTTTAAGCTGTTTAGAGCCATAGTGACCTCGGTTATCATGTAAATCGCGAGAGGTCAATCACTAGTTCCAATTTACTCGATCATCAAGAATTGGTTTAAGATAGTTCACAATCCATACAATGGTCGAGCTAATCACCCGCGATCCGATTGTATACTATTGTCAAAACATTTTATACCCATTCCTTGATCGGTCTTTAATGACTCAAAACCGTCCCTCGTCATTCCTTTTTGGTTGAACTGTCGATCCATGATTGAGTTCTCGGGTCGAGTGTACTTATATCCTTAATAGCCTTTCTCTTTTGGTTAGCCTCTCATGAGTGATCAATTCGAGCAAAATTTACTAACAGCGCATCGATTAAAATCATCACTTCATTACATCCCGAATAGGGTTGAATTTAAGGTTGTCACGGATCAAGGGCACGCCCATCTTCATACGGGGGTCTTCGACTCATTCGAGTATTTATTCATTGAATCAATCATTACCGATCGAATGTCCGTCTTCATATAGGGGTCGCCCAACTTATTCATGTATTTATCCGTTCGATCAATTATGGCCGATCGAGGGCACGTCCGTCTCCATACGGGGTCATATGACTTATTCGGATATTTATCCATTCGATCAATTACGGCCGATCGATGGCACACCCGTCTTCATACGAGGGTCTTTCGGCTTATCCGGGTATATCTCAAATTAATGTAAGTCTCATGTCAAATATGCGATAAATAAATCGCACGTGATTGATTACATACGCACAATTTAACTACTAAACTGGACATACTTTCTTATCCAAACATCATTGAGGATTGCTAATCAACAAAATTAAAAACATAAGCCAATTCATTTGACTAGTCCCAACATCGACATCATAATTCAAGTATAGAACAATCGAGAGATGGGTATTAAAACTACATAATAATATTAGTAAAATAATAAATCGATAACTTATCGTTAAAACCTTGATAACTTATCGCTCAAACCCCGAGAGCTTATCATCCAAACCTTGATAGCTTATCCTCCAAACCTCCATAGCTTATCGTCCAAACCTTGATAGCTTATAATAAAATTCTCGATAACTCATCATCAAATCCTTGATAGCTTATCATAAAATAGTGATAACTTATTATAAAATATCGATAGCTTATCATAAAATACTCGATAGCTTATCATAAATTTATTAATAGCTTATCGATCAAGGTTAACTAACCCAACCATGGTTAACTAAAGTAACCATGATTAACTAACCTAACCAAGGTTAAATAACCTAACCATAGTTAACAAAAAATAACTATGGTTAACATAAAGTAACTACGGTTAAATTAAAGTAACTACAATTAGTTAACCTAACTAGGGTCAATTAACTAAGCCGACCAAGGTTAATCCAATTAATCCGTCATTAAGCTCACTAATCCATAATTAACAATAATTAATCTATTCCTAAATGTAATTAACGTCCCTAATTAGAGTTTAGAAGTTAACTCACAAACTCAACGGCCGGCCATGTCGAACGATCAACGGCGATGATTCAAGCGTGACAACGACGATCCTCGATAGCTCTCGGCCGCTCGGCTTAGCATGGTGATTGGCGGCATGAGCTCGGGGGTAGTGCGTGGCTTGGCGATGACAACCCGCGGCGGCGCAAAGAATGAACGACAAACGGAGAAACTTCAATTGTCGCCGAACAAACCAAGTCTCCATCGACTAGCCTCTCTGTCCAATTTCGAACCACAAAATTTCATCAACTTTATAGACAATTAGCCCTCATATCCAAACGGCCCTCAATCTTACAATCGCATAGGAGAAAATAGAGTTCGATTCATCCTTTGGACAAGCTCAAACTAGCGATTTCTTCTCGGGCGTGCGCAGAAATCCGAGAAAGAGAGGGAGCTCGAGATGAGGAAGATTTCACACGAAAATAGAGGGGAAGAGAGTCATGGCCAAGCTTGGGGAAGAAGAAGAAAAGGTGGGGCCCACGGGTCAAATCCCCATTAATTGTTTTGTCCTATATGAATAATATCAAGGGGTAAAATGGTAATTTGGCTTACTAGGGGTAAAATAGCCCATCGGTACTAAAACCGAGAGCATTATTGAAAATTTCACAACTAGGATTCGGTCAATGCTGGACTCGAGCGCAAAGGGTCTCAATACTACGATGTGATGGCTCGACTACAACTCCTCAAATGGTCCCGAAACCTCGAACCGAGTTCTCCTTTCTTGCCAAAATGAGATGTCCCTCGCATAGGTAATATCTTCAGGAAAACAAGATTACCCTCTTTATCAAATACAAGACCCTTATGGTCATTACCTCACTCAACCTTGTAGCCTTAATATGCTTTTCTTGAGCACTCGATTACTTGTTTTCCTTAATTGCCACATCTCATAATCTTAACCTTATTCTAGGTCACCACCGATCTCTATAACTCATAGATTCAACAAAACCATAATATGTCATCCACTCATAACTTGCCATTATGAACCTTTCACGTTCATTTCCACAACACTTTGATCAACATGCACCTCATGGTTCCGTTGGTTACGGTTTTCGCACAAAATACATTTTCAAATTAGTCCGATGCAATCCTCGGATATTTGGAAATCAACCTCCGAGCATTCCATGACGCAATCTAGAGCTCTGCGAGACTTATCATTACAGGCACATACAAACAACACATCCCTCATATAGACAGGATCTTCTCCATCAACAACTTCAGAGGTATCACAATAGACTTTCACCAACTTCCCACTAGGCAATCCGGACATTTTCACATCTTTGTCCATAGTACTTCAATCCACTCATTGTGTTGTTATTCTCCACTGGATCTTAGAGATGCAATGCTACGCATTTTCGAAAAGAAAAAAAAAAATTCAGTTTGAGAACCAACTTTAATGCAATGTATCTTTTAATAAGGGTCGACTTAACACAATGCCTAGACCCACCTTTCAATGTGTAACTTGGTTCATTCCTGCTCCCATCGACATCTTAGAAGGCTGCTAGAAGCTGCTCCTTGCTCGAACCATTCTGTCTCGGCGTCACTTCCCGCCCTCGTCGACCGGGATCGTTACAGTCCACTAGCAAGGGCGACGAGGGCCCCGGCACCCTCACTATGGCTTGCGAGGGCTAGGATGAGGGTTCACAATGCCCTTACAAGGCACATGCAATTTTCTCGTTCTTCACTTCCAAATTCATTTCTTCTTTTTTTAATTTTCAAACTAAGGAAACATCTTTAACTGGAAATGAGGTCAACACGATCAAGGAAAGATCTTGTGAGCCCTCGCATGATCCAACGGACACTATGTACTGAGCTTCATCTTAGTTGGGTCTAGCTAATGAGTTTCTTTAGGAATGGATTAACTTGTATATATCGGCATTGAAGTGTCAATTAGCTCGAATCCGTCTCATTTGGGCTGGTAGCATTCAATTTACTCGTCTAATGAAAGAACTTTGCGATTTTACATATTTAAGAGGTATGATACATAGACATCACCTTTCTTTTGAAAAAATTACCGAAAAAAATCTTAAATCTATTACAATTATAGCAATTCAGTTCTAAATCCTTTTTTTTGTGCCAATTCAATCTCAAAATTTTTGGTATTTATGCCAACTCAGTCCTTCCCGACAACTATTGCCTAATTCACTAACATAGACGCCAAAGCCGACATAGCCAAATTTAATAATTTTTTCTATTTTTTTAAATTGTTTCTCTATTTTTTCCTCTTCCCTTCTTCTTCCGCTAGTAGGTTACGGGACCTCGACAACCGGCCGGAGGAGAAGGCCGGCGAGGCTCGACCCGTCGCCCACCGGGCGAGGGTAAGCTTCGCCATGTGCCGGGCAAGGCCGACCTCACCCTCTCTAGTGGCCGGGAGGACAAGCCTTGCCTTAGGCCAATGAGGTCCGGCTATCGGCTAGAGGAAGAAGAAAGGAAGGAAAAAAATAAAAAGAAAGAAAATATTAAAATAGCCAATTCCGACTAGAGTTGATCGAAATCATTGAATTGACACAAATACATAGGAATTAGGACTGAATTGACACAAAAAATTTAATACTAAATAGAAACAATTACTATATATTTAAGATTTTTTTTTGGTAATTATCCCCGTTTCTTTCATTAGCTTGAGATGTAGCTATCGAATTATTTCCATGCTTCAATCTTTCTTCGAGGTGCTAGTACAAGTCAAATTAAATAATTAAATCACCACCTTCGGGCTATCTCAACCTCAATATTCGTTGACTAGATGCAACATGGTGATGTCTCATTATTAACAGTAGAGGGTAATAAAGCATTATTGGCAAAATTTGTCAACTTTTTTAGATTTACAAAAATAGTTAACCAATAAAAATCATTATCATTGACAATACATCTGTCTAAATATGTTCATGGACAATTGAAAATAATTTTCATCTATTTATTTTTAGAAGTGATACAAGTAATTATTTTTTTAAAATATCTATCAAATTATTATTATTGCAAAACAAATGAAGCCTTAATCAGCAAAACTTCCTCATGAAAATAAAAAAGAACAACAAAGCCCTCAATTCTGCACTATAAAAACCATGTCTCCATTCCATATGCTTGTTTGCGCCTCAACCCTTCCCTTCGGCATTCTTTCTCTTCTTCTTTTTTCTAGAAAAGTGCCCATAAAGTGTTAAAACTTATTACGAAAGTGTAGTTAAGTTTTTAAACTTAACAAAATCCAATCCCGTCATGTGACTTGTCATGTGGAGGTAATCAAGTCCTCTTTTTAACTCCTTCTAATTTGACAAATGAAAATTGCTAACGTAGCTAAAACATGAAAGACAATTCTATAATTAAATGTAATAGAAGATTGATTAAAGATAATTAAATTATTTTTTAATAGCCAAAAAAGCCAAACGGCTATCGCCGTCGGCCCACCATAGTGAGCCCTTCCCGGTGATGGTAGGGTGCCGGTTTTCCTTTTTATTTTTGAAGTTCGCTTATTTTTTAATCTAATTTAAACAAATTTTCTATTAAAAAATCAAAATCGAACCAAAATGACTTCATTTTAAGCCATGTCAATGCTACGTAGGAAAGAGAAAATAATAGAAAAAAGGGTGGCGCTATTTCTACTCCCATTTTGACTAAGGCACTCCTCTTTTCAATCAATAGATCAAAATACATTTCTCCCTCTTCAAGTTATTGTTTCTTTTTTCATCAACCTAACAAACATAACTACCTTTATTTCTATTTTTCCTTTTAAATATCAAATTCGCAATGTAAATATCAAATTACACCCAATAAAATATCATTCTATAATGCACTATGTTATCACTTTTCCTAGAGAAGTTCATTATTCTTAATTTATGATCTCACGCTTTTAATTACAAAAGCTATATAAAATGTTAGAAATTTATAGTTATAACGGTTTATGAATACACAATTAATTGTCAATTTTTTATGAAATAATTTGAGGAAAACTTTATTTCAAAGTTGAAATTTAAAATCCAATATAATTATCAAGTAGATTTTCATTTTGTGTGTAATTTTCAAATAGACTTGTAGGTTTCTAAAGTTACGAATTGCTTATTTGTGCTTCTTTTTTTTACCTTTTCATTTTTTAATATGAATTACAAGATGGGCTTGAAAGTTTGTTTACATATTCTGCACTTTCAAACTTGTATAAGATTTTTTGGGGAAAATTTTAAGCATATTTTAAATGTTTTTATCCACTTGCTATGAGATTGAATTTACAATCGATATTAATTCATTTCATTATATCAAAAGTTAAATAGCATGAAATTTCATTTTTTTTCCTTTATGCCTTTATCCGTTTTAATCATATCTAAATACAAATATGTTTCAGATTTTATTTTGCTTTTAACAAATTAATCTTTTCCATTTTATCAGGATCGACTAAAAATAAAGGTAGATTTTGTGGATTAGCCTTGATAGAAAAAAGAAACATTTAATTGAAGAAAGAAGAGGGTATTTTAGTAAGTTAACTAGCAAAAAATGAATAGCTTAGTCAAAATGGGAGTGGAAATAGCATCGCCCAAAAAAAGGCGAAGTTAGTATTTTATGTTAGTCAAGTTGGGCTGACCTACGAAAACTCGATTGCACTAATTTGACAAGTTTTTGAACTCCATCACATATTCGCAACAAGTTTTTAGACTTCGACTCTATTATCTATATTTTTTGTTTATAACTTTTAGTCTTTTGATAAATCATAATTATTTCGGCTTTAATCCCCATTTGACCTTTAACAGTAGTAGGTGAAGTGACAAACAAACCATTTTTTGCAAATCTGATCCCAGGGTTAGTGTTGATCGCTCTATAAATCCCAAAACAAGGAGGACAAATTCAAAGCATTTTCCATAAAGGATTACCTGTAGGATAACTAGTGAGTGACCAGCTCTTTTGGGTTCGATTCATTGATTTTGTTGGGAAATTATATTTGATTTTGAAGGAAACAAAACTCACATACCTTGTTGAAAAGACTTTGATTTATAATTTGAGGATTTACTACAAATATATCTCTAAGATTTTTATACGAAATGAGCTTAATGCTTTTATTTTGATAGAAGCATGTAAGATTCGTGGTAGATGCAGACTCATACAAAACTCATATGAAGAGATATATTTCGAACTACTATGAACTCTTGTGCACCATATTCTACTTTTTTGTCTCTGTTACCTGTTTAGTAGAAGTGTTGCATGATTCTATTAACTACTTTTGGTCTTATCAAACTTGATTATTTTATTTTCACATTATGTTTGAAAGTTTGATAAAAAACAAACTATTCATCTCGGTCGCTGCTGCACCAAAGAGAGGGCGGGGACCCACTTGCTTGTGTATTGTCCCTATGATTGAAAAAGAAGGTGGGGATGCAAACGACAAGACCACCCACCTTCTTCATTTTGTAGCATTCCCTCCACCCCAGCCGGGAGCATCATCCCCATTCATTCCCCCACCCACACCCAACAAAATAAACAAACAAAACGAATAGATGAATGAAAACATCGTTTCATGACTAGGTGACTGGAAAAATTATTCCTACTTTTAAATTTTAGCACCCCGCAAAATTTTTGTTACTTACTTTTTTTTCAAATGAAATACTTGAAAAGTTTCAAAAACACGTAGAAATTGATATGTGAAATTGCTTATAACCTTTTTATAAGATCGTGATAATTTCAATATGACCATATAGAAATAAGAAATTGATAAGTTATTTCTTCAACGTGTGATTTTATCAAACATGTAATTTGGGATGAACCTCCAGCAGATGATCGCCAATACAAGGGGTGCCTATGTCTCCTCCACTTCTTGCGGTGACTTACCGCTACCGGCTCAGCCCGTCTCCGCCCGTGCTACCCCGCCCTCCCACGTGCGTCCTCCTCCACACTCTCTCTTTTTCTTGTTCCTATGATGCAACAAATAAAGAGAGATAAACCAAAGTAATGTACATGATAAATCGATCAAAGCAAATCTGAAAAAAATAGGATGTTTAGAACTAAATTGACCAAAAAAAAAAAAAGACTTAAGATTGAATTGATACAATTGCAAGATGTTTAGGATTTTATCATGCAATTGTATCATGCACCTTCTTCTCTGAAGCTCCTCACGATCACCATAACTATTGAAGCTTGTATGTGGAAAGGAGTTTGGGTGCGTAGCATCTCGTCCTTACCAACTCGCCGTCACTCCTTTTGCACTCTTCTTACAAGAAGCACGCTCTCGTTAGTGGCCGGCGGGGGTAGTCCATTTGTGATGATATAAACACAAAAAGTTAAATCTGTTTACCGAGAGAATATGCCACTACAGTTATTTACTCTACAATAAATAGAAAATTAACAAAAAAATTAATTGACAAAAAAAATTACCGGGAGAACATGCCACTACAGCTATCTAATCTATAATAAATAAAAAATTACCAAAAGGACTAATATGACACAAATGCAAAAAGTTTAGAACTGAATTGATAAAAGAAAAAGATTTCAATTGAATTGATTCAATTGCAAGATTGTTGTAACAAATGCGTAAAGCAAACACGGAACACAAGGATTTACGTGGTTCCATCAAAGTGATCTACGTCCACGGGCGAGGCAAAACAGGATTCCACTATAATCAAAGAGAGTACAGACATGTAAGTCGGTCTTATCGATCGAACAAAAGCACACGGCTCACAAATCTCTCATGTAATGAAAAAGCAAGATGATGAACTGGACTAAATCTCATCGGCTCACAAGTCTCTTATCGGCCCAACTCTCCGCGTCACGAACTAAATCTCAATTTTTTCTCCACTTTTGGGCTGCACAAAAAATATGTCGGGTCGGGTGATGAACCGGACCAAGTACATAAAATTCAAGACATATTTAACACAAGATGTTTAGGATTTTTTTGGTAAGTTTCTATTTATTATAGAGTAGATAGATGTAGTTGTTTTTCTGCATTATGATTTAATATCGTTCAAATGCTGTCTATTTTAATTTATTGCTTAATTAAGCACAAAGAAGTAGCTTGTTTGTCGATCTCATCCTAGACGAGATAGAAGAAAAAATCAATTAGGGCTCTATTTGTTGCACAAAAAATAATTAGTGAAATATATTTTTTTAAGAATGATCACTTATATCGCTTATTGAAATGAACAATCAAAAATTGTATTCATACCTTCACAAAAATATATACACATAAATCGTTTTCGCTAATGAAAATATTTTCTATATATTTCAGGTGATATAAGTGTTCATATTTAGGAATATTTTTCAAATCATTAATTTTTGCGAATCCTAAGAAATAATCTATTTTCGGGGATGCTGTTGGAAAGTTTTCATGTGGTCTCCTTGAATTTGTGCTTCTTTTTTCAAGGGAGTGATCAACTTTTAGAGTACGCTCTTAGTCTTCTGTCACAAAAGATACAAAGTAAAATTTCCTATTTTATACAGCATTATTCGTCGAGTGATTTTGCTATACATTGCGTACTTAATGAATGGTACATAATATTAATAATAAGATTGTTATTATCCATATAAACTCGCCCCCAAAGTATTTAATCCGAAATTCGTCCTGTGAGGTACCTATCAAAGCGTCAACCACTCGTACAATACTGATTGAGAAATTGAATTCAAATCAAGTAGTTGGGTGAACCGGGTTATATCCATACGAAAAATAAGGAAAGCAGGCTCTCACTCCCTTTTCCACCGCCTCAAATGACTGAATTTCATTATTATTATTAATTGATTTGTTTTCTCTAAAATTAAATGAATGGTTGATGTAATGGTGGCTGAACGAGGCACACTTAATTTGCTTTTCGGTAAATGTGAACCGGTGTAACTTGATTCTACGGCACAATACACCTCCACGTTAGATGATGAAAGTCAGTTTTTTTTTTTTTGTTCTCATTTAAATGATGTGTTAAGTAAATAGAGAATGGCAGACTCATCGATGGGCAATTTCCGCCCATCTCCAAAGGGGCTAGCGGAGGTCGCCGGTCCCTACCAGCCCCAAGCGAGGGCTGATGAGCCTCCCCGGCCCCGGCGAGGGCTCCCAAATCTAGGCAACGCCAGCCCTACTTTGGGGCTAGCAACCATTGCCCGCCCTAGTCGGTGCCTCACTAGCCCCGGGTGAGGGCACGAGATTTGGGCGATGCCGGCGCTCACCCGGGCCGAGCGAGTGTCATCAACAAGGCCTTGCCCAAGCTTAGCAAGGGTTGCTGGCGATAGGTAACAACGCCCCACCGAAGATCCTGTAATTTTATTTCTTTTTTCGAAAAAATATTTAGAATGAATTGGCATAAATGCATAAGGTTTAGGACTAAATTGACACAAATACGGATATATGGTTGAATCTACACAATTGCAATAGGTTTAAGGCTTTTTTGATAATTTTTTCATGACAAAGGTGATGTCTGTACAGGATCTCTTAAACGTGCAAAATCGCAAAGTTCTTTCATCTGACAGGGTAAATTGAACTCTACTAACCAAAAAAAGAATCAGAGCTAATCCACACTTCACAGCCAATATATTTGGGATTAATCCGTTCCTAAGGAAAGTCATTAGCTGGACCTAACTAATACGAAGCTCAGTAAATTTTATCCGTTGGACCTGTGTGGGCTCATGAGATCTTATGTTGATCGTGTTGACCTCATTTTCAAATCAAAGATGTTTCCTTAGTTTGAAAGTCAAAAAAGAGGAAGTGAATATGAAAGCGAAGGACAGAAACATTGCATGTGCCTGAAGGGCGTCGCGGAACCCTCACCTAGGCCATCGTGAGCCACAGTGAGGGCATCGCCAGCCTCTTTCGCCCTTGCCCGCAAGCCCTTCCCAAATTTGGCGAGAGCCGCGGACCAATGGCGGTGACTCCACGGCCCTTAGCCAATGTCCTGTAGCTCCGCAGCCCTTTGAGCCAAAATCAAAAATGAAAAAAAGAAAAGCAAAAGAAAACGAAGATAAGAAAAGAAAAGAAAAAGAAAAATAATGAAAAAAGTCAATAAAAATAATTTTAAAAATATTAAAATATTATTAAAAATTGTCCATGTTAGCGTTGGCTGTGCCATATAATTTGGCTAGCGTCCACGTAAGTGATCCTAGTTAAAACCTGCTATATAGACTTAATTGAGAAAACATAAAAAAGTTTATGTCTTAAAAAGAAGGTAAAATTAAAAAGTTTAATACTGAATTGACAAAACTGCAATAGATTTAAGATTATTTGGATAATATTTTTCACTAACACATGGAGTGTGGAATCTCGGACGCGTCGCATAAAATGTAAATAATGATAAAAATCTTAGCCTAATGGGATGCATTCACCGCATCACCATCACATGATTGGCATCATATGAAACAATGCTAAAAAGGCAGTACATCTTTGTCAAGGAATGAGAATCGAAGTGCCAATCTAACCAAAGATCTATCATTTAGAGAGAGAGAGAGAGGGGCAAACGGCGATAGTGTGGGGTTGGTTCCGGCTAGATATATAGTTGTCAAGTGATTGTGGAAATTTCTTTCTCCACTATTTCTCTTTTAAATAATTTGCATTTACGTTATTATAGAAAAATGTAAATTTTCAGAAAGAAATAGCAATGGGGACCTGAAAAAAGGGATATAAGTGAATACATTGCTCTATATTTCATATAAAACCAATTTAATTGTGTGCATGGTGAATGCACACTACGCGTACTATCAAAAAGAAACGAACTCTCGAATCTTTTTAAACTCGAGAAATTTGGATTTGACATTCGTTTGTTGTGGGTCTTGCCTCATGCTGGCACTGAATGAATGATACAGATGATAGGGCAGGGGCTAAGGCAATAATCTCTATGCGAATTAGAATGAACTTTGATGAATAAAGGAAGAATTGGTAGCTACTATGAAAGTCCATCCTAATAGTCACCAAGTCAAACGGTGAAAAAAAATCATCACTTCTTCACTCGATTCCTAATATGTGGATTACTCATTGATTCACATTTCATTTCATTCATGATGGTTTTAACCGGTTCAGGACATCGATGCTATAGAAACTAAAGCTAGGTCTTGTTAAATGGTTCTCTTTCGGCAAAAGGACACTAGAAGTGTCAATATCTCGGTACGAGCTCACTTTAGTGCCAATATTTTTTCTGATCACTTAAGTTCCAAATCGGGAAAAAAACAATCATTTAAATGCCAATTCCAACCAAAAATGATTATTTAAGTATTAATTTCGGCCAAACAAGACATGTGATTTTTTTAATATTTTTTAATATTACGTGGCATTTATTTTAAAAAAATCAACCCACGTGGCGTTCACCTGGAGTCCACATGGTGTCCATGTGGACTGTTCACCCTAACAATAGCTATATTTTTTAAAAAATTAAAATCAAATAGAAAATAACTTAAATATGAAAAAATTGCAGAACTTGCAACGGCGAGGGTCACAGTCCTTGCTTTGTTGCCGCTACCGCCCTACCATCACCGGAAATAGTTGGCGAGGGCGGGGAATGGCCGATGGGGGCCATCAAGACCCAAAGACCCCGTCTAGGCTTCGCCGGGGGTTGGCGAGGGCGACCTCACCTAGATCTAAGGTGGGGAGAGTTGTGACGCCTTCGGAATTTTAACGTTTGTAAGATAACTAGACTTAGTTTAAGTCTAATTGTGAATTCCAGTTTGTTGTATAAAATTAGATTTTTGAGAATTTAAGTGACAACGGTTGGATATTTTCTAAGACGTCGGTCGACTAGATTAGACTTCGGTAGTTAGTTGTCGTACAATAGGATTGAGACCCTCACATCCAAGCCTAACCCTAACCGAGCCCGAGTTGTGAAAAAACCAAGTACTTCTCCGTTAGTTGAACCAAATGTTCAACCAGTCCTAAAATGCTAAATGACCAAAATGCCCTTGCATTCATACACAAAAAGCCAAGAAATTCAAACGCGATTTGACACTTATCAACCTCACCTTTTCAACCACAAAGGTCACATCCCAACAATCCATCCCCTCATGTCTTTTCAAGTCAACTCTCTCTCTCTCTTCTTCTTTCCCCTCTCTCTCTCTCCCTCTCTCCCCTCACTCCCCCTCCCCTCACCCGACGACCCCCACCTCCCCTCTCACTTTGCGCCGGCCACCTTCATCGCTAACCCCACCACTTAGTTGCCGCCATTTGCTCCCACCATCTCCAGCCCGTCAACCGCCCAAGCCACCCCCGTGTCGCCCTCCGCCGGTTACCCACGACCCCGACGCCTCACCATCCTCCTTTTCCCTCTTCGGTTTTCGCCAACCACACCATCGTTGCTCACCCCCCTCCCCGACGCCACCTCGGCCGAGCACCGCAACCATCCCACCTTGCCGAGGATCCCGTCGCCCCTAGCTACCACCGAATGGTACCGCCGCCCTCACCGTGCCATTAACCACCATGGGCCGATGACGACCCCGTGAACTCGAGGGATTACCGCAAGTGCCTTGCCATCGTCCCCGCCGTCGGTTGCCGAGACCGAGAATGCCATGGGCCGTCACCAAGCCACCGGTTCTGCGCATTTCGTGATCGTCATCGTCATATTGTGAGTTAGGCCCTAACTCTTGGTTAGGACGCTAATTGCATTTAGAATTAATTTAATTAGTATAATAGAGTGTTTCGTAGACTAATTATGATCGATTTAGTTAGAAACTCAGTTTAGATTAAATGGGCACAATTAAATAAGTCGACTAACTAGCTAGGTAGACTATGGCCGCGTGATGTTTAGACCGAATTGTTTGGCTAGTTGTTGTTGTTTGATCGCGAGTGAGCAATAGGTTAGAGATGAGTGGGCGATCAACTATTTGATGGATTGGATTTATAAAGGCTCGATTTCATCAAATCAAAATTAATAATGACAATCGGGTTAACTAAGTACATTTATTAATCGTTGTGATCGATTGCCTATTTGGTCAGCCGAGTGTTATAGATGAATTTATGAGTGTCGGTCATCCAAGATTAGATGCAAAGTCTCGGTTGATAAACTGTGCATTCATATGACCACATGTAGAACTAAATTGCATGTTTTAGCATGAAAATGGCCTTAGGCCAAGTTTTTTAGCACGACTATATAGGGATTCGGCTAATTGCAAAGATAAGACTTGACCGGGTGTTCGCCGAATGTGCTTGTGTGGTCATATGATGAATCTAAATCGTGCTAGTCGTACGGAACCCCGACAAGTTAAATGCCGTGCCGGTCGTATGGAACCACACAACTTGTCGGATGCACGTCAATCTATGCCGTCGGGTTGATCAAATGTCTGCTCGCAGCTTGTGACGGACCGAAATCCCTACAGGGATTTCCGGTAGCTCGTGTCTTGTTGATCGAAATCACGCGGACTACTAGATATCGTCGCCGGAAGTAAGGGACGAAGACCGGTTATGCCGATTAACATCAACGATCTTGGTGTCAAGCCACACTAGTCGTGTGCGCGGGGCCTGTTGGCCTTATTTGTAATAAAATGGATTGCGTGTGGTGTCTTGTGTATGCAACTTGATGTAATGCTATGCCGGTGGTTGTTTGATGTGATTGATGTGCCGTGTTAAGCACTTGTATTATGTGTGGCTTGAGGCTGGTAAGTTATAGGTGGTTGATATTATATGTTGTGGTTATGTACTATTGGCGAATGCTCGAGGGAATTATACCCTAGTCGGGCTTAGTCGTTGACTCGGTGAGATTTGTTCTTACCCCATTGTGGTTAACTTTTTCAGGTCCAAGGTAATGGAAAGGCGCGTCACATTTGGCGTCCCCTACGATCGGTCGTTCTATATCATACATCATCCGATTGTAGGTAAGGACTAGGTTTGGGAGCACCACGTCAAGACTTTCCGGGTGGACGAGGGGTTGAGCAACCTAGTGGCCCATCTCTTTAAAGCTCGATTCTTTTGTGAAGGGGATCGGGTTTTGGCCCACTCCGTGGATTTGAGGGGCTACCTAACCCAATCTCTCACTTCCCCGCCTACGATCCGATGGACACCGATACGCCCGACGGGGAAGTAGTGGACCCCAAGCTCGACTACGAGAGTTCGTGCCGTCCATGGCATCGATATTGTCGTCTTATCCTCTTTTGATAATGGTCGGGACTAGTGGTCGTAGGCATGAGGTGGGTCTTTTGAGTGGAGCTCGTTGATGTTGAGGACGAGGGTGTCGTAACCCCTCTTTTGGAGTAGGTGAGAAACTAACCCTTCCCGACCCACTTGCCTTTTTCTTGGTCCTAGGAAGCCGCCCTGAAGAATGGGGTTGTAAAAGCTATATAGCTACGTAGGGTTAACAATCATCCGTTATTAGTAGTGAAATGAAATGTCTTTTGTTAATTGATTGTTGTTATGATTTCCTACTTTATTATCCTCGTGATCTTGTTATCCGAGAGTGTTCGTTTCTTAATAATAAGATAAAAAAAATGGATCGATAACGCGCCTAGGACGTTATCCTTTATGACCCGAGGGGTGATTTGGTAGTGTTGTCACGTGTCGGGAGATTGGGGCGTGACATGTTGTCACAGGTGTATTTCACGGCTTTTTTCATGTTATAATGAAAACAAATAATGGATTTATGATCTAATTTTATAAAATTCATGTTATATTGTTTATTTTGGCAATAGTGACATGTTCTATCGGGTAAACATATTTAACTTTTTTTTTCGACAAAAGAAAAAAACAGATTTAACTTTTTATGTTTATATCATCACAAATGGACGGGTACAGTGTTCACACGTGTTTGATTTTTCTCAACATATCTACATTAAAAAATATCAAATCCAGAAGAAAAAAGCCAAAAAGACAAAAGAAGAAGAAAAAAGCGGGAAAGCCTATAAGATTCGGATTGCTTCAGGTGGTTCTATTAAGGGGGAAATTTATGAAAAAAAATTTAAACTTATTGCAATTGTGCAAATTCAAACTTTTAAACTTTTTTTTATCAGTTCAATCCTAAATCTTTTGCATTCTTGGGAATTCAATCATTCCAACTAACATTTTCCGACCGGTACTGACCTGGTAATTTTTGATGATATTTAATATTTTTTGAATTATTTTTAATCACCTATTATTTTCTTTTTATTTTTCCCTTTTTTTGCTTTCCCTCCCTTTTTCTTCCTTCAGGTGGTCCCTTGTCACTTGCCTAACGGGATCGTCCGGAGACCAAGGCCGGCGAGGTCGCCCTTGCCGACCACTAGGAAGGACGAGCCTCGCTATCGCTAGGTGAGGTCGCACCTAGCCCAACCTGTCGGCGACGAAGAGTACGAGAGGAGTGGCCAAGTGGAAAATATATAGTTTGAAAATTATTTGTTTAAGAATCATCACTTGTACCGCCAATAAAATGAATGAACGAAAAATACATTCGTCGTTCACGAAAATGTTTAGACATAAATTGATATCTACACCTTAATTGATATGGATGAGCATACATATTGATTAATAGTATAGATCTTGATACATCCTTGCCTATCTAGGTATCATTCCATTGAAAATTGATTTTAGAGTATAGATGCTTATGACCATATCAGACCGTGATACGGAAAGTGAGGAAAACCAGTTGGAGAAAGCATTTTTTCTTTGTTCACTCAATCCGAACCGAGGACGAGTTTTTGGAGTTAGCTCACCCTCATGCGATCACGACTCTTTGTCACGGCCATTGTAGCACGTGCGGCTTGGCCAAGGTATTTAATACATGTTGTTATTCCTGGATCCAAAGGGGAATATGTTCGATGAAAACCTTTCATATATACTAATAATTTTAAGAGAGATAAACCATCATTTTTAGGAATATTTTTCACATCATGCATTTTTCACGAGAATTGAATAAATAAAACATTTTTTTGGATGCCCACGGAAAACTTTCATTAGGTCACCTTGAATTTCTGCTTCCTTTTTAATGGAGCGATCAACTTTTATAGTACACGCTTTACTTTTCTATCACAAAATATGCAAAGTAAAGTTTGCTGTTTAATACAACGCTATTCATCGAATGGTTTTGCTATACATTGTGTACTTAATGAATGGGGCCAAATATCAAAGTTAATTTTGAGGTAATAATAAGAATGTTCTTATTCATATAAACTCACCCCTAGAGTATTTAATCGAAATTCGCCGTTGATGGTACCTGTCAAACCATCAATGAAGGTTTATATGTGGTTTTAATTCAGTCATATGATCCCGCCTAATTTAATACAATCATCATGTGAATCGCTAGAAATATGTGAAGCGTATGTCTAACCCAATATCGAAAGTTTTGGAAGGGGGTTAGAGCAGGCTACCATGAAAAAAAGATTTCTTTTTAAAGTGCAGTGCGAGGCTATTGGATCAAATGACAAATAGAATTTTTCAGTCCAGATAATCACAATTGCTTGCATATCGAGTTTAATCTAATTATTTGAAAGTAGAGATATTGCATGAGTTTTAGTTATATTTTCCCTAGTCCATGAATAGAGAAAACCGCGAGATCAGATAATAAAAAATTTAATGCTTTAATCTGTAACTAGAAAAGTTGAAAATTTGTAAGTTTGCATTGTTTGCTCGAAATTTGCGTGGGACATTATAAAAGCAGAAACTTTTCAAGGAATAGTAACATCATTAAAAATACAAATCACAATGATTAGTCCAAGCCCAAAAGTTCCCAAATTGTTTTTGCATTCTCTACGAGAAAATCTGGATGGCCTAATCTCTTTGCTGAGTCAAACAGAAAATCTGATTTCTCTGGAATTCCTAATCTCCTTGCTAACCATCTCTATCCTTAGTCAAACACTCTAAAATTTGATTTCACGTGGAGAGAGAGAGGGATGCGTGAAACTCAAAAAATCACGTTGGCTATATATAGATCTCCCTCTCCTGTCTCGCTTTGATATCTCACTGGACTGTGGAATTTCTCTTAGATATCTCTCTCGATATTTCAGTTCCATTCAATGGCAACGCAGGAACTCCATGACATGGCCTCCGGGCATCTCCTAGCCGAGACTGAAGAGGAGATAGTCTCGGATGAATGGGAGGATTTGGATTTGAATTTGGAGATAGTCCCCCAGACTCAAAGCGAGGATTTGGAGGTATTATTATTTTCAGTATTTTTTATATCTAGATGTTATATTCAATGCTGATTTAGTATTAACTTACTCTGCGCATCAACCAGAACGCAAACCAGAATATCCAACCGGCTCCAGTGAACTCCAATCGTCCACCGAATTCGTGCCCAAACTTTTTTCGTTTTAAGATGTGCGGTGGTAGCCTCCATCACCTTGATCTTGCTTGGTTTCGGTCAGATTCTCTTTTCTCTCTCTGAATTGATGGTAAAAAGATAATAAGATTTTTTTATGCGTTCTTATTTTTTTCTTGACTTTTGATAGAATCAGGAGTGTTGAACGAGACAATAGCCACTCTAAAGAGAGACCAAAAACTATTTGACAAGGATGAGGACTTCACGGCGATGATCCTCCACATGATAGCACTCCTCGGATCGGTGCTCATGGGGCTGACTGCCGATAGGTTCGGCCGCCGGTCAACCATCCTCTTTGTTGGTGTCTTGTTTTTCATCGGCCCGTTCTGTATGGGTTTTGCTTCCAACAATTTCTGCCTCATGTTGGGCCGTATGATCGCTCAAGTCGGGGTCGGCTACACCCTTGCAATTGCCCCTATATACGTGGCCGAGATGTCTCCTGCTTGCTTTCGTGGCTTGTTCTCCTCTTTGCCTCAGGTAATTAATTATCCTTTTTTCTCTCTCTTTTTTCGCTAATTTTGCAGCATCTTTTCTATTTTTTCATTTGTTATCAAAATTCTTTGTGTATGTTAGACCGTGTATTTTGGTGGTGTTGGTTTAGGCGTTCATCAACGTGGGCAACATTCTCGGCCATGTCAGCAATAATTACTTCTCCAAAATGAAATTCAAGTGGTGGAGTCTTATGCTATGCGAGGGAGGAATCTCTTTGGTCTTGCTTGCCATGGCGGTCCTCACCATGCCTGAGTCCACCAGGTGGCTCCGTGTCTTACAGGGACGCCTACGCGATGCATGGCTCATCCTTGCCATGCCAGAATCCCCGCGGTGGCTCGTCATGCGGGGACACCTACGCGATGCACTCGTTGTCCTCGCGAGGACTTCCAAGTCCAATCAAGAAGCCACGCTCCAGCTTGCAAAAATCAAAGAGGCTGCTGGTATCCCGGAAAACCGCAACGAGGACATTGTCAACATGGAGGGCATCGAGATTGGGGGGTTATGGACCCGATCGACCTATCATATGCTAGCATGCGCTATAGGGATCCAAATCCTCCGACAGATTTCCGGCTTTGATACTATTGTATTGTACAGCCCAAGGATTTTCGAGAAGGCTGGCTTCACATTCTCAGACGATAAGTTTCACCTGACCCTTGGAGTTGAGGGTGTAAAGATGATATTCACCCTTCTCGCCGCATTCCCCCTTGACAAGTTCGGGCGACGGCCGTTTCTATTGAGCAGCATTGGGTTCATGATTGTCTCGCTCTTGACACTTGGAATGAGCCTCACGGAGATCGACCAAAGTGAGGAGGAGGGTAAGTGGGCGCACATAATATGCATCATCTCATTGTTCGTCTATATGGCCTCATTCTCGATTGGGATGGGGCCGATCACATCAGTTTACACTTCGGAGTTGTTCCCACTGAGGTTGCGTGTAAAGGGATGTGCAATCGCCTTCGCCGCAAACCAATTGGTGAGTGCATTGATGTCACTGGCATTCTATTTTCTTTACGAGACGTTAACCCTCAGCGGGGCTGTCTACACGTTCGCGGTAGCCTCATGCATTGCGTGGGTAGTCTTCTTCGTGATAATGCCGGAGACGAAAGGGCGGACGCTGGAGGAGATGGGCCAATTTTTTGGTAAATTCACCCGGTGGCATTCCGTGGCGAAGGAGATAGACGCGGCAAGGTCCGCGGGGGACAGACATAGATACAAAGAACAACCGCGTGATGCGATTGGGGCCATGTGATACTAGATGTCTTTGTTAAGTAATTTCTGTTTGAAATAGATAATGTTCGTGAATTAGGGGCATAGTAGATATCTTTGTTAGGTAATTTCTGTTTGAAATATATAATGTGCGTGAGAGATTCTGGAGGTGATTTCTGTTTGAAATAGATTGGATTTTGATGATGAGCTCGTATAGTGTTCAGTATATCAGAATATCTCCTCTTCTTGTTCTCACTGCGTCTAGCTAATCAAATACAAAAGAAGAGGGTGTGGGTAATTTCTATTTGAAATAGAATTTTTTTTTTTTTGTTGGGGGTTGGGGTTTTGTGTGCATCTGGAACCATCAATATAAGCGTGAGAGGAATATGACATGACGTATAGGATGAACCCTAAACTACTTCATCCTTTTGGCAACCGCGGACGCATCGTACCAACGAATCATGCCCTCCTCTTCCTTCTAAATCTTCCGACGCGTCACTTTTCAAATGTCCTCTCTCCCTCGTATTTATGGAATTGTAACTATTAATATTTCTTATCGTTATTTCTCTTGGTACGACAATCTTAGGGTATCTTTGGTCTAATTTTGAGGAAGAATTATTAAAAAAAATCTTAAATTTAATGCAATTGTGTCAATTAGTTTAAAATATTTTTTTATATCAACTTGAGTATTAAACCCTTATACGTCCATGCCAATTGAGTCCATCTAAATAATTTTAACTGAAAAGCACTCACCTAGACGACTAATTAAGCTAATTTTGGGTCTAATTTTTTTGTTTCTCATTGACATACTAGATTATATAATTGGGCATTGAAAAAATCTCGCATATCTTATTGGTCGTGGGTGAGTCGAGGATGTTTTGTCTGTCATCATTCTTTTCGATGAATGTTGACACTAGATAAATAAATACAAGTTGCAAAAGTATTTCCTTATATATAATCGATTATGTCTAAAGCTAAGTATTGTTTCCTCAGTCATCCTCACATGCTTTTCTACTTATGCTTTTCTATAATTTGCTCTATCACCTCTAATACCATGTTCAATTCACAAAAACGATCACATTGACGACAACACAAATGCAACAAAACAACATTTAAACACACGAGCAATCTGTCTCAACGTAGACAGTTGGTGCTCTTTGTATAAAGGATCTACCTTTTAAAATGCTTGTTCGGGCTTGGGGGAGGCGGATGGATGATGAGAGACTCTAGTAACAGGAGGACAATTTAGCCGGCAGCATCATCCATACCTTTGCTGGAAGGAGGAGGAGGCGCAACTCCAGGCGGTAATGCATTGAAAGAAGCTGAACATGCAGGAGTCGGCCGCTGGGATAAGTGTCTGAGGTCCTTTGGAGGATGTGCAGGGATTCAGAGTCTCGAAAGAGTGGCCATTCACGCAGACGGTGCCGATGAAGCGAGGCACGTGCTCGGGGCCTTCTTTCACAGCTGCGTGCTTAGGCAAGTTCCATGATTGCCCGTGGCACGGCTCTTATAGCTAGCTTTTGTACATTCTATCTTTTTCTGTTTTTTTTCCCCTTTAGAGAAGAAAAAGAGGAAGACGATAGAAAAGGAAGGTGAGAGAGGAAAGAGGGAGGGAATGGAGTGTCCGCAGAGTAGAGTGGAAGAAAGTGAGAGAGAGAGAGGGGTCGGCAACGGGACGAGCGCAATATTTTCTCCAACAATCTCGTCCCACGTGTTGACGCCTAAATTTTGACTAATATATATTTTGCATAAAAATTAGAACTAATTTTAGTTCTAAACAAAAATCATCTCACATATTCATTTAGCATTGGCGTACAATTTGAGCTTAATTTAACAGGGGGTCTAGACTAGGCATGCGGTGGAAAAATGCACCAAGAAGATTTGGGCTTGAAAGAAATATTTTCTCGGGGACTGTATTGCAAATACTCGAACTTCAGGGACCGTATTGCAAATACTCGAACTTCGGGATCGTATTGCAAATACTTCAAACTTCGGGGACTGCATTGCAAATACCAAAAGAAGATGGGGAAAGGAAGATGGTGAAAGGAAGATGAAGAAGAGAATATGAAAATGGAAGATGGAGAAATGAAGATGAAGATGGAGAAAAGAAGATGAAAATGGAAGGTGGGGAAATGAAGATGAAGAAAAGAAGATGAAGATGAAGAAAGGAAGATGAAAATGGAAGGTGAGGAAATGAAGATGAAGAATGAAGGATGAAGAATTTTGCCTATAAAAGAAAAAGAGTTTTTTTTGGGGAGAGGGAAAAGAATTGAGAGAGTTTTTTTTTGGAGTGAAAGAGAATGGAAAGAGTTTTTGGAGGATGAGAATAGAGAGAGCTTTTGAGAAAAAATTTGAAAAAAGTTTTGAGAGGGTATGAGAGTTTTGAAGCCCGATACTACTATTGCCAATTTTTGTACCAATCAACACAAGCTACTGGTCCATCCCCATCGTTCAAGCTCGCCAAAGAAAAGAAAGATAAGTGATTCCCTAACTTTCTTTAATTTCGAATACAAATTAGCCCAGATTTTCTACACCGATTTCTCTCTACGTTTTTATGATAACAATTGCATATCAACGATGAGACATCAATGGTACAAGGATAGAAGGAGAGCAAAAAGGAAAAAATATCAACGCCCAGAATTGCGAGCCTAATGGAATTCTAGCGAGATGAGAAAGAAGCGTCAGGAGAGATAGGACCAAGAGATTTCTCGGTCTAATGAGTCACCAAATCGGTCCAATGATCAAGACATGCCCGGAGCACAAGTTTGGTGCATGAGTTCAAATTGGGGAGTAATCTTGAACTTATTTCATCCTAATTTCATGTAATTTCTTTATTTTAATAATACTCAAAAATTCAAAAAAATGTCATGGGAAGAAAAACCCAAAAAAATTGATTCTTTGATCTTCAAGTAGAATTCATCAAATTTGTCAAATCCATTATTTTTTCATGAATTTTAAGGTACCGAAAGGGCATTAATTGTAATTAATGTAACCAAGTCCCCTGGACTCTTAATCTCCTGGTTCGTAGAAATAAGATAGTTTTCTCCCGCTATTTTATTTAGGTTTCTAATCGACCTACCAAAAATGATTAGTGGCGACTCCAAATTCAAATCACATTACATGTTAATCATTCGAACCTTAAGTTGCGATTTGGTATGCACTTGGGAGAGTCCGAGTTAGGTTAGTTAATTAATTAACCTAATAATCCATTAGCCCGGAAATGATAACTTGTTTATTTTTTTTTCATGTCGCGACAGCTTGGCGACTCCACTCGGGGACAAGTTCAGAGGATTTAAGCCGATAAGTTCATGAAAAGGAAAATTACTTGATTTGGCAATCTTGCTTGAATTTTAATCCCTAGGTGTTAAATGGTTTTGCGGGAAAGGGAGTTATAAGGGGAGGAGTCTCGTGGCTAACCTCTCTGCTTTGGCAGTGCTTGGTGATTAGAGTTTAAATTTTTGAACTATCGGAATGCCGATTGCCTTTAAAATGTCATGCATGCCCCTAATATAATTGCACTACACCACCTTGACTTGTGACCGAACTCGGGTCACCCGATAGTTTCAGGATGGTATTTATGTGGTTCTTTAACCTTGGCGGTAAGGCTTCGCTAAAGGTTATCCCACTTGGATCCCGAGTTCTTCAAAAAATGGCTCAATGGTTGTTTTCATGCACGTGAGGCTATGATGCATGAGAGTTGCCCTTGTCGACCGAACCAAGCCGAGATGATTGGACCCGACTAGTCATGACTATGTATGCGAGGCGGCAACTAGTCATGATGAACGTGCGCGAGGCTGCGACATGTCGTTCTGTCTTTCATTTCATTTTTGCTAAAAGAACTAAAATCGAATCCACGATTCATGCGCATGTCTTTGTGATTGACATTTTCTTCCTATGAGCGGTAATTTCTTGTCTCTTACGTCCTGTTATCTCATTTTTATTTTGGGCTGGTCCATGATTTAGGTTGATTGTTTATGAATCTCATTGTCTTGTTTCCAATTTCACACTTTGCTTCCGTAGTTTTTACAATTTTATAAGTTGTCCTCAATTCTAATTTGGCTTGTTCCTGTTGTATGATTTTTACTAAATTCTACGATCGAGCTTTGAGTAAGTGCCAAACATGAAAGTTGTAGACGTATGTTTCAACTAATATCCTACAAAATTTCAGAATTAAATTCATAGTTTATGATGGCCTTTCGTTTTTTCAACTACCCGCGGTTATAACAGTTTTTGAATGCAATTTTTCGAAAAGACACATTAAACTGATTTGATCCGCTCATTTCTAGTCCGATTGGCCAACATAAAAGTTGTTCATCATCTTCTCAACTATAAGCTCATATAATTTGGACGTATTTTGACCAACGTGCGAATTAATACGAATTTTTTCGTAAAAGTGGACAAACTGAAAATTACATGTTTCAATCCTTTGGTCATAACCACTTTGTTCGTTTGAGTCTAGAGGGATGCCATGGGCCGACTCGCTATTCTTGCTCCCCTGTACTCATTTTTGGTTTGTTACTGCGTACAGGTAATTTATCACGGATCCTCCACATATTACTCGATCGGTCGCGAAGAGGATGGCCGACATTAACGCCACCGTCGGTCTGCCCTAGACGAGAAATTTGGCTCATTGATTGAGCGCTTTGAAGAGATGATGTCCCGAAAGATGGAGGAAATAATGGTCCCCTTCTCCGCCAAACTTCAATCATCCACCTCCAGCCCGCCGCTAACCATTCCTGCTCTAATTCCTCCTACGGACAACTCCGTAAAGCCCGGAAACCGCTCTCTATCGACAATGCCGCTAGAAGACGTGATCTTCACAGACGTGAGCACGAGCACACCGCTTGTAGTCCCAATCTCCCAAACCAACCCGATAACGATAACCAACAACTAACGAGTTTGTCATCGTGGGGGATACATGAGGAGGGAAACCTAGTGGATTCGGAAGTATACAACCTAGATGAGTTTAGTCCAGATTATGAGGAAGTTCGTCAAGATTTCGAATGACATGAGGAGATCAAGCCCTTGACCGGTGAACAAATTATCTTGATCAGCCTAGGCGATGCGGAATACCCTAAAGAAGTTAAGATCGGGGCAAGCCTTTCCTTAGAAATGTCCGAGCGCCTGGTCAGACTCTTGAAGGATTACCAGGATGTTTTCGCCTGGTCCTATGCAGATATGCCCGGTCTTGACAGCTCCATTGTCAAGCATTGTTTGCCGATTGATCCTTCGGCTAAGCCGATGGTGCAAAAGTCAAGGAGGGCCGGACCGGAACTAGTGCGAAGATCAAAGAGGAGGTCATGAAGCTTCTTGATGTAGGATTCATTGAGACTACAGAATATTCCGATTGGGTCACTAACATAGTCCCCGTCATGAAGAAAGACGGCCGCATTCGGGTTTGTGTCGATTATCCAGACTTGAACAAGGCCGATCCTAAAGATGATTTTCCCCTCCCGCATATCGACGTACTTGTTGACAAGATCAGAGGTTTGAATTGTTTTCATTCATGGATGATTTCTCCGGGTACAATCGGATCTTGATGAATGTCAATGACAAGTTGAAAATCACTTTCACCACACCATGGGGAATGTTCCATTACCGGGTAATGCCGTTCGGTCTCGTAAAAGCTGGAGCCACTTACCAACGAGCCATGGTTGCCCTTTTCCACGACATGATGCATAATGAGATTGAGGTTTACGTCGATGACATGATAGCAAAAACAAGGCATGGAGAAGATCACGTCGAAACGCTGAAGAAATTGTTCGACGACTCCGAAAGTACAAGTTACGCCTTAACCCCGCTAAGTGTGTCTTTGGGACCAAACTCGGGCAAGCAAGTAAGGGCATTGAAGTCGACCCTTCGAAAGTTAAGGCTATTCGTGAACTTAGGCCGCCAACGACGGTTAAAGAAGTTCGAAGCTTGATGGGTAGGCTAAACTATATTGCTCGATTAATCTCTCGCTTATCGAAACCGCTAAGCCATTCCTCAAGCTATTAAAGAAGAATGCGCTAGTCCAATGGGATAGCGAATGTGAAGAAGCTTTTGGAAAACTGAAGCAAATCTTATGAATCCACCCGTGCTTGTTCCTCCAACACCGGAGCAACCTCTAATCCTCTACCTCACAATCCTTAGCGAATCCTTGGGTGCTATGCTAGCCCAAGAGAAGCGGGACGATGGAAAAGAACGAGCCATTTATTATCCGAGCAAGAAATTCACAACTTCGAAAATGAAGTACTCAAGTAGAGAAAACATGTGCGGCGTTAGTCCGGGTACTGCACAAGCTTCGGCAATATACCTTGCATTACCAAGTACTTCGGTGACAAATGCAATCCCATCAAATACTTGCTTAATCAACCCGCCTTGATTGGTAGACTTGCCAAATGGCAAATCCTCATCTCCGAGTTTGACGTTCAATATTTGTCCCAAAAGTCAATCAAGGGACGAGTCACAGCAGATGTCCTAGCTGAAAATCCGGGGCAAGATGATGATGCCTATCGTTCCGAGGATCGAATCATGTCGGTAGAGGATTACATCTGGACTATGTATTTTGACGGAGCTGTCAACTTATCGGGATCGTGCACGGGCGCGGTTCTAATATCTCCAGGTGGTCGACATTATCCTGTGGCAGCAAAATTGGTATTCCCTTGCACAAATAACATAGCGAGAATATGAGACATGCATCCTCGGTCCCAGGGTGCGGTTGAAATGGGGATAGCCCGACTCAAGGCGTTCGGAGATTCCGCTTTGATTATCCTTCGGATCGATGGAAAGTGGAAGACGAGAGATGCTAAATTGCTACCATACCATGAGTATCTCGATGAATTGGTGGAGGAATTTGAAGATATCTCATTTGAATATCTCGTCCAGGACTCATAATCGATTCGCCGATGCATTGGCTACCTTGTCTTCAATGTTACAAGTCGCCAATGGATTTGAGGTTGACCCACCGAAGATCGAGGTACTAAAAAAGCCGGCATATTGTATGACCGTGATCAATGAACCCGATGGTGTAAGCCATGGTACCATGACATCAAGACTTATATTCGAAGCAGGAATTCCCCGAAAAAAGTATCATATCCGACCAAAAGTACATAAGGAAGATGGCCCCGAAGTTCTTCTTGAATGGAGAGAATTTATACAAGCGGTCATTCGATTCCGTCCTACTAAGATGCGTTGACTCAACCGGGCGTTCGTCGATGATGGAAGTACATGAAGGGATCCGTGGTCCACACATGAACGGTTACTTGTATTCGGCATGTCCGGAGTGTCACAAATGTCAAATTCATGATGACAAGATTAATGTCCCTCCAAATGAGTTGCATCGATTATCCGAACCATGGCCGTTTTCTATGTGGGGCATTGATGTTATCGGTCCTATCAACCCTAAAGCATCCAATGGGCATCGATTCATCTTGGTGGCGATTGACTATTTCTCCAAATGGATCGAAGCCGCATCCTATTTAGCGGTCACGGCACAAAATATCGCGAAATTTATCCGCCGGGATATCATTGCTCGATACGGTTCACCCGAAGCCATAATCACCGACAATGGCTCGAACTTAAACCACAAACTAATGGACGAATTGTTTAAGGAATTCAAGATCAAGCATCCGAACTCTTCCCCATATCGTCCTCGGATGAATGGAGCAAGAGAAGCCGCCAATAAGAACATTAAGAAAATTTTAGCGAAGACGGCTGAAAATTATCGCGATTGGCATGAGAGGTTGCCATTTGCACTTATGGCGTATCGGACCTCGATCCGGACATCTATTGGGGCAACCCCGTATTCTCTTGTATATGGAATGGAGGCTGTTCTACCGGTTGAAGTGGAAATTCCTTCCTTACGTATACTTGTCTCAAGCTAAGGTCGACGGAAGCCGAATGGATCCAACAGAGAGCAAGCCAATTGAATCCGATCGACGAAAAAAAAACTTAAGGCTGTATGTCATGGCCAGTGTTATCAGCAGAGAGTTGCTAAATCATTCAACAAAAAAGTTCGGCCTCGATATTTTCAGATCAATGACCTGGTCTTGAGAAAATTATTGCCAATAGTCCCACTCTCGGAAGGGAAATTCGCTCCAAACTATGGTGGTCCATATATAGTAAAGAATGTGCTCCCTGGTGGTGCTTTGATTCCGGCCGAGATGGATGGTCGTGTCTTTACCAATCCAGTCAATTCGACGCCGTAAAGAAATATTATGCTTGATTCACTCGATGTTAATACGGATTCACGAGTTGTTCACATTTGAGCATTCGTTTGTCTCCTCACTACTGATCTTTGTCGAGAGATTGTTTTGAATGTGGGAGCCTCTCTAGCCCAATTGAATTGACCATCGGGAGCGTTGAGATTTACATATTCGCAGAGTAAAAGGGGTTATCTTGCGAAAAAAATATGACGACCAAGATGAAATGAGTAAAAACTTGCATTCATTTCATTCATCGAAAAGCCTTACAAATAGATCAACGGGGTGGGAACGTAAAGCTAAACCGAGCCCTAATGAGCATCACAAAGGAGTTTAACCGACTCTCCATACGGTTGATGCTCCGCTTTCACCGATCGCTTCGAGAATCAAGATCCGCCAACTTAAAGAGGAGGAGCTCACATTTCTCTTTGAGGTTGGCTACCTTGTCCTCGTGATGCTCAAGGCAGATTCCAGGTCATGGATCGCATTCTCCCGCGGGCTATATCCAGGGTCGATCATCCACCTTTCTTCCATCCATGTGCATTGAAATTTTAAAACAATATTGAGCGGATCGCGCTCGAAGATGGTCCGGGACATGGCCAAACATCCCACCAAGTTTCCTCTCTCACGAATCGCCGGGGAGACTTGTTCGTTACCGTAGTCAAGGGCCTTATTATAATTGTCGGCTCTAGAAGACCGGCCAACACCAAGCTGTCCGACCGATCCCGATAGCGTGCCTTCACAAGGTGGGCCAAAGTAACATTTTGATGAGCAACATGGTAAGCCTCCCGGGAAGTTAGTGAAGAGGGTGGGGAAGATCCCCGTATTCCTCCTCTAACTTGGTACCTTCAATAGAAGCGGTGTCCATATCCCTAAACATAAGACGAATCTCGGTTTCGCCTCCGGATGGTTGGCTATATAAGAGTAGCCCTGGCCTAGGAGATTATAAAGTTTCTCCCATTTGGCTAAAACTTCAGCCGAGAAGGCGTGTGCGGGAGGGAAGCCATTGTTGTTGAAGCGGCTAAAAGAGTGGGATGCAAAAGAGTGCTTAGAAGGTTGGAGATGAAGATATGAAAGCGATAATTATCTCGGCGTTATATCCTAATTTAAAGGGCAGGAAAAGCTATAGCAATAATTATTGTGGAGGCCGAGTTAATTATCCGGGCAAAACTACGGACGTTTCGTCCGTGAATCACGGATCTACCATCTCAAGCCTCACAAATCCGAAAAAAGTTACGAAAAGATTTGAGAACCCCACCATGTTGAAAACCGAGTGGGAGACAAGCATACTTTTCGAGAGAAAAAACAGCAATTCTTGCGGAGCCACGTTAGTTACTCGGGTAAAACTACATGCGTTTCGTTCGTTGGATCCTCGGATCTATCGTCAATCCGTGATCTCGAGCCTCACAAATCCGAAATGTTACGAAAAGAGTTGAAGTCCCACCATGATTGAGAACTGAGTGGGAGACAAGCATGGTTATCAAGAAAACAAAATCGGTGCGAGTGGATTCGAGGTCCCATCACGTTGAAAAAATAAGACAAAGCGGGAAACACGAAATCTTGAAAAAACGTCGGCTTAGTGATTTTCATCCGCGTTAAAAGGGAGACTTTGGAACATACCCGATTACTCGAAAGAATTTGGAGAGAGTAAGCATACAACTGGAGAATAGAGTGAACAAAAGGCGGTAAGAGGTATTTCAATCCAACATGTTTAGAGGCCATCAGCACTTTCATGGAGGCAACCAACCTAGACATCCCCGAAAGCGAACTGGCTGGATTTCGAGACCGGATCCAACGCCGAAGCCGTAAAACCCAACTCTCTTGGCGGTGAAATTCAAGATCTCGACAAAGAATAACAATGGCAAGCAGCCGCAATAACCCCGAAAAAGAAAATATCAAATCAAAGTGCTCGAAGCTGCCTTCAAGGAGTGCTCTTACGTGAATAAGAGACGCAAAAATGAATTGAGCCGGATGATAGGAATGGAGCCCTTGAAAGTCAAGTTTTGGTTTCAAAACAAGCGGACCCGATTGAAGGTTAAAAATGAAAGTCATGAACTTGCGTTTCGAGGGAAGAAAATGAAAAGCTTCGAGCAGAGAACAAGAGGTATAGGGATGCTATTAACACCGCTGTTTGCCAGTCTCGTAGCGGCCCCATCTCCTTTGGTGACGTGTTCCTCGATGAGCCACATCTCGAGCATTGAAAATGCTCATTCACCATTCATCACCCGAGCAAGCTCTCGTACAATCCGATTTCGTTGGAGATACATCCCGAAAGTCGGTCTTGCAGAAGCGTAACCGATGCCCTTCGAGGGAAGAGACATGCATCACTACAATTGGAGTTTCCTTGATGTCACAAACAACCAATTCAACGCCGATGAAACTCCGAATGTGTAGCCTACATGAAGCTTTAGTTTATTATTATGGGCTCTCAAAATATCGCTTTCGAGCATTATTAGCCAGCCCTTACGAATCCTCAAGAGAAGTAGTGACATGTATGAATGAATGTACTTGTTTGTTACAAAATCCCCATGTGAGACATTCTTCTTTTAACGCCTAGAGTTAATCCAAGGGCAAAGAATAGTACTATCCACGAACATCATCATGCTTAAATGCGTGAATTCCTCGCCGATTTGACTAAGTATTGAAAGCCTTCACGTAAGTAAATGCGAAAGATTTGAGGAGGCAAATAACTCGCCTCGTTCGTAAGAGAAAGCGAAAAGATTTGAGGAGGGCAAATAACTCGCCTCGTTCGTAGGAGGAACCGAAAAGATTTGAGGAGGGAAATAACTTCGTTCGTAGAGAAAGTGAAAAGATTTGAGGGCTCCTCCATATCGAAAAAGTAAAAAAGAACGACGGATTGAGTGAGGGGTAAGAGTTATTACGAAATGGATCCAAGGCACTAAGACCGAAAAGGAGAGAAAAGATGTCTGCATGACTACAGTCGAAAAAAGTTTATAAAGAATTTGAAGTCTCCATGCACCTCCGTAACTCGCCTTTATGATTTTCTCGGCAATTTATTTTTGCAAGTCCAAAGAACATCTAAAGCCCGGTCTCTAGTCGAAACACCCATTTTTCGGTCTACATATGGAAGGTTTTGAAAGGAAAATAAGTATGCGTTCATTTCAAGCGGAAGTATGGGAAGCTTCCTATCCCGAGGATCTACGAGTCATGGCCATTGATAGCAACCCCGTTTCCCTCTCGATCCTCGTTGCCATGCTGAGAAAGTGCATGTACAGGGTTTCAACTTATGTGAAAGCAACGGAAGCCTTAGAGAAGCCGAGGCAATACAAATATGATTTCGACATCGTCACACAAGCCATGGTAGGGATCGATATGGACGGTCTCGGGCTTTTAAAGATCATTGATTCGAGTTGAATATACCGGTCATCATAACATCAGCAAGTGATGATCAACAGGTTCAGAACGAAGGCCATATTGCATGGTGCTCGGGACATCCTAAAGATGCCGGTCTGCGTTCAAGTGCTCCAAAACATTTGGCAACATGCTGTAAGGAAGCAATTACTCGAACAAAAGAACTATGACCAAACTTACTACGACGAATTTGTCGGAAAGAAAAGGCCCCTTTGGTCCGCCGAGCTTCATTCTATATTCATCAAGGCAGTTCGACAACTAGGAATCAATTCAAAGACGACCAATGGCTGTACTCAAAATGATGAATATAGACGGACTCACCCTACGAAGTGTTACAAATCACCTTCACAGATTTAGAGATAAGTCAAAGAAGCACGATGTAGCTTGGAACCAAGGCGATCGGAGCAAAGTTGGATCGGAAGATTAATCCCATGAAAACCTACGGAGCAAAAAGTACCCGACCACTTCCCAATCAAGAATACTGGCCATACCGATCTTCCGCTGGTGGTTCTAGCAATGACCGGCTTGATCATCCCTACGAGTTCCCGAGCGACGGCGGAGGCTCAAGCTCAAGGAGTCGACCGCTCACGGCAAAAACAAAGTGGAAAATCTGTCGCCGCTGTTAGCAAGTAACAATGCCCAATTCGAGTATCAATTGCCCGAAAAATCAAAAAGGTTACTTTGATGATGAGCTCACCGCCTTGGTCAGCCAGTTCGGAGTGAAAGACCTCTAGAGTTGTGATCCGAAGCAAGTGATTATGGATCCTCAAACAACGATCGTTGGTGTATGATCCAAGAAAAAATCAGCCAATCATTGGAATAGCCAAGAAAAGAGGTGGAACCAATCTCGCATGAATACTCCTTTAATTCCATGTATAGTTCCCATGCGTGGGATACTTTTTACTTCCTAGTCGTCTAGAATTTGCCTAGAGTTAAAGGGCGAATTTTTCTCCTCTCTTATCAAATGCGTAAGTTCCTTATTAAGCTAGGCCTGTAGCAAATCAATTTGTGGACGACGCCCCGAACGCCCGTAAAGAGAGATTCCGAATAGCCTTACTTGGGAGAATGCAAGTAAAAGACCAAGCGAGGCTCAAAGATGGGTAACTCCGTATCGTCCCAATTGATTCTCGATCGTTTCAAACTCTAAGTTAAACTTATTTTATTCTCCACAAGAGATTGGCAACTGTTTTGAGAATAATATAACAAAAGCGAACCACCCGTGGACGCCAACAAACACCGCAAAGATAGTGGTTGGGGAATGACAAAGTGGTCCGAGGCGTCCCGGGTCGATCCCGGGATTTGGCATCAATGTACAAAGATTAATAAAAACTTTTTTGCTTCGCAGACCGAAGCTCAGCCTAGACGGTCATAGAACCTGGAGAGATAACATCCCGGACATACAATCCGATCCAGGATGAATCGATCTTTTCAATTCAAAGTTCGCAAGGAATACGTACATGAGTAAAGTGGTATCGTTTCAACTCTTTTAGAACATGAGGAAGTACATTGATGCTTTTCCTTTTGATTTTTACAGGAGTCACTGCTGTCCAAATAGAAAAGCATCCATTCTCCCCGAAAATTTAATGAAATGAGAAATTCCCTGGAGCTTTTGACAATCTCATGTCTCGAAGCGAGATAATGAAGTTTTGCAATACATTTGCATGAGCAGGGGCAACTCACGATCCACGCCCCTAAGAAATTTTTTATGTACTTGCGCACTTTGTCCGTCAAGATAAAAAGTTGCTGCATTTTATATGCTCGAAAACACTCATACACTCGCATAGTTTGCACATGATTGTTCCTCATGTTTAATTTACCAACTCGAATAAGGAACATGAACTACATAAGATACATCGAATGTACGGAAGGGGCACGACAGGATGATGAAAGGCAATCCTTTCCCAAACACGTCCAATTTTTTCAGGCGAGATGAACGATGGCTAAATTCCGCACTCCCCAAGGTAAAGAGTTTTCTCGTGAAAGGTACGATAACCGAAGTGATGGAGGCATTCATTTCTCTACCCTAAACACTGCAAGTTATCCGTTGATGAACCCATTTGAGCGGAGATTTCACTTCCACAACCCTCAGTCAAGAACCACCCTACATTGGGGCAAAACAGAGGTAATTCCATCAGCATCACGAGACAAATGGTTAGAAATCTTCTTGCTTGGACTAACATCAATTTTCGGGTGGTTCTTTGCATTGTACTTGCGCTTTAATTCAAGTGCCTTAGGGTGACGAAGAGCATTTCTTTTTCTATCCCACACATCTATATCCATTTGCACAACCCATTTGAGCCTGCAAATTCGTTTCTAAAAGCCCTCATTGGTGATCATTGTTGTCCCAAAGCAAATATGGCCCATCTTTGAGTAGAAGGACCTGAAAAGCTGGATCCATAGAAAATCTCCCAATGAACTCATCAAGATACAATCGTAAAAGAGAGTTGGGAGTAAAAAAAAAAGGAGGAGAAGAAAGAGGAAAGGCTAATTCCACAAAAATTCCTAGGCATTTAAAAAGCAAAGTGCCTACCAAAAGCAAGGCCAATGCCTTTTCAATTCATTGTTCATTCGTAGAATATTTCGAACTTAAATGCACAATTTTTCCGTATATCCTAAAAGGGTTGAGAGAAAAATCTCCATGAAGTATCAAATCGCAAATGCAATTTTCAGTTCATACCATCCTCGAGCAATGATGGTATCCTAGAAGGCCACGATCGGTGACAAGATTGTAATGATCACCAACATCAAGCCCCTTCTCAAACATCTTCCGAGCCAAAACGAACCCTTTCGTTTCTCGGTCCCAAATCATTACTTCCATTACAACCCTTTAAAAGCCTTTTCTGGTTAGGGCACTTGAATTAATGTGGAGTTCAATGATTTTAAGCATCACTCGAAGAAGTTCGAGCAAGATTACTTCTCTCTCATTTTTGCAAGGTTCTTGACTTGTAAACCCATAGCAGATAATGAAGAAATTCATTTCAGAGCCTTGACTCAACTAGAGTCCCCTTTGTAAACCTTTGACCTAGCCCTCATTACGGTCCTAATCAAGACCTCCCGATCGGCTCGGTCGTATCAATTGCGAGATTACTCGGATCCTTATCGAATGCGATGATGGAAAGATTGAGTGATTTCTTTTGGATCCCGCAGACAGGATAAATAACTTTTCTTGAGAGTGAGAGAAAACCCTCTCGGACCGAAGTCCCCCCACTCAGCTTACATTCGAGGTATTCATAATGTGAGAACATCCCCGGACAGGGTTGGTAATGTAAACTTGATAGAATGGTTATGCATAAACCATGGTATGAGTGATTGCATTATATACATCATTGCAAGCTCGGTAGGATAGTTTTGCATGAACTCATTGTTGAATATGTTTGCGCATGTTACCTCTACCATTCTATGATGGGTAATACATTCCCGATGTTCGATGTCCCTCCCAAGGTCTCGAAATTCATCCAAGGATTATTGAATGAGCAAGTTCTCCTGGCAAATGCCTACCATGTATGATGCGAGCGATCTGTTTCGTTCTTTGATTAATCGTTCGGAGAACCCGGGTAAGTTTTCGAACCCATTTTCAAATTAACAACTCCTCCGATGATAGTTGTTATGATTCAATTCGTGCAATATGCCTATCCCGTCGAGTCGTGTAGACATATGCACTGGCGATCTTGACATCTTATCAAATCATGACGACGCAGCTCTTATGATTTCGGTCTCGAATCACGAAGATATATGCACCGGTGATCTTGACCTTTAGTCGGCTCATAATGACATAGCTCTTATGATTCTCGGCTCTTTTTATCAAATCACGAAGACATAAGCACCCGTGATTTTGATCTAAACCAAATCATAACGACGTAGCTCTTAAGATTTTGGTTCCCCTTTGTCGATCACGAAGACATATGCACCGGTGATCTTTACCTTTAGTCGGCTCATAATGAAATAGCTCTTATGATTCTCGGTTCTTTTATCAAATCACGAAGACATAAGCACCCGTGATTTTGATCCAAACCAAATTGTAACGACGTAGCTCTTAAGATTTTGGTTCCCCTTTGTCGAATCGTGAAGACATATGCACTGGCGATTTCGACATTTAATCAACTCACAACGACGTAGCTCTTGTGAATCGATTCTACTTCTTTCGACTCACAACGACGTAGATCTTGTGATCCGGAAGAATACACATATCTTGCGCTGTCTCGCATTAGGGAGAAGTCTTTGATAACGAGATAGGTCGAATACCTTAAGGTCCTCGTGTTTGCAAGAAACTTGGAAATTAAGGGAATCACCAGCTTATGAGATATTTGGTAAAACAGGTATTCTCGTATGCGATCCATGTGCGAGTTTCTCTAACATGAAAAAGAGAAATTATGACACATGTTATTTACAACCTTGCATATCATGCATCACTTCATTACAAAAAATGGGACTAAAACTCCCGCCAAAAAGTTCATCCATCATTTGCACTATCAAAATTTAGGGTTCAATTTTGTCTTTGAGTGGAACCTCTACGAGCCTCCACTCAAAGAGGGGCAATGTTGACGCCTAAATTTTGACTAATATATATTTTGCATAAAAATTAGAACTAATTTTAGTTCTAAACAAAAATCATCTCACATATTCATTTAGCATTGGCATACAATTTGAGCTTAATTTAACGAGGGTCCTGGACTAGGCATGCGGTGGAAAAATGCATCAAGAAGATTTGGGCTTGAAAGAAATATTTTCTCGGGGACTTGTATTGCAAATACTCGGAACTTGGGATCAGTATTGCAAATACTTGAAACTTCAGGGGACTCCATTGCAAATACAAAAGAAGATGGGGAAAGGAAGATGGTGAAAAGAAGATGAAGAAGAGAAGATGAAAATGGAAGATGGAGAAATGAAGATGAAGATGGAGAAAAGAAGATGAAAATGGAAGGTGGGGAAATGAAGATGAAGAAAAGAAGATGAAGATGAAGAAAGGAAGATGAAAATGGAAGGTGATGAAATGAAGATGAAGAATGAAGGATGAAGAATTTTGCCTATAAAAGAAGAAGAGTTTTTTTGGGGAGAGGGAAAAGAATTGAGAGAGTTTTTTTTTGGAGTGAAAGAGAATGGAAAGAGTTTTTGGAGGATGAGAATAGAAAGAGCTTTTGAGAAAAAATTTGAAAAGAGTTTTGAGAGGGTATGAGAGTTTTGAAGCCCGATACTACTATTGCCAATTTTTGCAACAATCAACACAAGCTACTGGTCCATCCCCATCGTTCAAGCTCGACGCAAAGAAAAGAAAGTTAAGTGATTCCCTAACTTTCTTTAATTTCGAATACAAATTAGCCCAGATTTTCTACACTCATTTCTCTCTACGTTTTTATGATAACAACTGTATATCAACGATGAGACATCAATGGTACAAGGATAGAAGGAGAGCAAAAAGGAAAAAATATCAACGCTCGGATTGCGATCTAATGGAATTCTAGCGAGATGAGAAAGAAGCGTCAAGGAGAGATAGGACCAAGAGATTTCTCGGTCTAACGAGTCACCAAATCGGTCCAATGATCAAGACATGCCCGGAGCACAAGTTTGGTGCACGAGTTCAAATTGGGGAGTAATCTTGAACTTATTTCATCCTAATTTCATGTAATTTCTTTATTTTTAAAATACTCAAAAATTCAAAAAAAATGTCATGGGAAGAAAAACCCAAAAAAATTGATTCTTTGATCTTCAAGTAGAATTCATCAAATTTGTCAAATCCATTATTTTTTCATGAATTTTAAGGTACCGAAAGGGCATTAATTGTAATTAATGTAACCAAGTCCCCGGACTCTTAATCTCCGGTTCGCGAGAAATAAGATAGTTTTCTCCCGCTATTTTATTTAGGTTTCTAATCGACCTACCGAAAATGATTAGTGGCGACTCTAAATTCAAATCACATTGCATGTTAATCATTCGAACCTTAAGTTGCGATTTGGTATGGACTTGGGAGAGTCCGAGTTAGGTTAGTTAATTAATTAACCTAATAATCCATTAGCCCGGAAATGATAACTTGTTTATTTTTTTTTAGGTCGCGACACCACGACAATTCATGCTGATTCCAATTTGTTTTATCAAAGAAATTTGAAAGACAAAATTTTGACTTTATTTGACACCATGCGTTTTTTTTATTTTTTTATTTTTTGTGATAGTTTGTAAGATTTTTTATGTCGATCGTGAATGGTTTATTTCTTCTGGTTAAAAAAAAATGAAAATCTTGGTCAGCATGAATTGTATATTAAAAAGTTAGAGGAATAAACTATATCTTTTCTAATGGTGCATTCACGATGAATATATGCAATCTCTAAGTAATGAGCTAAGAGTTATCATGCCTTGCCATATCGAGCTAGGTCAGTGCGATTAGTTGAATTTTTAGATATCTTGATTTTCTCATTTCCATAGGAGTAGAAAGAATGTTTTTCGAGATGCCATTCGAAACTAATGTGGGTTTGGAATAGGTGGTGATTCTTTTAAAGTTGTTTTTGTTTGAACTCGTAAATAAGGGTTATCTCGCTTCCTCTTTGTTGAATAAACGTGATGTAAAGGCGCGGTTGTACAACATCTGCTTATTATTTAAATTTTCCAGCCTCAACAAGATGTTGAACCTTTGGTTGCAGGACCAAAAAAGGTGATGAATAATATTGATCCTATTGCAAGTTAATCATTTGCTGTCCCCAATGATGATTGACTGTATTTCATCATCAATGCCTCATGATTGAGTTCCTTTGAACGATATGAAGGCTGATTGGCATGCTCGCCTTGACAAGAAAGTAGGCTTCAACGTAAATGCTCTGTGAATTTGCTTGGGCATTCTTGGGCGACCCTAGTTTTCTCCCATTTCCAAATTTTCTTCTGCTTAGTGTCTTCATATGATGGTAACTCTCCTTGGGTGGAGGTTTCTTTTATGTGTATAACTTTTAGTTTGTTCAGCTTTATTGATTTTCTGTATTGTGGAAGCTAGTTGATTGCCTCCAAATGCAAATTCTATATGGCTGGTTCATATATAGATACACATATATATATATATATATATATATATATTAGTTACATTGTTAACAGAAATATAATTTTAACCATCCTAAACCAATTGTGGCATCACAATGTCGATTCATGCGACTTTTGCATATTTGTTACTTTAAATTATTTCAGGGATTTGCTGTACCAAAGGAGGCACCAGATAGAGTGGTACCATTTTAATTGGAATATGTGCAGAGCTTAAGCATGGTATTGTCGTTATTGCAGCAATTACAAGTGGCACAAACACGTCGCTAGCGTTTTGCTTGGAGCCCGGCCTGTTGCAAAGAAAGCCCATGAACTTGGTTTGGAGGTTGCTTTTCGATTCTCAAATGTTTTGACCTCTTTGGACGTTTCTGGTGGCCTAACTCTACGCATTTCAAATTGAGATTTGGCGCATACAACAAGTTACAGAAGAGATTAACGAGAACAAGCGTATCCAGGTTAAACCATGGATTAAAACTAGTCTTGCGCCCGGACCTGGAGCTGTCACAAAGTACCTGCTCAAGAGTTGTGCTAGATGTATCTTCTTATAATCGAATAGCTATTTGATATTGTTCCAACATTTGCTTCTGCAGCGGCTTGCAAGGGCTTTCATCTAGTTGGTTATGTTGAAATAATTTGTTATCACTGAATAAAAAGAGGTGACTCTTCCTCGCGAGAGAGAGGTCACCGGCAGTTGTGAAAGGAAGTTATCTTAAATGTGAAGAGCGGTGATACTTGGGGATAAGATATCTATTCCCGAGAGTGGTATTCATTTGATATCTTTGGATGGAGACCAAATCGTATGCCGGTGATAATGATCGCAACGGTTCACAACTTCATAGATATATGACTCTCTTACGCTTCCCTTTTCACGCATAAAATTTTGACAAAGAATTCAAGGTGAAATTTTTAAGAGAGAGATTGAGTAATTATTGAAAAATATTCTAAATATGAATGCTCGTATCACTTCAAATAATTAGTATATATAAAGTATTTTCACTAGCGACAACAATTTATTTTTTGAATGTACTAATATATATTTTTTATTGTTAATTGTAATAAGCCCCACAAGTGATCATTCTTAAAAAATTATTTTTCGCGATTTATTTTTTCGTAAAACAAATGGAAGCCTAACTCCTTTTTTCTTCTATCTTGTCAAGGATGAGATTGACAAACAAGCGACCTATTCTTCTTTATACGTGCCGTGTTTGTTTATTCAACAATATACTCTGGAATGTAGGGCTCCACTTCGGGTTCTCTAGGCAATACCTATTCGGGGATGTACGGTTCCACCGTAGATTGTCGAAATTCCTTGAGCTTATTTATACACTCCTTAGAAGCACGATGGATATCCATCTCTCCATCTTCTTGGTGAGATCACCTCACAAAGATATCGAATGAGAAAATCCCAAAACAAATACCCGGTGGAATCTCTTAAAGCATACAAAACTGTCTCACCACTCGAATGGAGTAATAGGCAACCCCACCCGTCCAACCCAACAAAGAGATTAGGTTTTCATCTAATCCGGTGATACGGGCCTCCAATATCATCAACTAAGTCAACCGCCATCGTAGGTGTTCGGGTTCTAACCTCTCTAGAAATTTGGATCATTCTTTGAATGAATAAGTAGGAACGAGGGATTAGCATCTTAAGAAAGATCCAAGGGGATGAACATGCTCACTAATCTCATAACAACCCCCCTATTGACACCAAAATAATAACAAGCACAAATACTGAATGAGCGTCGGTGTCACCATGTCCCGAAGTCAATAAATTGGGGACGATAGACCACTTTTCGAAGTTCGATAAGTTGATTCCGACATACCAAAAGTGACAAAATGGTTCAACTCGATATTCGGGAAGTGAGGGAATAAGACCATTGATTTGGAAAGTTTAGCGGGGTTCATGAACATACCGAAAATCGCAAAAAACTAGCGATAGAGGGTTGCAAGCATAAAAAGAATCATGAGTCAGCCAAGTTAGCCACATCCGCGGAAAGTTACGAGCAAGAAACGAAGGTAATGGACACAAGTAGATCGTAGGAAATTACTTGGAAGGATTCAAATTCGAAGCCATTGTGGCTGTTGAAGCCCAAGTTTTGGGGGATAAAAGCAATGGAAAACGTGGGTAAAAAGAAAAAGAAAGTTATTGAAAGGCGCCAAGATTCAAGATTTGAAAACATGAAGATAACCGACCAAGCGATTACAAAAATACAAAAAGACACAAGTATGCAAAGACAAAAAAAGGAAGACAGATCAACAACACATCAAAAAAGACTTAGTCATTTACTGCCTTCTTATGAGTATTGCAATATAACTCAAACCTCTATTGATTTCAAATCCATATCCAATCCATCCGTATCAAATCCATTTCCATACATTCGCCTTGCAACCTGTTTTTGCGGAAATCTCCTCGATAGTTGAGCCACATAACCCTCTTAATAAAAATCAAAGAACGAATTTCGGTGAAAGGTATTCCTTATTGCAAAACGAGCAAACATCTTTTTGGCACGCCCGATGAGACTTATGGTGAGATTTGGAGAAATGGTAAGAACCTAAAATCAACTCGGAAGGAACGCAGGTTGACAATGTCAACAATCCATATGATGGTGCATGGTTAGAGCATTCTACAGCCAACCCAATCGTAGATGCCGACCTTCTACGGTAATTAACCGAGGACCAGGCACGCGCATTGGCACCTGACGCTACATTGGTAGCCATGATGAAAAGCATGTTTGAAGAGCAGCAAAATGAACTTACCAATCACATGGTGAGACATGTGACCGACATGATAAAGTTCATGGTGATCAATACCGTAAATGAGGTAATATCACATCCCAAGACATCTTCTCAAGTTCCACCTTTTCATGCACATTCTCTTGACAATATACCATTCTTTCCAACATTGGGCCCACCCAATGTTGGATATAATGGTAGCAATGGACATTGTGAAGAGAGTCTACAACCCTCTCGTAAGAATTGTGCCAAGGCTAGAGAATCCAACACCAATGAATTTGGTGAATAGGGTGAACAACTATAACTTCCCTTAAATTGACCCCATTAAAGTTAATACGGTTAATTCAACCGTTCCAAATCCATTACTAGCACTGAATGCACCCAATGTAGAGCCACTGAGGCCTCTTGTGAACCCAACCATATCCATAGATGATAAGGAATCTGCTTGTATAGGCCGGTACCACCGATTAACTTCAATGTGGAACATCAAAGGATGGATAAACCTCCACAAGTAGGTCCTAGGGGGCAAGATCCTTGGATTGGCTAGCGAACTTGAGGCTATGGAACCCGGATCGAGTGGGTGAGTTAGTGATCCAACAATTGAGAGCAGCAGAGGGGGACTCCAAGACCTGGGAAGCCACATCCCGAATAGGTGGACAACATTCCATTCCCAAGGGGATTTAAGACACTAGACTTCATCGTTTTCACGGGGAGAAGAGGATCAATCAACAATAGAATATGAAGGCCGATTCCTAGCACAATGTGGAGAGGTTGGAGCTAATGACTATTTGAGATTGAGGTTATTCCCATTGTCCTTGTCGAAAACGGCCTTCACTCGGTACACCAACTTGCTTGCAAACTCCATTCGGACGTGGGCTAAGATGGAGAGGCAATTTCATTCTCAATTTTATAGGTCGGTACACTGAAGTTACAGTGTTTGACTTGGCAAGAATGTATCGAGTACAATAATGAGTCGACAGATCGGTTCATTACTAGGTTCAAGAAGTCAAGGAGCATGTATTTAACTTCTCTTATCGAGAGAGAGTTTACCGATTTAGCCTTTAATGGGCTAAAATTTAATTTGAAAGAAAGGTTCAAAGGATAAGCTTTTGATGATCTCTTCCAGTTAACTACTAGGGTTTCTAAGTACGAACACTTGTTGAGGAAAAGAGACAAGAAATCGATGGAGGACAATCACCAAACAATGGTCCTTGTGGAAAATACCAAATTCGGTGATCTAGTCAAGAAGAGAATGAAATAGTAGTTGCAACTATGGTTCCGGAGAGGCTTTATGTATGTCCGAGTACTTAAACCAGCAAGGGTGAGAGATGTGTCAAAGTTCAAGGAGAAGGAGACAAATAACTACTCCTTCGACCTTTATAAGTTGGATGAAATATTCGACTTATTGTTGAAAGATAGATTGATCAAGTTAGGCTGAAGGACAAGTAATCCCAGCTAAGGAGGAGTTAACTAACAAAAGGTACTGCAAATGGCATCATTCCATGAGCCATGATACAGTGAATTGCATTGTCTTTAGAAAGACAATCCAAGAAACGATTCGGTAAGGCAAGATTAAATTTACGGAAGATAAAGGCAAGGCTCCAATGGAAGTAGACACGAGATCCTTTTTCGAAGATGATTGGCATGGTCGGTATCCATGAGCCGTCTAGATATGAAGAGAGAAAACTTTGTAGTCGTTGGCATCAAGAGTTGATAAACTAAAATCGGGATGTTCCAAGGTATCGGTTTATGAGAGGAACGATAGGAAGGTATCGATCGGGTTCATTTGTTTGAAGAGAAAGTAGGCCACGGGAAAGGCCACGGATAAGGTCCGAGATAGTATCGACGAGACATTCTTCTTTGCAATCAAACAAAGAAGAGATCCATATAAGGTAATCGACGCAGGTGCTTGAGAGTAACGATACCGACGATCGACCTAGAGAGAGGTTTACCTCGGTCGGCTAGTACAAGTTTCTTCAGGTATGAAAAGAAAAGTTAAGTTCACAAAGAGGATAATGTCCTGTGAAAGCCGGAGAAAAAGAAAAGTTTATGGCAGCGATACCAAGAAAGAGATTCCAAATTGTGACATCCTATATTCCGACCCTTTTTCGAAGCTTTGAATAAATGAAAGATCTCATTGATGTATTTCAGCTAATTCTCACTCGAAATTGATCCCTCTTGAGCGAGACTAACCAAATAGGAATGGCTAGTTAGGAAATTCAAGTACGTGGACCTAAGAACTTGTTCTTGGATTGACTCTTTAACCATGAAAATTGACGAGGGAATATTTTGGACCAATATAGGCCGATCCTAGAATGATTAAGGAACGATTTGGATAATACCCTACGCTTGGATCACGGGTGATTTCGTTTGACCTGTTATGGGTTCGAACATCCCCGAATTATTTCTAACGATCGTGTCCATCGGGACTAGTGATTGACCTTTGCAATTGAATGACAACCAAAGTCGCCAGGGCTCGAGTAATTCTTAAACGTGATATTAATTACGGGTCGATACGCGTAACTCTTAAAAGCCGCCCGTTAGTTTGAGATACGCGTAACTCCTAAAAGTTAAGTTCACAAAGAGGATACTGTCCACGTGTCTCAACCTTGATTGTCCGATCAATTTTACTAAATTAAAACTGAATTAACGGCATAGCTAACGTGTGCGCCACATGGCACCATGTCAATGCCAGGTCGGGACGTTGACCGGATCGGTGCGAGCTAACCGGTATTCGTCTTCAATCTCGCGAGGTCGTCGAACGGACGATGGAGAATTTTTTGGCACCGATTGATGGCCAAATATCAACCAAATTGGCTGAAATTTGTCACATTCGATTTGTCTCATCAAGCTCTACAACATATCCAAAAATCACAAGATTTCATTCACAGAATCAACATGAATAAAGCTCGAAATATTATAGCCATAACAGATTGAATCGAGCAAACTAGAGCATAACTAGAGATCAAACTCACATAATAGCATCTAATGAAGTTCTAGAACCTTACTTGCTGGTCTGGTTGCCTGGTTTAACCTAGTTTAATCTAGGTAGACTTCGACAAGTTCGGATATGGCAAGCAGTTTTGTGAAGCTCAGACCCGAGCTTTCAAGGAGATTCAATGCAATCAAAACATAGAATCAAGCTTAGACTAGCTTAAGGAGTAAAACACCTAATTAATTTTGAGAATCAAGGTTGAAGATGAGCTTTGCCATGAATGCACAGTAAGGAAGCTTAAAGTTCAACTCTTCAATTTCTAAGGAGTTGAGCTACAAGACTGCTGCCCATCACTTCCGTGGAGCTTCAGCGAACTTCCTGAGGTGATTTCAGGTCTCGATTCCTCTTGGATTGCTCGAAATGAAGTCGCGAAGCTTCGGTATGAAGCTTCACCAATGGCAACTCAAAGAGCTTCTCTCTCTATTCTATTGGTGTATGAACCGAATGATCATCTTCCTTCATCCAAAAATGCATGAAGCTTATACACTTGGATTTGAAAATTGTTTGTGCATGGGCGAGGCTTCGCCGACCTTAGCTCACGTGCAACCACGTGCATTTTTGGCACATTGATGGCGAAGGGACATTGGGGAATTCTGCCAGGTCCGTTAGCAGGTCCTACAAGCACGAATTGTTGGCCAAATTGGTCTGTTGGTACTAATGTTGACTTTTGAAGGCCTATGACATTGATCGAACTCGCCGGCGTAACTCTAGTGGTCCCAGGCGATGAAACTTGGCTTGATCGACACAGGATTGCATGGTAAACAAAACCCCTCCCCAAGCTCCTCCAATTATGGAAGGGGAACGGTTTCAATTTGGTGATCAAAATTCAGCCTACAAAAACTATTTGAATCGCATGGGAAGAGGGCTCGAGGAAGAAGATAGTCGCCCGGGTCCCCGGGTCGACCCAGTTCGACCCAACAAACCCGGTCCACAAAAAATTCTTAAATTATCCCCCTTAACATAATAATTTTTTCAAATTAAATGTAAAAATTGGATTCAGGGGCACAAATTCTATTAGAAAATATAATTTTCCCCAAAAATCTGAGACGAATTATATAGAAGCCCCAAATTTGAAAATTGACCCCGTAATGAAGGTTGTGCAATTCAAAGCCTAAATGGCCAAATCGGACTAATCTATCCCCGCCAATCGATTCAAAAGGTTGAACAATGATAGGGCAAGGGCCTTGGTCTTGTATAGCGATCCTTAGATTTTGATTAATTTCATTTTGATTAAAACCCAGGGACTAAATTGTAAACTTTTTATTCAGTTAAGTCCAATCCGTGCGATTGCGCAATTTCTTAAACTTTTTGGGGAAAAATTGAACGTAAGGGACTTAAGATAAATGTCACAACTTGTAAAAACTAAAAAAATGAAATTTAAAAGACCCAAAATGTATTTTTTAAGCAAATTCGGGGTTATGTTCTATGAGGTAGTCCATAGTCCCGAATCGAATTTTTCAAATTTCAAGATACCAAGGTGAAAAGGGAATTACAAGAAAATTATTGACTATTTTTTGTATTTTTTTCTGCCTCGAAAGCTATTTTTCTCGATTTTCTAGACATTTTCCTATTTTCGAAAAATATTTAAAAAATGCAAACAATATGAAAAATTATTTTTTTTTCGAAAATGGTTCCTTAAGCTTGGCAAAGGCTTCTAAAGTTCATTTTTCAATCTTTTGACTCTTTCCATAGTTTTTCTATGAATTTTCAAAGAATTTATTGAAAATTGACCGATAAAAAATCAAGTGTCAACAATGTGGTGAAATACCTATTATGCATATTGTCCAAAGGTGTAAGGATACACATGATTGAATTTGGCACAATGTGGCTTAGATGTTACTCTAAGGGAATCGAGATGCTATGTCGAGCTTAGACGATGAGCAGGGAAGCTCGACGTTGGAATGACGCTCGAGCTCTAAGGGAAGTATTTTATGCGCATGACCATAACATCAAGAAACATTGAAAGATGATTTAATTGACATATTACATCATTACAAGGGCTAATAATCGAGCTGGATCGTTCTTGAAGATTCTCTATGATGAAGATCAATCAAGGACATGGATCAAATGAGAACAAGATAATTTTCCTAATGGAGAACTCCATCTATGGAAATCTAGGATTATAATTGTATGAGCGATTTGATCTAATGGGAAATACTTTCCTTTGGCAACCCTCAACAACTATGAGATCTTCTTTTGGATACAATATCGTCCAAATGGGTAGTTTCGGAGAGCAATCCTCTAGAGGCCTCGCCACGGATACTTGGAGGCGGAGGAGTATAAAAGACATATCAAAGTCGAAGAGACTAGAGATTGGCATAAGAGGGAATATAATTCAAAATTCTAAGATCAAGAAAACCTCATTGTTACATATTCTTCTTGATTTATCCACTATAATACTTAGAGATGTACACAAGAGTGTTGAGCGTTAGGTGTAGACTCCTTCGTCTCAAGGGAGATCGCTAAGTTGTAACCTCTGAGAAATTAACTAGTGGAATCTAGGCGATTGGCTACTAGCGTGAAGAAGTGGACGTAAGCTTGAATAAAGTCGAATCACTATAAATCTTCTCTGCAAGTTTTCTATCCCTTACTTATCTCTCGATTATATCTTGTGATAGTAAAGCGTGCATGCTGCCCTGTTCCGCAATCTTACGTGTGACAATCATCTCGAGGATCAAGCCTTAAGCTTAGTCATTCTATAATTCCACCATTATTTATTGAAATGCTCTGTAAACATCTATTTACCTCTCTCTAGGTGATAATGCTAGTCCTAACAAAAAGCCCCATGGATAACCCCTTAAGATCTCGTCAGGGCGGCTCCCTCATACCCCTGTTCGCTTAGTGTGGAGTGGGACCCATATACTTTTCTATCATTGGGAGCATGAATCACACTCCAACAAGTTTCTTCTTTTTCTTCCGTTAAGGATTTAGGATTAGTTTTTTTGTGGAATTGTTTGGGTATATTAATTTTGAGATGGCTGGATATAGGATCAGTATATTTATATTTTGACCCCTAATTTGTTGAAAATATGCGTGTCAAAATAATATGTTGGGATACTAGATTCGCATGTTGCTGATATGTCTGGAGTGCGATCATGTGTCCGTAGCATGTCCAAGAGTGTCGAAGTGTCCAACATGACACGCCAAGTGCCCAAAATCACATGTAGGCCCCCAAAAAACTCTAGTGCTTCCTATTTTGTCCCTCATCAGATGCAAAATTTCTCGAGTTATCATTATTTAATTAACAAGATTCTTGAGTTCATTTCTTTTTTTGGCAGTACACCTAGCACGTTGTATTCACTGTGCACACAATTAATTATTCACTTCTCTTGTTTTTTTTTTCCACGTCTCCATTTTTATTTCTTTCTGAAAATTTACATTTTTTTTGTAATAACATAAATTGTCAATTATGTACTGCTTTTTTAGGATTGTGTCAGATGATCTGAATCATGTGTTGGTGATGGGGTGAATGTATCCTTTAAGGCCAAGATTTCTATTATTATTTACATTCTATTTGATAGATCTGAGATTCCACACTCCATGTGGTAGTGAAAAAATCTGACCAAAAACTCTCAAACTTCTTTCATTTTTTTCAATTCCATCATAAGCTTTTTGATTTTGCTAATTGAGACATAATTTTTTTTTCCATTTTGACACTTGAGTTTATCTGGCCAATTTTAACCAGATATTGCTAATGTGGAACTTGACTGTCCTACATGGCACTTCCAACTCTAACGTTGGTAATTTTTAATGATGTTTTAGTATTTTCTTTCGAATAATTGTTATTTTCTTTTCTTTTTTGGTTTTGGCTCAAAGGGCCACAGAGCCACAGACCACTGGCCAAGGGCATCAGGGTCTCACCTGCCAGAGTGAGGGCAGACAAGAGCCACGATACCCTCACTGTGGCTTGCGAGGGCCTAGTGAGGGTTCGCGATGCCCTTACAGGGCACGTACAATTTTTCTGCTCTTCACTTCCAAATTCATTTCTTCTTTTCTTATATTTATTTTCAAAATAAGGAAACATCTTTGACTTGAAGATGAGGTCAACACGATCAAAGTAAGATCTTGTGAGCCCTCACATGATCAAATGGATACCATGTACTGAGCTTCATATTAGTTAGGTCCAGCTAATGACTTTCTTTAGGGATGGATTAATCCCTTATATACTAGCACTGAAGTGTGGATTAGTGCTAAATACGTCTCGTTTGGGCTAGTAGTGTTCAATTTACTCGTTCAATGAAAGAACTTTGCAATTTTGCAAATTTAAGAGATCCTATACGTAGACATGACCTTTCTTTCGGAAATATTACTAAAAAAGTCTTAAATCCATCAATTCAATTTTAAACCTTTTTTATTCCAATTCATTTTTAAACTTTTTTGTATTTGTGTCAATTTAGTCCTTCCGGATAACTTTAGCCGAATTATTGACATGGAAATCGACATTAACATGGCCAAACCGTAATAATCTTTTCAATTTTTTTATTTTTTATTTTTATTTTTCCTCTCTTTTTTCCCCTTCCCTTCTTCTTCCTCTAATAGATCACTAGACCTCGACGACTGGCCAAAGGGTGGGCCGGCGAGGCTCAACCCATCAGCCATAGGCAAGGGCAACCCTCACCAAGTCCCGGGTGAGGCCGATCTTGCCCTCTTCGGTGGGCGGCGAGAGCCGCCTTGCTTGAGGCCAATGAGGTCCTGCTATTAGCTAGAGGAAGGAGAAGGAAAGGGGAAATAATATAACTATAATAAAAATAAAAGATATTAAAATAGCCAATTTTGACTAAGTTGATCGAAATGATTGAATTGGCACAAATGCGAGACTTAGGGTGAATTGGCGGAAAAAAGGTTTAGAACTAAATTGGCATAATTACAATAGATTTAATTTTTTTTTTGTAATTGTCCCCCTTTCTTTCATTAACTTAAGATGCATAAAGTGATGCCGCATTATTAGCGGTAGAGGGTAATAAAGCATTATTGGCAAAATTTGTCACCTCTTTTAGATTTACAAAAACACTTAGCCAATAAAAAAAAGTTATTATCATTAACAACACTTCGTATAAATATGTTCGTGGACAATTGAAAATAATTTTCATTTAATCATTTTTGTAAGCGATACAAGTGATTATGTTTTTAAAAAATATTTTTCAAATCATTATTATTGCAAAATAAATGAAGCTTCAATGAGCAAAAATTTTCCATGAAAATAATAATAATAATAAAACAAAATCCTCAGTTTCTACACTATAAAAAACATGTCTCCATTCCATCTGCTTCTTCGCACCTTGGCCCTTCTCTTCATCTATCTTTCCTTTTATTTTTCTGAATAAGTGCACATAAAATCTTAAAACCTATCGGGAAAGTACAATTTTTTTTTTCAGTTGTCTTTACACTTAACAAAATGCAATCACATCTTGCGACTTGTCAAATCGAGGAAATCAACCTCTTTTTAACTCCTTTTAATTCGGCAAAAGGAAATTGCTAACGTAGCTAAAATATTAAATGTCACGCCCCACACCCATTGGGCGCGCCAACATCCCTTCTTGGTCGTTAAGTTATGACGTTTCAAGACGCGTCACCGACCTATTTAAAATTTTATGCTTCAATTAAATGCACGCGAAAGAGATCCACTTCTCCAGACAAACATAATAATAGGGATAGACAGTAGGACATCCCAACAATCCACATTAGCAAAAGTCTATTTTATTAATAGTTATTCATTAACCCTGGGAAATACGTTTATACACAAAAATCCCACTTCAAGGCTACTTCCTACGGTGCTCGGAGTACCTTAGGGGTTAACTCTACCCCCTAACTACTCCAAAAGAGATCTACATCCTTCTCACTGTCGAACGGCTCTTCCAAGCTAAGAGCCTGAAAATTGGTTAACGACAATGGATGAGATACAAAATCTCAGCAAGTTAACAACCTAAGCCTCGATTAGGAGGTCAACCCAGCTTCGGATGCATTTAGAACCAATCATTCAATACAATATATATATATATATATGCATGAGTATGTTATCACATAATCATAGGTAACCTTACACCTTGGCACGCGCCTTGCACGTTATAATCCATTGTACACAATTCGGTGTAATTAATTCAATAATGCAAGCGAGAATACATGTCAATTTTCTCATGCATAGTGTCCTCAAGCATACTCTCACCATTACGGCCACTCATGGCACGCCCATTCTCATATGAGGGTCTTTTAATTCTGCCGGCATTTGTTCATTCGATCAATTACGGCCGATCGAGCACGCCCATTTTTCTACGGAGGTCTTTCGTGGGAATTTATCCAATCGATCAATTACGGCCGATCGAGGGCGGGCCCGTATTTCTACGGGGTCTTCCGGTTTATTCGGGAATATTTCCAATCAATCAATTACGGCCGATCGAGGGCACACTCGTCTTTCTACGAGGGTCTTCTAACTCATTCGAGAATATTTATCCTTTCGATCAATTACAGCCGATCGAGGCACGCCCCGTCTCATACGGGGGGTCATTTGGCTTCTCCGGGAATTCTCATACTGACGCAACTCTCATGTCACGTATGCAGTAAATAAATTGCACGTGATCAAATATGTGGTAAATAAATTGCACGTGACCAAATACTTAACAAATAAATTGCATGTGACCAAAAAACTTAGCAAATAAATTGCATGTGACCACATACTTTGTAAATAAATTGCACGTGACCACATACTTAGTAAATAAGTTGTACGTGATCAAATACTTAGTAAATAAATTATATGTGACCACATACACGCAATTCAATCACCATCCTTGTACATTGCTAATCAATTTATTACGAAAGCCAATTTGTATGGCTATTCCCATTAGCGACTTCATAGTTCAATATTAGATACTCCACAAGAGCACATTAATAAATATAATATCTAACTATTGAAAATTAATTTAATTAATTAGAGATTAATAATTCTCAAATAACCCGATAGCTTATCATAAAATAACGATAGCTTATCACCAAAACCTTGATAGCTTATCATCCAAACCTCGATAGTTTATCATCCAAAATTTCGATAGCTTATCACTAAAACCTCGATAACTTATTAGCAAAATATCGATAGCTTATCACCAAAACCTCGATAGCTTATCCTCAAAATCTCGATAGCTTATCGTCAAAACCTCGATAGCTTATCGTCAAAACCTCGATAGCTTCTCATCAAAATCTCGATAGCTTATCATCAAAACCAAGATAGCTTATCATATTTTCAATAACTTATCAAGTTCACTTATCACTTATCACTTATCAAGATAGCTTATCGACCATGGTTAATTAACCCAACCATGGTTAACAAAAGTAACTACGATTAATTAACCGAATCAAGGTTAACTAACCCAACCATGGTCAATTAGATTAGTACTAAGCATATTTAGATAGTACTAATCTAAACACATCCTAATCAAGTTCAACATACTAATCAACGGATTAGGGCAATAACTCACCCGATTTCGAATCTAGAAGCACCGGCGCATCGGCGGTGGCGAGAGCTACGCGTGGCTTGGTATGAAATCAACACGGAACAATGTCGGATGGCCGAACAAATAGGGTCTCCACCGAACAGCCTCTGTCCATCCCAGATCCACGAAATTCCTTCAACGTTTTGGACAATCATCCCTTATATCCAAATATCCCTTGACCTTACAATCGTGTAGGAGAAAACGGAGCTCAATTCGCTCTCCGAATGAGCTCAAACAGGCCATTTCTTTTCTAGCGCGAGTAGAAAATCGAGGGAGAGAGAGAGCTCGGGATGGGGGAATGGGTTGGCCGAAAATAACAAAAGGGGAAGAGAGAGAGAGAGAGAGAGAGATAACAAGAGGGCTTCTTGCAAGATGATGAAGATGAATTTCCCCTCATCAATGTCATGCCACAAAAGTTGTCACGACCCGAACCCACAAGCCGTCGACATCCTACCCTGGTCACGACCGTGTATAGTTCTCCAGGATCCAAATGCCAACAAATACAACACTTGCGGAAGCGAAACAATTCCCCGTATAGAAACCAATTAACATCATGATGACTTGAGACAAGAAAAACAAACTTATGTACATATATACATAATCGTCACAACCTTCAAACCTAGGGCTTGAGAGGCCACTGTATGCCTATGACGACTTATAACAAAAGATTACGTGGTCGAAGCCCGCTATACTTCCATTGTAAAAAACTCTACAAAAGCTCAAGAGGCCAACTATCCTAGGCCTCGTCCTCTCTATCCGGTACTATAACATCTCTCGCCTCCAACTCATTCTCGTCAAGCTCGGGTGGTTGTTACGTATCCGATGGCTCTACAACCTTCCCATCTTCTCTTGGTACAATGAACTCGGGAAATACCGAATCTCCGGGTGGATAATTCATTCTTAAGGCGAGTATCTGAAAAATGAGAGCCCACGACGGAGTGAGATAAAATCTCGGTAAGAAAGCTCCTAACCCTAGGTTAGGGCTCTAGTGCCTCCCAGACACGTCCTAGGCTAGCAATTTCCAACAAATCCTCCGACAATAAAAAATTTCACAAATAAATTCCCGAATATTCCATTCTTTCTCCAAAAATTGCCACACCTTCACAAATATTCCGCGTTACCCCCATATCGATATTTCACGTCTCGGATGGAATAAAAATATTCCACGCTGCTCCAAAGCCCGCGTTCCACACCTCGAGCTATCATATAAAATTCCACGTTGGTCCAGGGCCCGCGTTTAACGCATCGAGGCTATATTATAACTGGACGGACCCGTGTGATAACGCTTGAGGCCATTATAAATATTCCATGTTGGTCGAGCCCGCGTTTAACGCATCGGCTATCATATAATCTGGACGGACCCGCGTAATAACGCATCGGTCATCTGTAACCCGCGTAATAACGCATCGGGATAAAATAATAAGCGCAACCCCGCGTTTAACGCCTCGGGGTAAAATAATAACGATAGAGCCCGCGTCGCATAACGCCTCAGGGCTATAATTCCTCAATTCAATAACAAAGCCCGCCTAATAACGCCTCGGGCTACATACGGTCTTATAAAATACGAACACCGCGTCATAATGCTTCGGGGTGAAATTCCACATTTCCTCTCAATTATCCCACTTAAGACCGTACACCACAATAATTCGTCGATCGCTCGTCCGATACAACACGATCACTTAAATATTCCCGATCGATCAATATTCGCCACGTGATCTTGCTAAATTCCCTCGATTAGCGGATCGAGACCATCCGGTCTCATCAATTTCTTCTCACGACGGATCGAAACCACACGAGCTTCTCAATTATTCTCCAATAAAAGATCGGGACCACACGATCTTTCTAATTTCCTCAATTGCCCAATCGAAACCACTCGATTAAATTGTCTTGGACAAATACTCGATCGGAACCACGTGATTCACTCACGTTAGAGAATTAATAAATCGAGACCACCCGATAAGGTCACAATAGACCAATGGCCAATCGGGCCATACGATTAATTTTTATCGCTACAAAAATTAATCTACGCCACACGATCGAAATTATACTAATGTAGCAATTAAAAATTACCGTACGATCGGAATTCCACTAACGTTCAATTAATACGTACCAATCAATCAAACTATCGAGAATGTGGCGATTAATCGTGGCCGTACGATTAAAATATCTTTACCTGCAATTATTCTCCACCACTCGATTAATTTTCACTAAGTGGGAAATAATCTTGGCCGTCCAATCAAGCTTCCTCAACAAGATTCATCCTAGGCCGTTGGATTAAAGCAAGATAAGCTAGATCAAATCCTAGCCATCCAATACTAATCATGCAAATTCACTATTCATTCAAGAACATCATCTTTTCTCTCTCCTCTCCCTCAATTGCATTTTCGGCCAACTCTATGAACTAGCACAAAACCAACCCATTTTTCACCAAAATCACTCAATCTATAGTCTATTAGCAACCTAGATACCTAATCTAATGTTAGGGACCAACTTACCTTGATTTCTAGCTAAATCCTTCGATGAAAAAGAGCTGGAAACCAAAGCAAGGAGGCCCTCTCCCCAAACCACGTCGATTTACCTCGTCCGGACCTTTGTCCCTTCAAATTGACCTACGGGAAAAACTTCCGGGCCAAATCGAGCTTATAATATGTCTCTGGAAAGCTAAGACAATAAGCTTTCAAATGGAAGTGGTCTTACCTCAAAAAGACATCGGACGAAAACGTTATGGCCGGAACAGGTGGGGCTGTCGAACGGGGGCAGCGGGTTGGGCGAGAGAGAGAAGTGAGAGAAAATTGTGTCCAAATGAAGAAGATGAAGATGGTGGATAGATAAGCTAGGCTAGGATATTTTGAGATGAAAAGTTGGACTAGAATTCTTGGTCTTAGAAATGATGAGACAAAGACTTGTGGGTCCCACCAATAATTCATCTCATTTCCCATATCCAATCCAGATTTCACTTTTCCGAACATTTTGGGCGAATCGTGAAATACACATGCTCGGGATGAGGCGACGTCCAAAATATTATTATTGGAACCCCCGAAGGTCCGACATCTAATTTCGAAGTTAAATTCGCAATCAATCTCGATCAATTGAAATTTCAGCGTATCTCAAACTAACGGGCGGTTTTAGGAGTTACGCGTATCGACCCGTGATTAATATCACATTTAAGAATTTCTCGAGCCATGGCGACTTTGGTTGTCATTCAATTGCGAGGGTCAATCACTAGTCCCGATGGGCACGATCGTTAGAAAATAATTTAGGGACGTTCGGAACCCATACGAGGTCAAACGGAATCACCCGTAATCAGCGTAGGGTATTATCCAAATCGTTTCTTAATCATTCTAGGATCGGCCTATATTGGTCGAGAATATTCCCTCGACAATTTTCATGGCCAAAAAGTCAATTCATGATCAAGTTCTTAGGTCCACGTGCTTGATTTTCCTAGCTAGCCATTCCCATTTGGTTAGTGCGCTCGAGAGGGATCAACTCCAAGTGAGATTAGGCCGAAATACATCAATGAGATATTTCATTCATTCATAGCTTCGAATGTGGGTCGAATTCGGGATGACACAAAAGTCTTCAACCAATTAATGCTTCTTGTTTCTTGTTAATAACTCAAGAAGTGCAATTTGATCTTTTCACAAAGCAAGGGCAAGTTGATAATTTCACAAAGTATAGTATGAAGTACTATACGTGTTTTTGAGCTAGTATTTTGTACGAATTCGTATAAATTGAAATGGGGCTCAAATGAATAAAATTTGGACTTCAAAATGGCTTAACGGGCTTTAGAATGTTTAATGGACCATAGTGGGTTTTACTAGGCCCACTCGGGTTGCTCTTGGGCCAAAGTGGCCGAACCACATTGGGCTTGAGGCCTAATGTGTCCTCGTCCAGCTCATTTCTTCGTAGTCTCCAAATCTCGACCCGTTGATCCCTAATTCGAGAGTCTTAAGAAAATCGATAAATTGATAATTCAATGAAGCGACGTCCAATAATTTAGTCATGAGATTCTCGAAGATTCGAAATCCACATTCGGATTCTAATCCATGGTCAAAATTGATCGATTGCAACTATAGTTTATCTCGAGCTAACGGGCGGCTTCTAGGAGTTACGCGTATTTGACCCATAATTGATTTGATATCAATTTACTTTTAAGCTATCTCGAATCATGGATGACTTCGGTTGTCATATAATTGCGAGGGTCAATCACTAGTTCCAATTTACTCGATCACCAGGAATTTGTTTAAGATCGTTTACAATCCATACAATAGTCGGGCGGAATCACCCGCGATCCGATTGTATACTATTGTCGAAACGTTCTATAATCATTTCTTGATCGGTCCTTAATGGCTCAAAACTGTCCCTCGTCAATCCTTATGGTCGAATTGTCAGTCCATAGTTGAGTTTTTAGGTCAAGTGTATTTATATCCTTAATGACCTTTCCCTTTTGGTTATCCTCTCATGAATGATCAATTCGGAGCGAGAATTACTAACGGTGCATCGCTTAAATTCGTCATTTCATTTCATCTTGAATAGGGTCGAATTTGAGGATGTCACATTAAAGATAAGGCTAAACGATATTATTTTTAATCTAAATATTGTTGAAGATAGATTAAAGATAATTAAATTGTTTTTTTGATAAAAAAAACCCAAAACGGTCATTGCCGCCGCCCAACCATTGCCAGCCCTGCTCGGTGATGGTGGGGGTGTGATAACCTGATCTCACCTTGTTTTCCCTTTTTTTTTTTAAGTTCGATTATTTTTAGTCTAATTTAAACAAAATTTCTATAATAAAATCAAATTCAACCAAAATGACTTCATTTTTAGCCATGTCGGTGCCATGTAGTAAAGAGAAAACAATAGACGAAAACCAGGCAAAGCGACATCAGTATTTTATGTTAGCCAAGTTGGATTGATGTGACGGAAACTTCGGTTGCATTAATTTGATAAATTTTTTGACTCAATTACACATTCCTGACGAGTTTTAAGACTTCTAGCACAATTATCTCATTTTTTTGTTTATCACTTTTAGTTTTTTGATTGCCATGATTGTTTTGGCTTCAATCCCCAACCACTTTTTGCAAATCAGATCCCAGAGTTAGCGTTAATCCCTCTATAAATCCCAAAACAAGGAGGACGAATTCAAGGCATTTCCATGAAGGATTACATGTAAGATAACTAGTGAGTGACCAGTTCTTTTGTGCTCGAATCGTTGATTTCACTCTATAAATGGAGGTTTCCCGGATCTTGGGTTTGATTGGAATTTAAGGACTTTTTTTTTTTGTTTCCCCTCTCTTGGCTGTTCCTTGTAATTGTTGGTTGAAATGGACAAGGAAGAGGAAGGCACCTATATGTTGATCAATCGCAGCAGTTGCGGATTATTTCAGTGTGATTTGCCAATCTTATCAAGGATCGTGTGCAGAAGGAAGTATTTAGGCTAATTTTTTTCTGACCTTTTGTTACGTGCAATTTGATGCAAACATAGTAATCACACTAAGGATTCAAGTACACAATTTTCCTATTAAGACTTTCAATTTTCTATGTCATTGTTAATTTAATTTCATTAAATAAATAATCACCATAAAATATGGAGTACAATTAGGTTCTTTCAAATTAATATCCGTAACCCTTAGCTTGATATCCGTAAAAAATTAATTCATCATCATCGGCATTAAAATTATAATTGTAAATTAGTTTACTCCATATTTCTAAATTCAGAATTTAGGTATTATTTTGAATCTAAACTAGTGTGGGCCACATATTTACAATTGTATCATATAGAAATCAAATCATGATTACATCTATTAAAAGTAACTAGCATTTCCTTTTGGACTTATTTTTTTGTCGGACTTTTTGGACTATTCTTATTTGGAATAGACCGATGTGAATGAACGAAATGAAAATAAATTTCGAGTTAGGGCTAAAGATGAAACTCAAAAGGCCACTAACCTGAATAGATAATATTTAGATTCTCTTATTTTATGGGTTATAATGACATATTTAATTTAGACGCCAACAGAGACGTTAACAAATCCATGTCAATAAGTTGACATTGTTTGTTTGTTGGTGTGGTCCTAAGTTATATGGGCCACGCGAGTGTTATAAAGATGGAGTGTATAACATTCCTCAGTGTCACATCAAGTTAGATAGAAAAAACAAAACCTTTGAGATCGGCCTAAAACAGAAACGTGGTTGTGTGAATAGTCCTCGCTATCATGCGCCTTCTCCTCCGAAGCTCTTCGCGATCACCACAACTATCGAAGCTCGTCCTTGCAAAGGAATTCGGTTGTGTAGTCTCTCATCCTCACCGACTCTTTACGTCACTCCTCTTGCACTCTTCTTACGGGGAAGCTCACTCTCGTCAGTGGCCGGTGGAGGCCGGTCCATATCTGATGATATAAACACATAAAGTAATTCTCTATTGCAAATGCAAAAGCAAAAGCAAATGAGATTATAAATCCATTATTATTTTATTGTAACCAAAAAAAGCCTCGAAATACATCCATGTCTACATCTCCCATATCAGGCTACTTCAATTTTTGTGTAGTTGCCTCCTATGTAGCACTGACGTCAATATGCAATACGTGACACGACACGACATGATATGCAGACACATTATTTCTAAAAAAAAATAGACAATTTCAACACGTTGGAATACGCCGTATATGGAATGTGTGTGTGTATATGATGAAACTATCATGTGGCGAGTTTGAACTCGCGTGTCAAAATATTAGTGGTGAGTTTGTTCTTCTTCTTCTTTTGTTAAGGATTTATGATTATTATTAGTGGCGAGTTTGGACTCGCGTGTCGCCGGCGTGTCCGGCGAACCAGTCACACGTCGAAAAGTGTCGAGTGTCGACACGACACTACATAACACGCATCCGACATGACATGTAAGCCTCGAAAGATATTGGTGCTTCCTAGGTTGTCTCTCGTCAAATGCAAATGTCTCGTGTTATCACTATTTAATTAACAAGATTCGAGAGTTCGATTCTTCTTTGACAGTACACATAGCGCCACGTATTCACTATGCACAAAATTAATTATTCACTTCTCTCCTTTCTTTTCTATGTCCCCATTGTTATTTCATTCTGAAAATTTACATTTTTTTGTAATAACGAAGTTGACAAAGATGTAATGCCTTTTTAGCAGCGTTTCACATGATTTCGATGATGTGCTGGTGATGTGGTGAATGTATACTTTAAGGCCAAGATTTCTATTATTATTTACAATTTAGGTGACAGATCGATGTCATGCCCCGCACCCATCGGGCACGGCAACATCCCTTAATCGTTAAGTTGTGACATCTCGGGACGCGTCATAGACCCATTCATACTTTTTATCTTTTATTAAGCACATACAAAATGTACTCCTTCGCCGGACAATATATATACAATAGAGATAGAATAAGCGAACATCACATCAATATTAGCAAAAGATCGCTTTTATTTATTTATCTCATTAACTTTGGGAAGTTTATATACATACACAAGCCCTACCTCAAGGCCACTTCCTACTACCATCGAAAATACTGGGTCGGGGTCGGGGTTAACACTTGCTCCAAGCTATTCCAAAAGGGAACCGACATCCACGTCCATCTCGAGAACAAGCTCTTCATCACTAGGGTTACGAAGAATTGTTAACAACAACGAGTGAGATATAAAATCTCCGTGAGTCAATGCCTTAGTCCGAGCATGGCACTGATTTGCTCGGGCGACCAAAACACATAGGACAACTATCGATAACGACAATAGTGTCCGACTATCGCCACACTTTATCTACCACAGGATCATGCACAACCTAACAATTAAACCTCGAGTCATATGCAATTTTATGCCACCTTAGTCCATACAATGAACAGTATATGTATAAAATGCAATCAATTATATACAACTAAGGCACTCAGCCAAAATCATTATCACAACTTTCATGCGCAATACAATACAATATACACGAGTATGCTATCACATAATCATAGGCAACCTTATTTGCCTTGCCATGCGCCTTAGCACGTTACAACCCAATGTAAGCAATATATTGCAATAAATAAATACATGATCAAAACATATGTCACTTTCTCGTGCACAATGTGCTTAAGCATACGCTCACCATTACGGCTACTTATGGTACACCCGTCCTCACATGGGGGTCTTCCGGCTCTACAGGGTATTTATTCATTCGATTAATCACGGTCGATTATGTTACGCCCGTACCCTTCGGCATGTCAACATCCCTATGCGGTCGTTAAGTTGTGATGTCCTAGGACGCGTCACATACCCATTTAAAATTTTATGTGTCAATTAAACGCGCGGAAACGATCCACTTCTCTAGACAAACATAACAATAGGGATAGATAGTAGGACATCCCATCAATCCACATCAAGCAAAAATATATTCTATTAATAGTTATTCGTTAACCCCGAGAAGTACATTTATATACATAAGCCCTACTTCAGGGCTATTTCCTACAACCCTCGGAAGTACCAAATCGGGGTTAGGGGTTAACTCTACTACTCCTAGCTACTCCAAAAGAGATCAACATCCTTATCACGGCTAGAATTGCTCTTCCAAGCTAAGAGCACGAAAATTGGTTAACGACAACGGGTGAAATATAAAATCTCAAGTAAGTTAACGGCCTAAGTCTCGATTAAGAGGTCAACTCAACTCGATGCATTTAGAGCCTACAATGCAATATAGTATAAATATGCATGAGTATGCTATCACATAATTATAGGCAACCTTACTTGCCTTGGTACACGCCTTGCACGTTATAATCCACTTGTACACAATTCAATGCAATTAATTCAATAATGCAAACCTAACACATGTCAACTTTCTCGTGCACAGTGAGCTCAAGCGTACTCCCATCATTACGGCCACTCATGGCACGCCCATTCTCACACAATGATCTTTCGGTTCTATCGATATCTATTCATTCGATCAATTACGGCCGATCGAGGGCACGCGCATTTTTCTACGAGGGTCTTCCGCAAGAATTTATCTAGTATATCAATTACGACCGATCGATGGCACGCCCATCTCGTACAAGGATCTTCCGACTCATTCGGTATTTATCATTTCAATCAATTACGGCCGATCGAGGGCACTCCCATCTTTCTACGGGGTCTTCGGACTCATTCGAGTATTTATCCTTTCGATCAATTACGATCGATCGAGGGCATGCCCGTCTTTCTACGGGGCTCTTTCGACTCATTTAGGTATATATCCTTTCGATCAATTACGGCCGATCGAGGGCACACCCGTCTTGTACGAGGGCCTTCCGGCTTATTTGGGAATTCTCGAATTAATGCAACTCTCATGTTGTGTATGCAAAGCAAACAAATTGCACGTGATCACATATAAACAATTCAATCACCAACTCAACATACTTTCATATGCTTACATCATTGAGAATTGCCAATAAATTAATTACATAAGCCAATTTATATGGCTATTCCCAATATTGACATCTACAAGAGCATATTAATAAATAACATATCTAATTACCGAAAATTAAATTATTTAATTTGAGAATAATAATTATCAAAATAATTCGATAGCTCATCATAAAATATTTGATAGCTTATCATAAAATACTTGATAGCTTATTGTCGTGACCTAAAAAAAATCAGGTTAATGGATTATTAAGTTAATTAGATGAATTAACCTAATGCGGACTCTTCCAAGCCCTACCAATTCGCAACTTAGGTTTGATTTTCAATTTAGGAGCCGTCACTAATCATTTAAAATAGGTTGATTAGAAACCTATATAAAATAACGGGAGAACTATTTTATCTCTACGAACTAGAGAAATTGAGTTCGGAGACTTGGTTACGTTAATTAAAAAATTAGCGCCCTTCCGGTACCAATTTCATGAAAATGTCTTTTTGATTGGTTTATATGAATTGGATGCTTTTTTTTGTTTTTCTTTTTCTATTTTTGAAATTTTTGAAATTTTTTTAATGTATGAATTTGAACAAAATTAAACAAAAATGCCCCTAATATACCTTGAATTCCAAATTTTTCGATAAATCTTCCCATTCCTGAAGATCCGGGCCAGAGTGAGATTTTATCCGCTACATCCTCGAGGATTCAAGCCAAGATGCGGATAAATATATAGAAATACAATGTCCCTTCTCGCCAAAAGGGTAGAATACGAATTTCTATATTTAAATCACCATCCCATCCCATAAGATCATGGGTGTGGCGTGTGATTTAATTTTTACGACGGAACTAGGCACTAGGGAGCATACATTATAGGCGGTTTTGTTTAAAAAATGTGCAAATATTTATTGAATTTTCAAAAATCCTTAGGGGATTCCGAAATTTTCAAGGAGATAGGCTCCTATCCACAAAGGATTGATATCTTTTAAAAACATGGAAAGATTATCTTTTGAAATTTTCAAAGTATATTAGATAACTTCCCAAATTTTAAAGATGCATTCAATATCTCCAAAAAATATGATTGAATCTTGAGTTATTTTGAATATTCCGAAAATATATCAATATTCTACAAGATATGATTGCTTCAAAATCCAGCGTGATCTTATCCCCGAATGCTCGATTGTCAAATTTTCCAAGGATTAACAGATTATGCACAATCAAGATTAGAATTTTGATTATCTCATGAATATGTCAAATGCTCGGATATATGCACAATATCCTCAAGAATTCGGAAATATGCTCAAGTTCGAAATTAAAATTGAGCAACATAACTTATCCAAAAATCAATTTCCTAATCTAGATTTTATTCAAAGCATGTCAAATGAGTCCAATTAATACCATTTTTCAAAATTTTTGATAAAACTAGGGTTTTGAAATTTCAATCATCCAAAAATAATTGCTTCTCGAGTTTCCGAAGAAACCTATGTTTTTGCCCCAATGATAGTATCAAACAAAGATCAAACTCACGCAAAACAAAGCAACAAGAAAAGTCAAGGACTCACCTTTTTAGTTCCCGCAAAATTCAGCATGAGTTAGTGACATGGATAGCACGGAAACAACTTGATTTGGACCAACACAGCACATAAATAGTGCAAAAAACAGTATGTGAACATTGGCAAAACAGCATAGCAAACACTTCAAAATAGTATCAAATTGACCCCAAAAGTATATAGAGATTACCTTGAATTAAGCCCAAAAAGCTGTGAGTTCGCCCAAAATCGAAGCTGTAAATGCCTTGAATAGCAGCTAAATTTCACATGGACAGCAACTAAATAGGCGTGTGGGCAGCGGTTTCAATTATCAACAATCGCAACCAAGTAGCGGGCGGAGAATCGATGCGGCGGCAGAAGACGATACGAGGAGCGATGGCCAACGATTTCTCCTTCCTTCCTCTTTCTTTCTTACTCTCTTTTACATGAATTCCGAGTGTGTGAGCTGTCCCCCCCTTTGTAACCCTAGACATAATAACATATATATATATAACAAGGGTTTGCTAGTGGGCATACGATTCGATCTAGGCCGTTAGTTTTCAAGCTTAAATAAAGATAGGATTTAATGTTAGCCGTAGGATTGAAAAAACCGATAATCAAATGCCATAAACTATCAAAATACTTCAAAATTTTAGCCAAAAGAGGGAGAGTATGGGCTGGCCGAATTTCACCGATGTGCGGGCTTAATCGCGCAAATTCGAACTCAAATTGGGCTTTAATCAATTAACAACTTAATTAACCGAAGGCCCCGTCGCTTAAATAAGCTTAAATGGGCTGAACCGAATTTAAATTTAGGTCCAAAACCTCTTTAAGAATTTCGAGTACACCATTGCATGGCCTTGGTCGAAATTCTCATGCTCGACTATGGGCTCATCTCAAATTTTCGAGCTCGAATTAAGGCTTTCTAAAAATAATAGACATTTAGTTAAAAGCCTTCATTTTTTAAATGGACCGATTTGAGCTCAAAATAGGTCAAATATGGCCTAATTAATTTCCGCACCCCCTACCTCGCCTTAGTTGAAATTCTTAGATTAAGTTTGGTCCAATCGCTCGTCAAATTAAGCTCAATTGACTCACCTCTAATCTCCATGCAAGGATAACCTGAAAACATAAAAATGTGATGCATGAGAAATTAACTTTTTGGTGAGAACTAATGTTAATTCTCATTTTGTGCTTAAATGAATGATTTACTAAAAATCAAAATTTAGATGTCAACACTTATCATCCAAACCTTGATAGCTTATTGTCAAAATCGGGATAGCTTATCGCCAAAATCTCGATAACTTATCGTCCAAAATATTGATAGCTTATCGCCAAAACCTCGATAACTTATCGTCCAAACCTCGATGGCTTATCATTAAAATAGTGATAGCTTGTCATATTTTCGATAACTTATCAAGTACACTTATCACTTACCATGATAGCTTATCAACCAAGGTTAACTTGCCCAACCATGGTTAATAAAAGTAACTATGGTTAATTAACCTAATCAAAGTTAACTAACTCAACCATGATCAACTAACCCAACTATGGTTAACTAACCCAACCATGGTCAATTAGATTAGTACTAAGCATATTTAGACTAATCTAAATATATCCTAATCAAGTTTAACATACTAATCAAGGGATTAGGGCAATAACTCACCCCATTTCGAATCCGAAAACACCGGCGCTTCGTGGTGGTGAGGGCTACATGTGGCTTGGTCTCGAAATCAACATAGAACAATGTTGGATGGCCAAACAAATCGGGTCTCCACCAACCAGCTTTTTGGTTTGCGAGAACCCATGAACTCCAACGGTTTCTTTGAAAAACAGCCTTCGGATCTGAGTTGCCCTTGATCTTACGGTTGCATAGACGAAAATGGAGCTCAATTCGCCCTCTAAACGAGCTAAAATGAGCGATTTCTTCTCGGGCATGCATAGAAAATCGAGAGTGAGAGATGGGTGAATGGTGAGGAGAGAGAGAAGAGTAAAGGAGAGAGAGATTATATCTCAAAGGCTTCTTCAAGAAGCCTTGTTCAAGATAGAAAAACCCTCATTAAGACCATGCCACAAAAGTCTTCTCTCATTTATGGTTTCTTATTTTTCGCTAATAATACAAGAAGGGTAATTTGGTCATTTCATAAGGTAAGGGCATTTTGGTAATTTCACAAAGTATGGTGTGAAGTACTATACGTGTATTTGAGCTAGTATTTCGTACGGATTCATATAAATTGAAATTGGGCTCAAAAGATAAAGTTTGATCTTTAGAATGGATTAATGCACTTTAGAAAGCTTATTGGGCTTTAGTGAGCCCAAAGGCCGAACCCTAGTTGGGCTTGAGGCCCAATGTATCCTCGTTCGGCCCGCTTCCTCGTGGGCTCCAAATCTCAGCCCGTTAATCCGTAAACCGAGAGTGTCGAGAAAATCGATAAATTGGTAGTTCAATGAGGCGACTTCCAATAGTTTAGTCATGAGATCCTCGAAGATTCGATACCCACATTCGGATTCTAACTCATAGTCAAAATCGATCGATCGCAACTATCATTCATCTCGAGCTAACGGACGGCTTCTAGGAGTTGCGCGTCGACCCGTAGTTGATTCGATATCAATCTACGTTTAAGGCTGTCTCGAGCCATAGCCGACCTCGGCTGTCATGTAACTATGAGAGGTCCATCACTAGTTCCAATTTACTCGATCATCGGGAATTGGTTTAAGATAGTTCACAATCCATATAATGGTCAAGCTAATTATCCGCGATCCGATTGTATACTATTGTCAAAACATTTTATACCCATTCCTTGATCGGTCTTTAATGGCTCAAAACGTCCATCGTCAATCCTTTTGGTCGAACTGTCGGGCCATGATTGAGTTCTCGTGAGCGTACTTATATCCTTAATAGCCTTTCTCTTTTGGTTAGCCTCTCATGAGTGATCAATTCGGAGCGAAATTTACTAACAGCGCATCGATTAAAATCGTCACTTCATTACGTCCCGAATAGGTCGAATTTAAGGTTGTCACGCATCAAGGGCACGTCCGTCTTCATACGGGGGTCTTCCGACTCATTCGAGTATTTATTCATTCGATTAATCACGGCCGATCGAATGTCCACCTTCATATGGGGGTCGCCCAACTTATTCATGTATTTATCCGTTCGATCAATTATGGCCGATCGAGGGCACATCCGTCTCCATACGGGAGTCTTCCGACTTATTCGGATATTTATCCATTCGATCAATTACGGTCGATTGATGGCACGCCCGTCTTCATAAGAGGGTCTTCGGGCTTATCTAGGTATATCTCAAATTAATACAACTCTCATGTCAAATATGCAAGTAAATAAATCGTACGTGATTGATTACATACACACAATTCAACTTCCAAACTCGACATAATTTCTTATCCAAACATCATTGAGGATTGTCGATCAACAAAATTAATAACATAAGCCAATTCATTTGGCTAGTCCCAACATCGACATCACAATTCAAGTATAGAACAATCGAGAGATGGGTATTAAAACTACACAATAATATTAGTAAAATAATAAATCGATAGCTTATTGTTAAAACCTTGATAACTTATCGCTCAAACCCCGATAGCTTATCGTCCAAACCTTGATAGCTTATCGTCCAAACCTCGATAGCTTATCATAAAATTCTCGATAACTTATCATCAAATCCTTGATAGCTTATCATAAAATAGTGATAATCTATTATAAAATATCGATAGCTTATCATAAAATACTCGATAATTTATCATAAAAACATCGATAGCTTATCATAAATTTATTAATAGCTTATCGATCAAGGTTAACTAACCCAACCATGGTTAACTAAAGTAACCATGATTAACTAACCTAACCATGGTTAACAAAAAATAACTATGGTTAACATAAAGTAACTACAGTTAGTTAACCTAACTAGGGTCAATTAACTAAGCCGACCAAGGTTAATCCAATTAATTCGTCATTAAGCTCACTAATCCATAATTAACAATAATTAATCTATTCCTAAATGTAATTAACGTCCTAATTAGAGTTTAGAAGTTAACTCACAAACTCAACGGCCGGCCATGACGAATGATCGGCGGCGATGATTCAAGCGCGACAACGATGATCCTCGGTCGCTCTCGGCCACTCGAGCTGGCATGGTGATTGGCGAGCTTGAGCTCGGGGGTAGCGCGTGGCTTGGCGATGACAACCCGCGGCGGCGCAAAGCAATGAACGACAAATGGAGAAACTTCAATAGTCACCGAACAAACCGGGTCCCCACCGACTAGCCTCTGTCCGGCTCGGATTCACGAAATGTCATCAACTTTATAGACAATCAGCCCTCATATCCAAATGGCCCTCAATATTACAATTGCATAGGAGAAAATAGAGCTCGATTCATCCTTTGGACAGGCTCAAACTAGCGATTTCTGCTCGGGCGTGCGCAGAAATTCGAGAAAGAGACGGAGTTCGACATGAGGAAGATTTCACATGAAAATAGAGGGGAAAAGAGGGGAGAAAGAGAGTCATGGCGAAGCTTGGGGAAGAAGAAGAAAAGGTGGGGCCTACGGGGTCGATCCCCATTAATTTTTTCATCCTATATGAATAATATCAATGGGTAAAATGGTAATTTGGCTTACTAGGGGTAAAATAGCCCATCGGTACTAAAACTAATAGCATTATTGAAAATCTCGGAACTAGGATTCGGTCAAGGCTAGGCTCGAGCGCAAAGGGTCTCAATACTATGTTGTGATGGCTCGACTACAACTCCTCAAATGGTCCCACAAACCTCGAACCGAGTTCTCCTTTCGTGCCCTTTTGGTCATTACCTCACTCGACCTTGTAGCCTTAATATGCTTTTTGCCGAGCACTCGATTACTTGTTTTCCTTAATTGCCACATCTCATAATCTTAACCTTATTCTAGGTCACCACCGATCTCTTTAATTTATAGATTCAACAGCAAAGCACAATATGTCATCCACTCATAACTTGCCATTATGAACCTTTCATGTTCGTTTCCATAACTCTTTGATCAACATACCTGCCCATGGTTCCGTTTATTACGGTTTTCGCACAAAATACATTTTCAAATTAGTCCGACGCAATCCTCGGATATCTCGGGAATCAACCTCCAGGGCATTCCATGACGCAATCTAGAGCTCACGAGGACTTAGCATTACGGGCACATATAAACAACACATCCCTCACATATACGTAATCTTCTCCATCAACAACTTCGGAGGTATCACAACAGACTTTCACCAACTTCCCACTAGGCAGTCCAGACATTTTCACATCTTTGTCCATAGTACTTCAATCCACTCAATGTGTTGTTATTCTCCACTCGGATCTTAGAGATGCAATGCTACGCATTTTCGAAAAGAAAAAAAAATTCAGTTTGAGAACCAACTTTAATGCAATGTATCTTTTAATAATGGTCAAACTTAACACAATGCCTAGACCAACCTTTCAATGTGTAACTTGGTTCATTCCTACCTCCATCGCCATCTTAGAAGGCTGCTAGAAGCTACTCCTTGCTCGGACTATTCTGCCCGGCGTCACTTCCCGCCCCTCGTCGGGACCCGGGATCGTTACAGTCCACTAGCAAGGGCGAGACGAGGGCCCCGGCACCCTCATTGTGGCTTGCGAGGGCTAGGATGAGGGCTCGCAATGCCCTTACAAGGCACATGCAATTTTCTCGTTCTTCACTTCCAAATTCATTTTTTCTCTTTTTTAATTTTCAAACTAAGGAAACATCTTTAACTTGAAAATGAGGTCAACACGATCAAGGAAAGATCTTGTGAGCCCTTGCATGATCCAACAGATACTATGTACTAAGCTTCATCTTAGTTGGGTCTAGCTAATGAGTTTCTTGAGGAATGGATTAACCTGTATATATCGGCATTGGAGTGTCGATTAGCTCTGAATCTGTCTCATTTGGCTAGAGGCATTCAATTTACTCGTCTGATGAAAGAACTTTGCCATTTTACATATTTAAGAGGTCTGATACATAGACATCACATTTCTTTTGAAAAAATTACCGAAAAAAAATCTTAAATCTATTACAATTATAGCAATTCAGTTTTAAATCCTTTTTTTTGTGCCAATTCAATCTCAAAATTTTTGGTATTTATGCCAATTCAGTCCTTCCCTACAACTTTAGCCGAAATTCAACGACATAGACGCCTAAGTTGCGTAGCCAAATTTAATCATTTTTCTATTTTTTTTAAAATTGTTTCTCTATTTTTTCCTCTTCCCTTCTTCTTCCGCTAGTAGGTTCTTGGACCTCGACAACGGCTAGAGAAGAAGGGCCGGCGAGGCTCGACCCGTCATCCACCGGCGAGGTAAGCTTTGCCATGTCTAAGCAAGGCCAACCTCACCCTCTCTAGTGGCCGGGAGGACAAGCCTTGCCTTAGGCCAATGAGGTCCGGCTATCGCCTAGAGGAAGAAGAAAGGAAGGAAAAACAAATAAAAAAAAGAAAATATTAAAATAGCCAATTCCGACTAGAGTTGATCGAAATGATTGAATTGACACAAATACATAAGAATAGGACTGAATTGACACAAAAAATTTAAGAGTAAATTGAAACAATTACTATATATTTAAGATTTTTTTTGGTAACTATCCCCGTTTCTTTCATTAACTTGAGATGTAACTATCGAATTATTTCCATGCTTCAATCTTTCTTCGAGGTGGCAGTACAAGTCAAATTAAATAATTAAATCACCACCTTCGGGCTATCTCAACCTCAATATTCGTTGACTAGATGCAACATGGTGATGTCTCATTATTAGCAGTAGAGGGTAATAAAGCATTATTGGCAAAATTTGTCAATTCTTTTAGATTTACAAAAATAGTTAACCAATAAAAATCATTATCATTGACAATACATCTGTCTAAATATGTTCATGGACAATTGAAAATAATTTTCATCTATTTATTTTTAGAAGTGATACAAGTAATTTTTTTTTTAAAATATCTGTCAAATTATTATTATTGCAAAACAAATGAAGCCTTAATCAGCAAAACTTCCTCATGAAAATAAAAAAAGAACAACAAAGCCCTCAATTCCGCACTGTAAAAACCATGTCTCCATTCCATCCGCTTGTTTGCGCCTCAACCCTTCCCTTCGGCGTTCTTTCTCTTCTTTTTTTTTTCCAGAAAAGTGCCCATAAAGTGTTAAAACTTATTACGAAAGTGTAGTTAAGTCTTTAAACTTAACAAAATCCAATCCCGTCATGTGACTTGTCATGTGGAGGTAATCAAGTCCTCTTTTTAACTCCTTCTAATTTGACAAATGAAAATTGCTAATGTAGCTAAAACATGAAAGACAATGCTATAATTAAATGTAATAGAAGATTGATTAAAGATAATTAAATTATTTTTTAATAGCCAAAAGCCAAAACGGCTATCGCCGTCGGCCCACCATCGTGAGCCCTTCCCGGTGATGGTAGGGTGCCGGTTTTCCTTTTTATTTTAGAAGTTCGCTTATTTTTTAATCTAATTTAAACAAATTTTCTATTAAAAAATCAAAATCGAACCAAAATGACTTCGTTTTAAGCCATGTCAATGCTACGTAGGAAAGAGAAAATAATAGAAAAAAAGGGTGGCGCTATTTCTACTCTCATTTTGACTAAGGCACTCCTCTTTTCAATCAATAGACCAAAATACCTTTCTCCCTCTTCAAGTTATTGTTTCTTTTTTTCATCAACCTAACAAGCATAACTCGTCTTTATTTCTATTTTTCCTTTCAAATATCAAATTCACAATGTAAATATCAAATTACACCCAACAAAATATCATTCTATAATGCACTATGTTATCACTTTTCCTACGAGAAGTTCATTATTCTTAATTTATGATCTCATGCTTTTAATTACAAAAGCTATATAAAATGTTAGAAATTTCTAGTTATAACGGTTTGTGAATACACAATTAATTGTCGATTTTTTATGAAATAATTTGAGGAAAACTTTATTTCAAAGTTGAAATTTAAAATCCAATATAATTATCAAGTAAATTTTGATTTTGTGTGTAATTTTCAAATACACTTGTTGGTTTCTAAAGTTACAAATCGCTTATTTGTGCTTCTTTTTTTTACCTTTTCACATTTTAATATGAATTACAAGATGGGCTTGAAAGTTTGTTTACATATTCTGCACTTTCAAACTTGTATAAGATTTTTTTGGGAAAATTTTAAGCATATTTTAAATTTTTTTATCCACTTGCTATGAGAATGAATTTACAATCGATATTAATTCATTTCATTATATCAAAAGTTAAATAGCATGAAATTTCATTTTGTTTCCTTTATGTCTTTATCCGTTTTAATCATATCTAAATACAAATATGTTCGACATTTATTTTGCTTTTAACAAATTAATCTTTTCCATTTTATCAAGATCGACTAAAAATAAAGGTAGATTTGTGGATTAGCTTCGATAAAAAAAGAAACATTTAATTGAAGAAAGAAGAGGGTATTTTAGTAAGTTAACTAGCAAAAAATGAGTAGCTTAGTCAAAATGGGAGTGGAAATAGCATCACCCAAAAAAAAGGCGAAGTTAGTATTTTATGTTAGCCAAGTTGGGCCGACATACGGAAACTCGATTGCACTAATTTGACAAGTTTTTGAACTCCATCACATATTCGCAACAAGTTTTTAGACTTCGACGCTATTATCTATATTTTTTGTTTATAACTTTTAGTCTTTTGATAAATCATAATTATTTCGGCTTTAATCCCCATTTGACCTTTAACAGTAGTAGGTGAAGTGACAAACAAACCATTTTTTGCAAATCTGATCCCAGGGTTAGTGTTGATCGCTCTATAAATCCCAAAACAAGGAGGACAAATTCAAAGCATTTTCCATAAAGGATTACCTGTAGGATAACTAGAGAGTGACCAGCTCTTTTGGGTTCGATTCATTGATTTTGTTGGGAAATTATATTTGATTTTGAAGGAAACAAAACTCACATACCTTGTTGAAAAGACTTTGATTTATAATTTGAGGATTTACTACAAATATATCTCTAAGATTTTTATACGAAATGAGCTTAATGCTTTTATTTTGATAGAAGCATGTAAGATTCGTGGTAGATGCAGACTCATACAAAACTCATATGAAGAGATATATTTCGAACTACTATGAACTCTTGTGCACCATATTCTACTTTTTTGTCTCTGTTAACTGTTTAGTAGAAGTGTTGCATGATTCTATTAACTACTTTTGGTCTTATCAAACTTGATTATTTTATTTTCACATTATGTTTGAAAGTTTGATAAAAAACAAACTATTCATCTCGGTCGCTGCTGCACCAAAAGAGAGGGCGGGGACCCACTTGCTTGTGTATTGTCCCTATGATTGAAAAAGAAGGTGGGGATGCAAACGACAAGACCACCCACCTTCTTCATTTTGTAGCATTCCCTCCACCCCAGCCGGGAGCATCATCCCCATTCATTCCCCCACCCACACCCAACAAAATAAACAAACAAAACGAATAGATGAATGAAAACATCGTTTCATGACTAGGTGACTGGAAAAATTATTCCTACTTTTAAATTTTAGCACCCCGCAAAATTTTTGTCACTTACTTTTTTTTTTAAATGAAATACTTGAAATGTTTCAAAAACACGTAGAAATTGATCTGTGAAATTGCTTATAACCTTTTTATAAGATCGTGATAATTTCAATATAACCATATCGAAATAAGAAATTGATAAGTTATTTCTTCAACGTGTGATTTTATCAGACATGTAATTTGGGATGAACCTCCAGCAGATGATCGCCAATACAAGGGGTGCCTATGTCTCCTTCACTTCTTGCGGTGACTTACCGATTCTGCCACGGCCAGCCCTGCCTCCGCCCGGTGCTTCCCCGCCCTCCCACGTGCGTCCCGTTGAGATTATACAATCGGCACATAGTGTTGCCCATGCAAAACATACAACTCCGGACGTCGTGCTACTGGTGGCTCCAAAGATTGCATCTTCATCCATAAAGAAAGGAATGGTTTCAACTGCAAATGAAGAAGGAGTTTGTTTTGCTTAACAACTTTCAGTTGTTACTCAACAGATTTTTCTGTTATCTTCACATACCATGTAGTAGTTCTGTTATTGTTGTAACCGAAGATGTGAAAATAGCAATATATAGAGAGAACAGAGTGTGAGGAAGAGTAGTCAAGCCCTCGGATGAAGAATGTACGAGCAGAGGCATATGATGATCTCCTGTGGAAGGATGTGTATCAACCTTGTTCTCTGGTTTTTACCTCTCGTTTCTTCCTTTTCTTACGTACTTCATCTCTTTCGATTTTCTTCACATGGTATCGAGCCTTCTCTCGAGAGCTTAACCGTGAATCTTGATCCATTTTTCTGTGCACACATCAATGGCCGCACGAACACCAAGATATTCTTTTCCCATCCATGTAAACATTGCTAACTTTGTTACAATCAAGCTTGTTAAGACAACTTTCTACTCGGCAAGCACAATTTCTTAGATTTCTTCGCGATCAAGAATTGTTTGGCTTCGTTAATGGAGAAATCCTACCACCTCCTCAGCAGTTGCAAGTTAACAACGAAGAGATTGAGACCGAAACTGTGAATCCAGTTACACATTGGGTAAGAACAGATCAACCGATCTCTTCATGGATAAGTGGTGCGCTTTCGAGAATATACTTGGATTGATCATCGGCCCGGAGACATCCTATGAGGTATGGAAAACTTTATGGAATCGCTTTACACAGAGATCGACTTCTAAAGAGTTTGAGCTGCGAGGAAAGTTTCAAGCATGTCGAAACGAAATCGGCAGCTATCCGATTATCTTAGAGAGTATAAACCGATATGCGATCAATTAAATGCAATAGGAAAACCTGTGGATGAGATAACTAAAGTTTTTGGTGTCTTGGAGGGCCTAGGCTCGGAGTATGAAAACTTCGAACGACGATGTATTGTTTGAAACCTCACTGATTATGATGAGGTTATATCACAACTGGAAAGGTTTGAAGCACAACCGCAAAACTACTCTTCAAATCAAGTATAATCCTAACTTGGCTTATTACAAGTGAAAGGAATGTAGAGGTGGAACCGAAGACGATGTTTGACGGAGAATCAAATCAGCTTAATTTTTCATTTATGGGACAGAGAGGGAGTATCCGTGGTGGACGTCACTATGGCGGAGGACGTCACCTTGGTAATCGAGGTCGTAGCTATGGATTTCAAGGAAGAAGTCAGCCTTATAGACCTTTCAGCCCAAACCCGGATCAGCGGGTTCAGGCTCTAAACCGCAAAATAACTTCTATGTAACAGGTCGGGGTTTTCGACCTTACACTGGTTCATCACAGAGGTATTTAGATACCAAATCCTATCCCTTCTCAAATTTCACAGACCCCAAGATCTTGCTAGAAGAGCAAGTAACGAATGGAACTCGAGTAACTTGTCAAATTTGCAAACGACCGGGGCATGATGCTCTTCGGTGTTGGTATCGTTTTGACAATTCTTATCAAGACAATATTATTCCTCAAACTCTTGCGGCAATGCACCTTGAAGATTCAACAGGCAAGTGAATGGTATCCAGATACGGGAGCCAGCCCACACATCACCGCTGATCCCGGTATACTTCATAACCTTTCCAAGTATACTAGCACTGATACAAGAATGATAGGAAATGGCTCATGTCTTCCTATTACCTATACTGGGTGATGCCTTGTTATTGTCCGAACTAGATACATTACCTCTCAATGATGTGTTGGTGGTTCCTGAAATCAAGAAAAATCTTCACATATTTCAAAACTAACCAATGATTTTCCTTGCTCCTTTGTGTTTGACAAATATGGTGTCTATGTAAAGGACAATCACACAAATTCCACAGTGATGCTTGGGAAAGAAAATTGGGGGACTTTACCGAGTGGATCGGATGGCAACTCGGCTCTGTTCACACAAAGATATAAGACTCGTTGGAGAGGATATCCGCATCAACGTCTTGCTCATAGCAACTCACAAATTGTGAGGTATCTTCATCGAAAACAACAGATTTCTCGTGATAAGAAAACTTCATCTGTATGTGGCGGTTGTCCCTTGTTAAAAGTACTTGCCTTACCCTTCTCTTTGTCGACTCGCTACTACGGTTCCACTTGAAAGAATTCATTGTGATATCCGGGGTCCCTCTCTAGTAACCTCCTTTCAGGGATTTCGATTTTATGTTGTTTTTGTGGACAACTTCTCTCGCTATAGTTGGCTTTATCCAATGAAGTTGAAGTCTCGAGTTCTATGATATCTTTCTTATGTTTCAGGAAATATGTGGAGAATCAATTTGATCACAAAAGCAAAGGGTTTCAATGTGATGGTGGTGGTGAATTCATTAGTACCAGATTTCGAACTCATCTCAGAATTGTGGTATTCAAGAATATCTTTCTTGTCCTTACACCCCCGAACGTAATGGTATTTCGAAAGGAAACATCGCCATGTTGTAGAGTTGGGCTTGACTATGCTGTATCATGCTAGAACTCCATTGCATTTCCGGGTCGATGCATTCTTAATCGCCAATTATGTGATTAATTCACTTCCCACTCCAAAGTTGCGAGATGGATTCTCCTCACGTAGGTTGTTCAAACACGATCCAAGTTATGATCATCCGAGAGTTTTTGGTCGTGCTCGTTATCCTTGTCTTCGCCCCTATGCCCAACATAAATTTGATCCACGATCTCTTACTTGTGTTTTCCTGGGATATAGTGAGCGCCACAAAGGCTATCGCTGCCTGGTACCTACGAGATGGTAGGATCTATATTAGTCGCAATGTGAAATTCGATGAAAGTTTCTTTCCCTTTACTAAGAAGCTCACTACCGATTATCCTCATTATACCTCCTTATATCAAAAGTGGGTTGACGAGATAAATTTTCTTGATTCTATCAAGAAGAATCTCACACGCCATCCTTCTAACTATCATACTCGGTCATCTTCAAGATGATAGAGCTCCAGCCAGTTGGCCCACCTCTTCTACCACATACTACGTACCAGCCCACGTGTTCTATCCCCGCCACACTTTGATGCTTTGTTTCGTGCCTCTGTCTCTCACTCGATGAATTGAGCCTTCCTGTTCACAATCAACCTCACCACCACAAGGCCACTTGCTCATCCTATGCATACTCGCCTTAAGTCCGGCATAGTCAAACCAAATCCCAGGTATGCCCGCTTAGCCGAATATCAAGTACCTGTTGAACCAAAGTCCGTTAAATCGGCCTTGGCTCATGATGGCTGGTCTCAAGCAATGCAAGAAGAAATGGATGCTTTGTCTCGAAAATCTCACTTGGACTTTGGTTCCAAGAACTGCTCGAGATGAATGTCATCGGCCGTAAATGGGTGTTTAAAACCAAGTTAGCACCTGATGGGAGTCTTGATGACATTAAAGGCTCGATCGGTGGCAAAAGGCTTTCACCAAGAAGAAAGAGTTGATTTTGCTAAAACTTTCAGTCTAGTGGTCAAACAGGCCACCATCCGTATTGTTCTATCCGTCGCTATGGTCAAAACTGGCCTATTCATCAACTAGATGTCAAAAATGCCTTCTTACATGGCTCCCTCGACCGAACCTGTCTATATGGACCAGCCTCCCGGTTTCATACATCCCGACCTACCTCATCATGTCCGTTTACTCCAAAAATCTTTATATGGTCTACGTCAAGCTCCGCGTGCCTGGTTTGAGAAATTCAGTAATTTTCTACTTGAATCAGGTTTCTTTTGTAGTACAACAGATCCCTCTCTCTTTGTGTTTCACCGGGGCCTGGACACAATCCTTCCGTCGCTCTACATTGATGACATTGTGCTCACCGGCACCTCTCCTCGCCTTCTTACTGACTTCATCAAGTCTTTGAGTACCACTTTTCACATGAAAGACCTTGGTTCTCTTCACTACTTTCCGGGTATTGAAGCCAAACGTAATTCGATGTTCTCTTTCTCTCACAAACTAAGTATGCTCTTGATCTACTTCAACGAGCCCACATGCAAGACTGCAAACCTATTTCAACTCCCCCGTCTGTTAGGTCCTTATCCACGTTACAGGATTCTGTTTGTCTTAACAATCCCCTTGAATACGTAAGTCCTGGTTGGTGGTCCGCAATATCTCACTCTCACTCGTCCCGATCTTGCATATGCAACGAATCTTCATGTCAAAAAATGCAGCAACCCACTATTGCTGATTTCCTTAAGCTAAAAAGGGTTCTTCTTGGTATGTCAAAGGTACTGCTAATCCGGGAATCTTTCTTCATTCCAATAGCAGCATGAACTTATATGGTTTCTCGGATGCTGATTGGGCTGGTTGTCTTAATACCGGATGCTCTACTACTTGGTTTTTGTACATATCTTGGCTCCAATATCATCTCTTGGTCGCCTAAGAAGCAGCCGACGGTTTCTCGGTCTTCCACCGAAGCGAGTACAGGGCTCTCGCTTCGCTACCGCTGACCTTACCTGGATTGCCTTTGTTCTCCGTGACATTGGGATCTCTCTTTCCTCACCTACGGTACTCTTTTGTAATAATCAGTCCGCAATCTCTCTCACTTGCTAATCCTGTTTTGCATGCTCGCACGAAACATATTGAAGTTGATTTCCACTTCGTCCGAGAGAAAGTTTCGTTAGGCTCTTTACGTGTCCAATATGTTCCCGGGCCGCCACCGGATTGCCGACATCTTCACAAAGGCCTTGTCTCGACCGGCTCACTTCACACTTCGTAACAAAGCGGGTCTCGGTTTCCACCCTCTCTCCAGTTGCGGGGGGATGTTGAGATTATACAATCGGCACATAGTGTTGCCCATGTAAAACATACAACTCCAAAGATCGTGCTATCTGGTGGCTCCAAAGATTGCATCTTCATCCATAAAGAAAGGAATGGTTTCAACTGCAAATGAAGAAGGAGTTTGTTTTGCTTAACAACTTTCGCTTGTTACTCAACAGATTTTTCCGGTATCTTCACATACCATGTAGTAGTTCTGTTATTGTTGTAACCGAAGATGTGAAAATAGCAATATATAGAGAGAACAGAGTGTGAGGAAGAGTAGTCAAGCTCTCGGATGAAGAATGTACGAGCAGAGCATATGATGATCTCCTGTGGAAGGATGTGTATCAACCTTGTTCTCTCGGTTTTTACCTCTGTTTCTTCCTTTTCTTCCGTACTTCATCTCTTTCGATTTTCTTCACACGTCCTCCTCCACACTCTCTCTTTCTCTTGTTCCTATGATGCAACAAATGAAAGAGAGATAAACCAAAGTAATGTACATGATAAATTGATCAAAGCAAATCTAAAAAAAATAGGATGTTTAGAACTAAATTGACAAAAAAAAAAGACAAGATTGAATTGATACAATTGCAAAATGTTTAGGATTTTATCATGCAATTGTATCATGCACCTTCTTCTCTCAAGCTCCTCACGATCACCATAACTATTGAAGCTCGTATGTGCAAAGGAGTTTGGGTGCGTAGCATCTCGTCCTCACCAACTCGCTTCGTCACTCCTTTTGCACTCTTCTTACGAGAAGCACGCTCTCGTTAGTGGCCGACGGGGTAGTCCATTTGTGATGATATAAACACAAAAAGTTAAATCTCTTTCGAGAGAATATGCCACTACAGTTATTTACTCTACAATAAATAGAAAATTAACAAAAAAATTAATTGACAAAAAAAATTACCGAGAGAACATGCCACTACAGCTATCTAATCTATAATAAATAAAAAATTACCAAAAGGACTAATATGACACAAATGCAAAAAGTTTAGAACTGAATTGATAAAAGAAAAGATTTCAATTGAATTGATTCAATTGCAAGATTGTTGTAACAAATGCGAAAAGCAAACACGTAACACAAGGATTTACGTGGTTCAATTAAACCGATCTACGTCCACGGGCGAGGCAAAACAGGATTCCACTATAATCAAAGAGAGTACAGACATGTGTCGGTTTTATCGATCGAACAAAAGCACACGGCTCACAAGTCTCTCATGTAATGAAAAAGCAAGATGATGAACCGGACTAAATCTCATCGGCTCACAAGTCTCTTATCGGCCCAACTCTTCGCGTCACGAACTAAATCTCAATTTTTTCTCCTCTTTTGAGCTGCACAAAAAATATGTCGGGTCGGGTGATGAACCGGACCGAGTATATAAAATTCAAGACATATTTAACACAAGATGTTTAGGATTTTTTTGGTAAGTTTCTATTTATTATAGAGTAGATAGATGTAGTTGTTTTCTGCATTATGATTTAATATCGTTCAAATGCTGTCTATTTTAATTTATTGCTTAATTAAGCACAAAGAAGTAGCTTGTTTGTCGATCTCATCCTAGACGAGATAGAAGAAAAAATCAATTAAGGCTCTATTTGTTTCACGAAAAAATAAATAGTGAAATATGTTTTTTTAAGAATGATCACTTATATCGCTTATTGAAATAAACAATAAAAAATTGTATTCATACCTTCACAAAAATATATACACATAAATCGTTTTCGCTAATGAAAATATTTTCTATATATTTCAAGTGATATAAGTGTTCATATTTAGGAATATTTTTCAAATCATTAATTTTTGCGAATCCTAAGAAATAATCTATTTTCAGGGATGCTGTTGGAAAGTTTTCATGTGGTCTCCTTGAATTTGTGCTTCTTTTTCAAGGGAGTGATCAACTTTTAGAGTACGCTCTTAGTCTTCTGTCACAAAAGATACAAAGTAAAATTTCCTATTTTATACAGCATTATTCGTCGAGTGATTTTGCTATACATTGCGTACTTAATGAATGGTACATAATATTAATAATAAGATTGTTATTATCCATATAAACTCGCCCCCAAAGTATTTAATCCGAAATTCGTCCTGTGAGGTACCTATCAAAGCGTCAACCACTCGTACAATACTGATTGAGAAATTGAATTCAAATCAAGTAGTTGGGTGAACCGGGTTATATCCATACGAAAAATAAGGAAAGCAGGCTCTCACTCCCTTTTTCACCGCCTCAAATGACTGAATTTCATTATTATTATTAATTGATTTGTTTTCTCTAAAATTAAATGAATGGTTGATGTAATGGTGGCTCAACGAGGCACACTTAATTTGCTGTTCGGTAAATGTGAACCGGTGTAACTTGATTCTACGCACAATACACCTCCACGTTGGATGATGAAAGTCAGTTTTTTTTTTTTTTTGTTCTCTTTTAAATGATGTGTTAAGTAAATAGAGAATGGCAGACTCGTGGATGGGTAATTGCCACCCATCTCCAAAGGGGCTAGCGGAGGTCGCCGGTCCCTTCCAGCCCCAAGCGAGGGCTGACGACCCTCCCCGGCCCCGGCAAGGGCTCCCAAATCTAGGCAACGCCAGCCCTACTTTGGGGCTAGCAACCATTGCCCGCCCTAGTCAGCACCACACTAGCCCCGGTGAGGGCACGAGATTTGGGCGATGCCGCGCTCGCCCGGGCCGAGCGAGTGTCATCAACAAGGCCTTGCCCAAGCTTGGCAAGGGTTGCTGGCGATAGGTAGCAACGCCCCACCGGAGATCCTGCAATTTTATTTCTTTTTTTGAAAAAATATTTAGAATGAATTGGCATAAATGCATAAAGTTTAGGACTAAATTGACACAAATAAAGATATATGGTTGAATCTACACAATTGCAATAGGTTTAAGGCTTTTTTGATAATTTTTTCATGACAAAGGTGATGTCTACGTACAGGATCTCTTAAACGTGCAAAATCGCGAAGTTCTTTCATCTGACAGGGTAAATTGAACTCTACTAACCAAAAAAAGAATCAGAGCTAATCCACACTTCACAGCCAATATATTTGGGATTAATCCGTTCCTAAGGAAAGTCATTAGCTGGACCTAACTAATACGAAGCTCAGTAAATTTTATCCGTTGGACCTGTGTGGGCTCATGAGATCTTATGTTGATCGTGTTGACCTCATTTTCAAATCAAAGATGTTTCCTTAGTTTGAAAGTCAAAAAAGAGGAAGTGAATATGAAAGCGAAGGACAGAAACATTGCATGTGCCTGAAGGGCGTCGCGGAACCCTCACCTAGGCCATCGTGAGCCACAGTGAAGGGCATCGCCGGCCTCTTTCGCCCTTGCCCGCAAGCCCTTCCCAAATTTGGCGAGAGCCGCGGACCAATGGCGGTGACTCCACGGCCCTTAGCCAATGTCCTGTAGCTCCGCAGCCCTTTGAGCCAAAATCAAAAATGAAAAAAAGAAAAGCAAAAGAAAACGAAGATAAGAAAAGAAAAGAAAAAGAAAAATAATGAAAAAGTCAATAAAAATAATTTTAAAAATATTAAAATATTATTAAAAATTGTCCATGTTAGCGTTGGCTGTGCCATATAATTTGGCTAGCGTCCACGTAAGTGATCCTAGTTAAAACCGGCTATATAGACTTTGAAGGGGACCAGCTTTTTGGCCCGCTCCGTGGATTTGAGGGGCTACCTAACCCGATCTCTCACTTCCTTGCCTGCGATCCGATGGACATTGATACGCCCGACGGGGAAGTAGTGAACCCCAAGCCTAACTCGAGTTCGTGCCGTCCATGGCGTCGATATTGTCGTCTTATCCTCTTTTGATAACGGTTGGGACTAGTGGTCATAGGCGTGAGGGGGGTCTTTTGAGTGGAGCTCCGTTGATGTTGAGGACGAGGGTGTTGTAACCCCTCTTTTGGAGTAGATGAGAAACTAACCCTTCCCGACCCACTTGCCTTTTTGCTTGTCCTAGGAAGCCGCCGTGAAGAATGGGGTTGTAAAAGCTATATAGCTCAGTAGGGTTAACAATCATCTGTTATTAGTAGTGAAATGAAATGTCTTTTGGTAATTGATTGTTGTTATGATTTCCTGCTTTATTATCCCTACCGATCTTATTATCTCGGGAGTGTTCGTTTCTTAATAATAAGATAAAAAAATGGATCGATAACACGCTTGGGACGTTATCCTTTATGACCCGAGGGTGATTTGGTAGTGTTGTCACGTGCCGGGAGATCGGGGCGTGACATGTTGTCACAGGTGTATTTCACGGCTTTTTTTAGGTTATAATGAAAAAATTAATGGATTTATGATCTCATTTTATAAAATTCATGTTATATTGTTTGTTTTGGCAATAGTGACGTGTTCTATCGGGTAAACAGATTTAACTTTTTTTTTTTTGACAAAAGAAAAAAACAGATTTAACTTTTTATGTTTATATCATCACAAATGGACGGGTACAGTGTTCAGACGTGTTTGATTTTTCTTAACATATCTACATTAAAAAAAATCAAATCCAAACGAAAAAAAGCCAAAAAGACAAAAGAAGAAAAAAAAAGTGGGAAAGCCTATGAGATTCGGATTGCTTCAGGTGCTTCTATTACAGGGGAAATTTATTAAAAAAAATTTAAACTTATTGTAATTGTGCAAATTCAAACTTTTAAACTTTTTTTTTATCAGTTCAATCCTAAACCTTTTACATTCTTGGGAATTCAATCCTTCTAGTCAACATTATCCGACCACTACTGACATGATAATTTTTTATGATATTTAATATTTTTTGAATTATTTTTAATCACCTATTATTTTCTTTTTCTTTTTCCCTTTTTTGCTTTCCCTCCCTTCTTCTTCCTTCAGGTGGTCCCTTGTCACTTGCCTAACGGGATCGTCCGAGAGACCAAGGTCAAGAGGTCGCCATTGCCGACCACTAGGAAGGACGAGCCTTGCTATCGCTAGGCGAGGTCGCACCTAGCCCAACCGTCGGCGACAGAAGAGCATGAGAGGAGTGGCCAAGCGAGCCGATAGTTTAGCGGAAAATAGATAGTTTGAAAAATATTTTTTTAAGAATGATCACTTGTACCGCCAATAAAATGAATGAACGAAAAATACATTCGTCGTTCACGAAAATGTTTAGACATAAATTGATATCTACACCTTAATTGATATGGATGAGCATACATATTGATTAATAGTATAGATCATGATACATCCTTGCCTATCTAGGTATCATTCCGTTGAAAATTGATTTTAGAGTATAGATGCTTATGACCATATCAGACCGTGATACGGAAAGTGAGGAAAACCAGCTCGAGAAAGCATTTTTTCTTTGTTCACTCAATCCGAACCGAGGACGAGTTTTTGGAGTTAGCTCACCCTCATGCGATCACGACTCTTTGTCACGGCCATTGTAGCACGTGCGGCTTGGCCAAGGCATTTAATACATGTTGTTATTCCTGGATCCAAAGGGGAATATGTTCGATGAAAACCTTTCATATATACTAATAATTTTAAGAGAGATAAACCATCATTTTTAGGAATATTTTTCACATCATGCATTTTTCACGAGAATTGAATAAATAAAACATTTTTTTGGATGCCCACGGAAAACTTTCATTAGGTCACCTTGAATTTCTGCTTCCTTTTTAATGGAGCGATCAACTTTTATAGTACACGCTTTACTTTTCTATCACAAAATATGCAAAGTAAAGTTTGCTGTTTAATACAACGCTATTCATCGAATGGTTTTGCTATACATTGTGTACTTAATGAATGGGGCCAAATATCAAAGTTAATTTTGAGGTAATAATAAGAATGTTCTTATTCATATAAACTCACCCCTAGAGTATTTAATCGAAATTCGCCGTTGATGGTACCTGTCAAACCATCAATGAAGGTTTATATGTGGTTTTAATTCAGTCATATGATCCCGCCTAATTTAATACAATCATCATGTGAATCGCTAGAAATATGTGAAGCGTATGTCTAACCTAATATCGAAAGTTTTGGAAGGGGGTTAGAGCAGGCTACCATGAAAAAAAGATTTCTTTTTAAAGTGCAGTGCGAGGCTATTGGATCAAATGACAAATAGAATTTTTCAGTCCAGATAATCACAATTGCTTGCATATCGAGTTTAATCTAATTATTTGAAAGTAGAGATATTGCATGAGTTTTAGTTATATTTTCCCTAGTCCATGAATAGAGAAAACCGCGAGATCAGATAATAAAAAATTTAATGCTTTAATCTGTAACTAGAAAAGTTGAAAATTTGTAAGTTTGCATTGTTTGCTCGAAATTTGCGTGGGACATTATAAAAGCAGAAACTTTTCAAGGAATAGTAACATCATTAAAAATACAAATCACAATGATTAGTCCAAGCCCAAAAGTTCCCAAATTGTTTTTGCATTCTCTACGAGAAAATCTGGATGGCCTAATCTCTTTGCTGAGTCAAACAGAAAATCTGATTTCTCTGGAATTCCTAATCTCCTTGCTAACCATCTCTATCCTTAGTCAAACACTCTAAAATTTGATTTCACGTGGAGAGAGAGAGGGATGCGTGAAACTCAAAAAATCACGTTGGCTATATATAGATCTCCCTCTCCTGTCTCGCTTTGATATCTCACTGGACTGTGGAATTTCTCTTAGATATCTCTCTCGATATTTCAGTTCCATTCAATGGCAACGCAGGAACTCCATGACATGGCCTCCGGGCATCTCCTAGCCGAGACTGAAGAGGAGATAGTCTCGGATGAATGGGAGGATTTGGATTTGAATTTGGAGATAGTCCCCCAGACTCAAAGCGAGGATTTGGAGGTATTATTATTTTCAGTATTTTTTATATCTAGATGTTATATTCAATGCTGATTTAGTATTAACTTACTCTGCGCATCAACCAGAACGCAAACCAGAATATCCAACCGGCTCCAGTGAACTCCAATCGTCCACCGAATTCGTGCCCAAACTTTTTCGTTTTAAGATGTGCGGTGGTAGCCTCCATCACCTTGATCTTGCTTGGTTTCGGTCAGATTCTCTTTTCTCTCTCTGAATTGATGGTAAAAAGATAATAAGATTTTTTTATGCGTTCTTATTTTTTTCTTGACTTTTGATAGAATCAGGAGTGTTGAACGAGACAATAGCCACTCTAAAGAGAGACCAAAAACTATTTGACAAGGATGAGGACTTCACGGCGATGATCCTCCACATGATAGCACTCCTCGGATCGGTGCTCATGGGGCTGACTGCCGATAGGTTCGGCCGCCGGTCAACCATCCTCTTTGTTGGTGTCTTGTTTTTCATCGGCCCGTTCTGTATGGGTTTTGCTTCCAACAATTTCTGCCTCATGTTGGGCCGTATGATCGCTCAAGTCGGGGTCGGCTACACCCTTGCAATTGCCCCTGTATACGTGGCCGAGATGTCTCCCGCTTGCTTTCGTGGCTTGTTCTCCTCCTTGCCTCAGGTAATTAATTATCCTTTTTCTCTCTCTTTTTTCGCTAATTTTGCAGCATCTTTTCTATTTTTTCATTTGTTATCAAAATTCTTTGTGTATGTTAGACCGTGTATTTTGGTGGTGTTGGTTTAGGCGTTCATCAACGTGGGCAACATTCTCGGCCATGTCAGCAATAATTACTTCTCCAAAATGAAATTCAAGTGGTGGAGTCTTATGCTATGCGAGGGAGGAATCTCTTTGGTCTTGCTTGCCATGGCGGTCCTCACCATGCCTGAGTCCACCAGGTGGCTCCGTGTCTTACAGGGACGCCTACGCGATGCATGGCTCATCCTTGCCATGCCAGAATCCCCGCGGTGGCTCGTCATGCGGGGACACCTACGCGATGCACTCGTTGTCCTCGCGAGGACTTCCAAGTCCAATCAAGAAGCCACTCTCCAGCTTGCAAAAATCAAAGAGGCTGCTGGTATCCCGGAAAACCGCAACGAGGACGTTGTCAACATGGAGGGCATCGAGATTGGGGGGTTATGGACCCGATCGACCTATCATATGCTAGCGTGCGCTATAGGGATCCAAATCCTCCGACAGATTTCCGGCTTTGATACTATTGTATTGTACAGCCCAAGGATTTTCGAGAAGGCTGGCTTCACATTCTCAGACGATAAGTTTCACCTGACCCTTGGAGTTGAGGGTGTAAAGATGATATTCACCCTTCTCGCCGCTTTCCCCCTTGACAAGTTCGGGCGACGGCCGTTTCTATTGAGCAGCATTGGGTTCATGATTGTCTCGCTCTTGACACTTGGAATGAGCCTCACGGAGATCGACCAAAGTGAGGAGGAGGGTAAGTGGGCGCACATAATATGCATCATCTCATTGTTCGTCTATATGGCCTCATTCTCGATTGGGATGGGGCCGATCACATCAGTTTACACTTCGGAGTTGTTCCCACTGAGGTTGCGTGTAAAGGGATGTGCAATCGCCTTCGCCGCAAACCAATTGGTGAGTGCATTGATGTCACTGGCATTCTATTTTCTTTACGAGACGTTAACCCTCAGCGGGGCTGTCTACACGTTCGCGGTAGCCTCATGCATTGCGTGGGTAGTCTTCTTCGTGATAATGCCGGAGACGAAAGGGGCGGACGCTGGAGGAGATGGGCCAATTTTTTGGTAAATTCACCCGGTGGCATTCCGTGGCGAAGGAGATAGACGCGGCAAGGTCCGCGGGGGGACAGACATAGATACAAAGAACAACCGCGTGATGCGATTGGGGCCATGTGATACTAGATGTCTTTGTTAAGTAATTTCTGTTTGAAATAGATAATGTTCGTGAATTAGGGGCATAGTAGATATCTTTGTTAGGTAATTTCTGTTTGAAATATATAATGTGCGTGAGAGATTCTGGAGGTGATTTCTGTTTGAAATAGATTGGATTTTGATGATGAGCTCGTATAGTGTTCAGTATATCAGAATATCTCCTCTTCTTGTTCTCACTGCGTCTAGCTAATCAAATACAAAAGAAGAGGGTGTGGGTAATTTCTATTTGAAATAGAATTTTTTTTTTTTGTTGGGGGTTGGGGTTTTGTGTGCATCTGGAACCATCAATATAAGCGTGAGAGGAATATGACATGACGTATAGGATGAACCCTAAACTACTTCATCCTTTTGGCAACCGCGGACGCATCGTACCAACGAATCATGCCCTCCTCTTCCTTCTAAATCTTCCGACGCGTCACTTTTCAAATGTCCTCTCTCCCTCGTATTTATGGAATTGTAACTATTAATATTTCTTATCGGTATTTCTCTTGGTACGACAATCTTAGGGTATCTTTGGTCTAATTTTGAGGAAGAATTATTAAAAAAAAATCTTAAATTTAATGCAATTGTGTCAATTAGTTTAAAATATTTTTTTATATCAACTTGAGTATTAAACCCTTATACGTCCATGCCAATTGAGTCCATCTAAATAATTTTAACTGAAAAGCACTCACCTAGACGACTAATTAAGCTAATTTTGGGTCTAATTTTTTTGTTTCTCATTGACATACTAGATTATATAATTGGGCATTGAAAAAATCTCGCATATCTTATTGGTCGTGGGTGAGTCGAGGATGTTTTGTCTGTCATCATTCTTTTCGATGAATGTTGACACTAGATAAATAAATACAAGTTGCAAAAGTATTTCCTTATATATAATCGATTATGTCTAAAGCTAAGTATTGTTTCCTCAGTCATCCTCACATGCTTTTCTACTTATGCTTTTCTATAATTTGCTCTATCACCTCTAATACCATGTTCAATTCACAAAAACGATCACATTGACGACAACACAAATGCAACAAAACAACATTTAAACACACGAGCAATCTGTCTCAACGTAGACAGTTGGTGCTCTTTGTATAAAGGATCTACCTTTTAAAATGCTTGTTCGGGCTTGGGGGAGGCGGATGGATGATGAGAGACTCTAGTAACAGGAGGACAATTTAGCCGGCAGCATCATCCATACCTTTGCTGGAAGGAGGAGGAGGCGCAACTCCAGGCGGTAATGCATTGAAAGAAGCTGAACATGCAGGAGTCGGCCGCTGGGATAAGTGTCTGAGGTCCTTTGGAGGATGTGCAGGGATTCAGAGTCTCAAAAGAGTGGCCATTCACGCAGACGGTGCCGATGAAGCGAGGCACGTGCTCGGGGCCTTCTTTCACAGCTGCGTGCTTAGGCAAGTTCCATGATTGCCCGTGGCACGGCTCTTATAGCTAGCTTTTTGTACATTCTATCTTTTTCTGTTTTTTTTCCCCTTTAGAGAAGAAAAAGAGGAAGACGATAGAAAAGGAAGGTGAGAGAGGAAAGAGGGAGGGAATGGAGTGTCCGCAGAGTAGAGTGGAAGAAAGTGAGAGAGAGAGAGGGGTCGGCAACGGGACGAGCGCAATATTTTCTCCAACAATCTCTTCCCACGACAATTCATGCTGATTCCAGTTTGTTTTATCAAAGAAATTTGAAAGACAAAATTTTGACTTTATTTGACACCATGCGTTTTTTTTATTTTTTTATTTTTTTGTGATAGTTTGTAAGATTTTTTATGTCGATCGTGAATGGTTTATTTCTTCTGGTTAAAAAAAATGAAAATCTTGGTCAGCATGAATTGTATATTAAAAAAGTTAGAGGAATAAACTATATCTTTTCTAATGGTGCATTCACGATGAATATATGCAATCTCTAAGTAATGAGCTAAGAGTTATCATGCCTTGCCATATCGAGCTAGGTCAGTGTGATTAGTTGAATTTTTAGATATCTTGATTTTCTCATTTCCATAGGAGTAGAAAGAATGTTTTTCGAGATGCCATTCGAAACTAATGTGGGTTTGGAATAGGTGGTGATTCTTTTAAAGTTGTTTTTGTTTGAACTCGTAAATAAGGGTTATCTCGCTTCCTCTTTGTTGAATAAACGTGATGTAAAGGCGCGGTTGTACAACATCTGCTTATTATTTAAATTTTCCAGCCTCAACAAGATGTTGAACCTTTGGTTGCAGGACCAAAAAAGGTGATGAATAATATTGATCCTATTGCAAGTTAATCATTTGCTGTCCCCAATGATGATTGACTGTATTTCATCATCAATGCCTCATGATTGAGTTCCTTTGAACGATATGAAGGCTGATTGGCATTCTCGCCTTGACAAGAAAGTAGGCTTCAACGTAAATGCTCTGTGAATTTGCTTGGGCATTCTTGGGCGACCCTAGTTTTCTCCCATTTCCAAATTTTCTTCTGCTTAGTGTCTTCATATGATGGTAACTCTCCTTGGGTGGAGGTTTCTTTTATGTGTATAACTTTTAGTTTGTTCAGCTTTATTGATTTTCTGTATTGTGGAAGCTAGTTGATTGCCTCCAAATGCAAATTCTATATGGCTGGTTCATATATAGATACACACACACACACACACACACATATATATATATATATATATATATATATATATTAGTTACATTGTTAACAGAAATATAATTTTAACCATCCTAAACCAATTGTGGCATCACAATGTCGATTCATGCGACTTTTGCATATTTGTTACTTTAAATTATTTCAGGGATTTGCTGTACCAAAGGAGGCACCAGATAGAGTGGTACCATTTTAATTGGAATATGTGCAGAGCTTAAGCATAGTATTGTCGTTATTGCAGCAATTACAAGTGGCACAAACATGTCGCTAGCGTTTTGCTTGGAGCCCGGCCTGTTGCA
>JAILYA010000099.1:887419-934693 GCA_021437795.1 Rhodamnia rubescens | reverse complement strand
GAAGGAGTTTAGTGATCGCGCACCCGAAAATGAGAAGGAACTATTCAATCTGCGCCATTCATCTCTAAGAACTACTATCGAAAGAGCGTTTGGAGTCTTAAAGAAGCGTTTTCGAGTATTGGATTCTGAACCTTTTTGGTCATTTGGAACACAAGTCGATGTTGTTTTAGCATGTTGTATCATGCATAATTTTATTATGGGATTTGATCCCAATGACTCTATCATGGAAGAGATGAATAGACAAGTGGAATCTCAAAGAGAAAATCCAAGAGTCCAACTTTCTCAAAGAGAGGAAAAGGAGGAAAATAGGATATGGGCAGCAAAAAGGGATAGGATTGCGCACGCAATGTGGATTAGTTATCAAAATATGAGAAGAAGCCAATAGTTTTCCTTTTGTTTCTTTTGAATGTTTCATTTAGAACATGTGGTTTCCATTTCTTTAATGTTGATCATCTTTAACTATTTACTACTTTTCCTTTTCATCAGATTTTTTCTTATTCTGCTGTTTAAAGTTGTTACGTAGTTATCATGAAAGGTAAAGGTAAGGCCAACGATGAGAAGGTGAAGCAATTTAGGTGGTCTAAGCCTATGGAACGTGGTTCTACTTGAAATTCTTGCCGATGAAGCTAGTAAAGGAAACAAGCCTTCGAGCATTTTCAAACCCTCTTCAATTGCTCTAGTTGTTGATACAATAAATGAGAGATTCGGCGGTGGTTGTGAGCCCGACCACGTTGAGAACCATTTGAAGACAGTCAAAGCAATTGGAAGATGATTCAAAGTATACGTGGCAAGAGTGGATTCAATTGGGATGCAAGTTGAAGATGGTCATAGCTGGGAAAAATGAATTTGATCAATATGTGACGGTAATTTTTTTCATCACTTTTCATGGAAAAAAATGTTATTGCAATTTAATTAGGAAGCAACTTTGCATTTGCTTATTTTTTTGTGCGATTATGGAGATTTTGATCAATGTTTTACTAGGTGGATATGTGTTTAGATAGAGAAAGAGGATCAATGAATGATAGTTCTACAAGGAAATTGTTTGTGCAGACCAAATGGAAACTAAAGAAACTCCATTGGGTCTACTGATCTGATGCAAAAGAAGTTAAAGAGGCCTTTAGCTGATGTGAGTTGAGAGCGAGGCTTGTTTTCAGAGTCTCTTGAGTGGTGGTTGCTCTTGAATATAACAGAGCACCTTCCAAGCTTTTTCTCTTTATATTCCTATGATCTGATGCAAAAGAAGTTAAAGAGGTCTTTCTTTTATCTTTTCTTGCAATCTGAGTACACAGACACGTGAATGTCCTTTGGCTGATGTGAGTTGAGAGAGAGGCTTGTTTTCAGAGTCTCTTGAGTGGCGGTTGCTCTTGAATATAACAGAGCACCTTCCAAGCTTTTCCCTTTTATATTCTTGTGATGTGTATGAACTTGTTTTTGTATTTGCTGTTTAGAAAGTATTTCATTTTGTTTGACTTTCTATGGATTATCTTTATTGACAGGTCCATCCTACTCATGAAAAATATCTAAACAAGATGATTGATATGTATGATGAGATGGCACTGGTGGTTGGGAGAGAAATGGCCACCGGAAGCTTTGCTAAGCAGTTCAGAGATATTGATGCAACGGAAGTTGACTCCTCTCCTGTTGATTTAGGCGATGATTTCGATGAGTTGATGAAGGGGTCAAAAACATCTTCATCTACCGTGCCTTCGGAAAAGAGATCTCACAAAAGACGAAGATGTTTCGACATGGATGATAAGTATGCTACACTCTCAACACAAATTGGAGAGATGGCATCGGCAATGAAGTCATTAAATCAAACCGCTGCCCAATACCATAAAATCTCCAATGAGGTGATGAAAGCTAAATACTCTAAACTCTACAATGAGGTGATGAAAGTGGATGGACATGATGAACTTACCCTTGGATCGGTATTTGACTATCTAGTAGATAATGAAAAAATTGCAAATGCATTCATGGTGAAGAGTGCGAATCTTCAGAAAGCGTGGATTGACAAATTTGTAAGCAAAGGAGGACACAGTTAGAGATATGTTTTATTTGGTTTTGTTGCCAAGAGACACACTTGTTCTTTCTTTTTATTTTGTTGTTGTCAATACTTTGAGGATTAAACTAGTGCGTGCTGTTGGTACGGAAGGCCTTGTCCTTCGAGAATTAAATGATGTTTGCCGATGAACTCTTGTGAATCAAATGCATTTTTCCATTGCTCTGTAGCTAGCGTGATGAACTCTTGTGGATTTGCGGTGCATTTTTGTTTGTCAGAGGATTTATGGTGTCAAACGCCAGATTTAGCTTGGATTTTGGAGTTATTTTTTAGGAATCTTTTGGAAAAGGATTTCTACTTCTTGGTCATTTCGTTTTTCCAGATCTTCGTTGAGGGCAGTGGATTTGGTGATCATTTTTATGTTGTAATTTTATCTAGATTTTTTTATTAAAAAATTCTAGATTTTTTAGACGACGTTGATTGGGCTGTTTACTTTGAAGAAAAAAATGAATTTTCTTTATCAAACGGCGAAAAAATAATGTATATCTATTTTGAAGGAAAAAAGAAGAAGAATTTTCCTTACCAAACGGCGGAAAATATTTTCCGGAACTTTTTCAAGTTTTAGCCAAACACCGGAAAAGGAAGTCATTTTCTTGGCTTTCCGGAAAATATTTTCCAAAAAGGTCATATTTTCCGCGAAACAAACGTAGCATTAATCTCACTAAGAAATTCACAAATCTTATTTACAAGATTTAATTTGTTTCAATACTCTATTGCTTCAGGGTGTAATTCACAAGAAGTCGCCTCTTGGATACTCCTCACAATGAAGACACTTCTTATATATAGACAAGAAAATATTCAAAATAGGAAACCTACTCCAACTAGAAAACCTACTTGAAATGAGAATTTTTGAACCCCCAAAGGAGAACTTTCCTACTCTCCTTTGTTTTTCAGCTTATTATTCAATGCTCGAAGGAAAAGTTACTCGAACTGTGAAGAGAGAGTATTATCAAATGGACACTTGACATGACATCGACTAGACAGAGCAATTCAACAATGTGTTTTCCCGTCGGAAGTACGGCATCAAGTTTCACAAGAAAAATGAACGCAGAATCTCATGCCAATTCCACTGTGAAGAGCACATCAACAAATTCATTTTTATATCGTGGTAATCCTAATGCATACAGATGTTACAAAGTTTGATGCATCCATGCCCACATAGAACTATCCTACTAGGCAGCTAGCAACTCAGAGCCCCTCGTGATCTCTTTGTTTACTATGTATATCCACTAAGAATGCAACAAGAGATTGGTTATTCAAGCCATTAATATGACAAAGACGGATCCCTGGAACGATGAATAGGATAGAGGAAATGCATATGAGAATTTTATCTTGCTTCAACCGTAGTTATGGTGATGGTATTCCTGGACAAGATGTTTTCTTCTTGTGATTGAATTTGAACGCTGTGAGTCATTGAGCGTCCAAATGTAAATGTGGGTTGCTTCGGCTGTGGAAGATCGGACTGCCCACTTAGCATTAGAACCACGGCCGACATGTTCGGTCTATCTGTGGCATGGTCCTGAACACAGAGAAGCCCTAACTGAATGCATCTGATCACTTCTGATGGCGAAAATGCATCAGCAATGGCTTCATCCATTAGGTCCAATCCTCTGCCTTCACACCATGAGTGCCAAGCCTGTAACAACTGGTCGTTTGTTAGATTGTCCCAGGGACTACCGATGGTTGAAATATGAAATGGAGATATACTAGTTCGAAGTTTGATTTGTCACTTACATAAGTGAGGAGATTGAGATGCTGTCCACGGTAATCTGAACTTGTGTTCTTCTTGCTGCTGATAATCTCCAACATCAGTACTCCAAAGCTATAAACGTCAGATTTCTCAGAAAATATCCCACCCATGGCATACTCCGGAGACATGTAGCCACTGTATAACTTGGACATGTCATGATCTCGTACATAGGATGCCATAATCATAATAAAATCAAATGAAATCTTATAACTGGACGATTCACAAGATGCAGTTTAAACGAAAAATCACAAACTCAAGGACGATGGCATGAGAAGTCAGAAAATTGGAGCGTGATAGACTTCCAACTCTGCAAATTCTGTTTTCCTCGTACCCTTTAGCGTTTGTGTCATGCCGCTGGACTATAATTACCTCCGAGCGAACTGACTTATTGGAAGCAATGGCTGTACTTGGAAGAGTTTTCTCGGTCATATTATAGAAAACAGTAGGAACGTGCGTGAAGGGAAAGATCAGCGCATTATACTCCTAATATGCTGCGCAAGAGAAATTGACTCTTAAGAGTGATGATAAAAAGCTTACCGTGTTCCCACAACTTTGTGAGTATTTACCAAAACTTGAGTGCCTTCGAACATCCGTGCCAGCCCAAAATCTGAAATCTTGGGATTCATCTTTTCATCTAAGAGAATGTTGCTCACTTTCAAATCTCGATGTATGACCCTGAGGCAGGAATCACGGTGGAGGTAGAGCAGCCCTCTTGCAATTCCTTGGATAATGCGGAAGCGTATGCCCCAGCTAAGTTTTGCCTTCTCTTTTGAATCTAAATAAGAAAACAGTGAAACAATATCAAGTTTCAGTACCAGGTTTGGTGAAAAGCGGAAATCAGTTTTTCACAGATTGGGACAAACCAAAAAGAAAGGCGTCCAAGCTCTTGTTTGGTAGGTACTCATACAATAGTATCTTTTCTTCTCCTTCAGTGCAGTAACCGAAGAGTCTCACCAGATTTCGGTGTTGAAGTTTGGATATTAGAAGGATCTCATTCTTGAACTCTGTTATACCTTGGCCTGAGTTGCTTGAAAGTCTCTTTGCAGCTGTCTCCTTACCATCGTTCAGCTTTCCCTGTTTCCAAACGAGCAGAACTATCAGATCTTGGATGAACTGTGTATTTCCCTCAGAGAAGGCTGAAGGCTTTTCTTTTACCTTATAAACAGGGCCAAACCCTCCTTGCCCAAGTTTGTTTTTCGTGTTGAAGTTGTCTGTCGCAAGGAGTATGCTATCAAGATCATAAACCACCAATTCCGGGGCATCTTCCTGCTTTATTTGCTCTTTCCGTGCCGCTCTCAGTTCTTTTGATTTGTTGGCTATGTCCACTGACTTAAGGAGCCTTGGGACTTTCATTTTCCTAAACTTCCCTGCATTTTACAAGCAGAACGAATACAACAGAAGATAAGCATGAAACATGAGAAGCAGAGTGGTGTTTCTAGCAGGAACTGCCTATTTTCTGAAGCCATGGTTACACCAATCATGCAAGATTCATATATTGTGGTTAATGCAAAATTGTTGGAATTTATGATCCAATTTCTAGAGTCTTCTTGGATGGACATTTGCTAGTGTAGTCTAGAAAAATCTTATATATTGTAAAAGAGTCCACATAAGCCTGTATCTAGAATTCTCTAATAAAAATTCATCTTGCAATGTAATGATTAGTATAGGAAATACTTAGAAAAGCGTGGAGACTTCTCCACCAACTTAGGACTAGTATAAATAGGTCATCTCTCATTTGTATTAAGTGTGTGTGTGGGGAGTAGAGAATAAACTCTATATCCTTGTACTCCTCCACCAACACTACCTACTCCTCCATAAACTATATTTGTACAACCATTTCCATAAACTAGTGAAACAATCATTCATCCCATAAACCTTACCAATATTCCGACCCTTGTCCATTCCTCTACATCAACTAGACCATACACATCAAAATACAAATTACTATCAAATCCACGCTTCCGCGCGCAATCTAATTTCCAACATGGTATCGAGCCAAGCACGTTCGGATGATTTTGGGCGTTTGTCCTTACCATCCTCAACTAAAATTGAAGCCGGAGCCCGAGCTCGAGCTAGAGCCTCCGAGCCAAAGCAGGAGCCGAGCTAGAGCCGGAGCTAGAGCCTATGCCATAGCCCAAACCAAAGCTAGAGCCAAAACTAAAACAAAGGCCAACGTCGCCACATGAATAAAAACACTCAACTATAAACGTGCCGACAAAGGTTACCCATCTCTACATTCGATGGAAACAACTACAACTAAGAGTAATTTTATGATACGAGAAATATGGGACTTCATTGGAGAACATGTTTGCTAATTTTTGCTAATTTGAAGGCAAGTGCAAGTGTTATGGCAAATCAAGTGTAAAAGGACACAAGGGATCGTGCAATGAAGATCTTAAAAAGGTATGGGATATCAAAAGAAGTATTTCCAGCCAAGTTCGAGACATATCCAAAATATCGCGAAATTGGATCAAGGAGGAGTGTTGGAATTTATGATCCAAGTCTTCTTGGATGGACATTTGCTAGTGTAGTCTAGAAAAATCTTACAATATATACATTGTAAAAGAGTCCACATAAGCTTGTATCTAGAATTCTCTAATAAAAAATCATCTTGCAATGTAATGATTAGTATAGGAAATATTTAGAAAAGCGTGGAGACTTCTCCACCGACTTAGGACTAGTATAAATAAGTCATCTCTCATTTGTACTAAGTGTGTGTGTGGGGAGTTGAGAATAAACTCTATATCCTTACTCCTCCACCAACATCACCAACTCCTCCATCAACTATATTTGTACAACCATTTCTATAAACTAGTGAAACTATCCTTTATCCCATAAACCTTGCCAATATTCCTCAAAGTATCCGACCCTTGTCCATTCCTCTGCGTCAATTAGACCATACACATCAAAACACAAATTACTATCAAAACGCGCAATCTAATTTCCAAAAAAAATCAACCTTAAGAAAGAAATAAATCGCATGTTTTTTATTACCTCTCCACCTGGAGAGACCACACACTGAAATGCCAGCTCCAAATAAGATGATGACAGAAATAGTACTTAGGCTGATGATAAGTTTTGTCTGCGTAGATATGCCTGAAAAAGAAAAATATATTACAAGTACCATCGGACAATCCAAAACGAAGTGCATATTAATTCAACCTTTGCAACCTTTGTCCGCAGCTGCAAGTCGAATAAATAGATCTTCGCGTGCCGTGGAGAATTGTTGAATATCTATGAGATCTATACTCCAAACCAGACATCCTATGGTATCCACATAAGAAAAGGCCAAGCATGAGCATTTTCTTAGGCACCAACTTTGACATTCTTCTTTATCGCCTACACTCGACAAATAATCAGCGGAATCAGGCAATTTCATATTATTCATTCTGGCAAACATATCTTTTTCCACAGTTGTCGAAGCTACTGCACTTGTGGATTTCTGACAACTCAATTCCATGTCCCTAAGGCACCCTCCAGTCCAGTTTCCTCTGTACCATTCTTCATCTGACCTGGGTTTAAAACCTTTTAAGCATCTGCACATAGTTGAACTAGACGAGTCACAAACTCCAAAAGGGCCACATGTTCCATAAACATCACACTGGTTAGTTGGTGCCGGTGCCTCCCAAAATGTTGACCATCTATCGTTCCATAAAACAAACTTTAAAGATCCTTCTGATGAGAGGAAAATATATCCAAGGAAAGAGTTGTTGTAATTACTGAAGGAAAAATAAGATGTTCCCTGGTCAATACTTTGCTGGAGATCGTAGCCGCTCAGGTATGTAGTGTTCATGGTCGATATTCCTATGAACTTGGATTTATCCCACTGTCCGCTTCTCCAGTGAGGACTTGATCCATTCCAAGAAAAAGCCTGAGGCGGGGTCTCCGATGTCACTCCGGCGACAAAGCTTCCAATTGAGGGATCATTTTCGCCTTTCCAGGAAATCAAGTTTTGCCTCCTTCCTGTTTTCACGTTTACTCCGATCTTCATATTTGGTAGGAGAGTGTCGGCTGGCTCATCGAAGCTTTGCCACATTTCATCCGCACTCCCGTCTTGAAGAACAAGGTTTCCGAAGTCCGAAAGCAATGCTGCAGAATAATTCGACTTTGCCGTGACATTAGTAGACCAGACTGTGTTTTGTTGCCCATCAAGAAGCTTCAGATTTCCATCTCCGCCAATTAATAAAGTTGCAGATTGATCTGTGTCCCCAATTGGCTTGTCCCTGTTGGCCACCCAGACAACTTTGGAGGGATTCATGTTCTTGTACCATATTTCTACGTACTGCTTTCCTGATTTATTAGGCCTGAAGAACCCGAGCTCGAAAATTTGACTAGGAGAGACAAGGGTTTGGTTCTGAACGAGTGGCCTTGATGCAGTTATATTGTAAATTATGCTGCTTTGAATTGCTTGAAACAGGGAGAAGACGAGCGAAAAACACAAGTGCACCGGCATTGCCGACAATGAACCGATATAAGAAGTAGTTGTGAAAAAATGCCCAGCAAAACTTCTTTCTATAGGCACATCAAAAAGGATGAACACGGGTCACGGCTGTAAAGTGTGTGGACTTTGACTCGCTCAAAGTCTCCCACTGTCTCACGATCTCTCTCTCTCCCCCTTTGAGCTCCTCCATAGGTGGTTTTCCATCCATCAACGAGACAACGACCACGCTGAGAAGACTTGACCGCAACCAGCCAACCCGAGTCCAAACACCAACACCGGCCACGAACTCCAGCTGCTCTGGTGACCTCCACAGCCATCAACACATGCAGCCCCTAACAAGTTTTCCTTTGCAGGTTTCCGGAGAGGTTCCAACACACCGCGTAATTCCTGCCGTGCGCGAGGCGATCCCTTCTGATCTTTGTTATCTCTCGACCAGCAAGGTGCCCCTAACCGTGAGCGGCACCATCGCTGGCTGCCGGTCCTCAATTTGGAAGTCAAATATGCAAGCCTAGGGGTGCCTTTGCTTGGGGGAAACTCCTTGAAAAAGGAAATTTTTTCTGGGAAATTATTTTCCAGGAAAATAGTTAGTTTTCTTATATTTGGTGATATGTGACCGAATTTTTTTTTCTAGTATTTGGATTTTATTTGAAAAATGATTTCCATCTCATGACTTTATCTCATGATAAACATCTCTTTTATAGAGAAGATGAGTGCATTCGCAGCATCTTGGATGATTTGTCCACTTTCATCCTCAATGTGTCGTCCATATTTATCTATTCTCTGTGCATTTAATAGCTGAGTTTTTAGTTCACCAGTTAAGTAATTATCCCGCCAACCTTTTAATGGTCCATTAAAGCTGGCAACTAGGAGATTAGCAACAGTATTGTCACAAACTTCTTGTTGAGTTTCATAAGTATTTGCCACCATAACCATTTGATTTAGTATGTTAATTATATTATTTTCAGCAACACCATCTATATTCCATTCATAAATTGAATCTGGACAGTATTTATTTTGGATCCTAAGTGATGATTCTCTAGAACTATATCAGGAGATGTGGCTCTAGAATAGTAAAATTTTTGTGGATCTTTCCATGTGAGTTTATTTATTTTAGGAGAAAATTCATTATCAGAATCTCCATTAGATATTTCAAGAACGGTTACTTGTTCTAGAGTATCTTCTATGATTAGCCCTCTCAATTTAGAAGTTTCTTCCACAATAGCCCTTTTATTTTGGGAGCACAAATTATAGGTAATTTCCCTAAGGATTTTTTTTCTATTTGCTGTGGCTTTAGAAAATTCTAGACTAAGGGTTTTCGGGAAACTTGGATGTTTGGAAAATTTTATCATTTAAAATTTTCAGATTTCGATATCGTTTTTGGGAAGACGATTGCATAGAAGATTCTTCTCTAATTAATTTAGTAAGAGGTTTAATGCCAACTTGAACTAATTCTATATGAATGTAATTTAATTTGTTTTTTTTAATATATTTGTTATTTAAGAGCACAATTGTTTCAAAAGAACTTGAAAGAGGAATGTCTCTTTCTTCAGCCATTATTACGTAATTTGACTTCTTCAAGAATTTATATTTTGATGGGTTACTACCACAAAAATTCCCAAACTGGTACAGCATGTGATAAATTTACTCAAAAATATTTTTTTTTTACCACAAAAAATCTTAAACTTGTACATATGTGACAAATTTATCCAAATTATTTTTTAGCACCAAAAACTCTCAACTAGTATACTTTTGACAAATTTCCCCTAAACTGGTTCATTTTTGACAAATTTACACTCTATTAGTTTTCGATAAATTTGATCGCCAATTTCTAGTTGGGTGACACGTGGTAATTTTTAGGTATACACGTTTGGGGTTTTTACCCTATGTTTGTCATAGGTGTATTAATTTAGGGTTTTTTATAGTATTAATCCAATTTAATGTAAACTAATTGTCGTGATCTAAAATTAAAAAATCCCGATTAATGGATTATTAGGTTAATTATTTAACCGACTTAACTCGGACTCTCCTAAATCCATACCAAATTGCAACTTATAGTTCAATGTGATCAACATGCAATATATTTTAAATTAGGAGCCGCCACTAATCATTTTTGGTGAGTCGATTAGAAACCTAAGTAAATTAGTGGGAGAACTAAATTACTTCTACGAACCGAGATTCTAATTCCGAGGACTTGATTACACTAGATTACTCTAACGCCCATTCGATACCATTTTATTTCATGAAAACTTTTTGTCGGCAACATTAATTGATTTTTAACCTAAGTCATTAACAAGGATTATCATGCGGGCGCACAATCAATTAATGAATATCCGTAAATCAGTATAATCAATGAAGCATACGCCACACAAAATATTTTTTTTATTTTCAATTTTTTATATGTATGCATACGATGCATCAATTATATCCCAAATGATGAAATGTCATGATGCAAATGTAAAAAGATGATGTGCAAATTTAATGAGAATGAGACCAACGTTTTAATTTAATTGAGCACGTTACATGTAAATTAATTAAAATATATACATGCGATTCTATATGAAATGCAACCTAATATGACATGGTGAAGATGATGACATGGCAAGGATGACGCGGCAAGGATGATTTTTTTTTAAATTTTCGGATGAATTAATTACTAAAATAGAACTATGCCAAAACAATGCTTACCTTGCATATCTTAGAGCTTAAATTAGCCCAAACCCTAATATATTAAAGATAGATTATTTTAAACATGAAATTCTATTTAAACATGCAATTTCTATCCTAAAATGCAATCTAACCTATATGGTGTTGTGGCGCCCGTGTGGAACGGGGTAGCTCTCAATAGTCGGAGGTGGACTCGACTAGAGCTCACAACGGGACCCTGACTCTTTGCGTATTGTCGCCTCTTCCTCCTCTCTTGCCTCTCGATGCGACGTAACTTCAGTGCGTATGAAGGAACCCCACTTTTGGCCTTGCGTCAATTTTGTCGCCTGCAGAAATTTTGTCATTGAATTGGTCCCTTACAATTCTGCCGTGTATCCTCTCCTGCATTTGGAACCACAGAATAAAACATGGAAAAAGACAAAAATAACAATGAAAGAGGAAGAAGAGAGGCGCAGACATGTGATGAAGGAACCGCTCCCTCCTCTTCTCCCTTTGTCTTCTTGTGAATAATGGATTTAGGCACCCCAGAGAGAGAACTTCTCTCTTTTTCCTTCTTCTCTTTGGCCGTGAATGGAGCATCCTCTACCGTGGCTGTGTAAAAAGGCATCACATATATATATTCCAGTTTGGGGGTTTTTTGTGGTATTAACCATATTTTGATCGTTGATAAATTTGATTAAACTGGACTTTAGACCTTCTCTAATACAATTAAGGTCGGCACGGCACTAGCATCGAAGAGTGCTACAAATTAATAACAAACTCATCATTGATTTTCTATACACCCTGGATCTGGGGATATAGATTGTGACGACACATTGGTTTCAGTTTGAGGCGGCGTCTTTCGAGTGGAGGAACAACCGTATCATTTGCCATTCTTATTGGTTTTTGGGGTACGATCAAGGCCTGTGATCCAAGCTTATAGTGTTTAGATTCTCTTAGAGTCTGCTTCAAATAGGTTCATTTTATGCAATGAATTAGTTCTCAGTTGGACCAAGATATTGAAGGGATGTATCGCACACCAAATCGAACAATCACAATGAAATCGAAAAATAGAGAACGCACAAGTTTACCCAAATTCACCCGAATAGGCCACGTCACGTAAAGAGATTTCACTACGATTTAGGTTTACACATACGTATAACTCGTTACAATGATCAACCAAAAATGAGTAAATATATACGCCCTAAACCCGCCCAAAACCTAAACCTATTCGAAACTCCTTTAATCCCTCAACAAATAAAGGCCAACTTAAATAAAAGTCCAAACCCCGTTGTTGTTTTGAGCTGCCCCCTCCCCCGCTTCTGACAAGGAAGCAGGACACCGTGTCGGGGCGCTCCCGTAACCCCCGCATGCACGGGTGGTCGCGTATTATTGGATCATACTTGGTTTTTTTTAAGTTCACGTGACGCGTCAGCAACATGGTAAACAAGCGCTTCTCAAGTATTTGGCCAACTCCAACAGATATGTAGTGGCTTCCTCAGTTGAAGTGCATCACAGAATGCCAAACATTCCATCGGGATGCAGATATTTTATGACCAGAAGCGTTTCATTTGGCAACGGTCAAATGGTTTGAGTCAGACATGTGGCTCTCAACAGCAATCGTTTTCCAAAGCATTTTGCCCTCCTTGACCCGCTAAAGGTGGGATTTTCTAACCCCCACCATTCAAAGTTGACGCGGTTTCGTAGATAAACATTTGGATTCTCCTGAACCACTAAAAGTGTTTCCTTATAAATGATGGGGACATCTAGACATTCAGGAGTTGGGAGATTGAAGTCAATTGCTGAACTCTAATGTATAGAAGATTAGGGTGATGACTGGTCAAATGGTAGTTGATCTTCGTCTTAAGCACGGCAATCGTATTATCTTGTTAGGCATATATAAGCTCGTGACATTGTAGGTGTGGCTACTAAATATTGCGAAGGACTTACAGAAAGGAAAACAATCGTCTGTACGCTTCAGGTTTTTTCTTCTCCTGAAGCGGGTTTTCCGTATTCCAACTGCTTCGTTATTGGGTAAGGTTGATCATTTCCAAATTCAACAAATAAAAAACAGATGAAGTCCTACTATTCGATGAGTGGAAAGTTTCTAAACACAAAATATCGAACGATGATTGTAATGACATACCCAGGACCCCGTGGGCCAAACTCTCAAAACGAGCATTCTGAATAAGCACACAATGTGGTGGCCACTTGGGATGAGTGTTAGCTTATCTATGATTCAGTAAGGTGCCTGCATCTAATTTGGGACTTGAGATGTCGCGATGCTAGCTTGACTAGGCCCACCTGGCCTGAGCCAGTTTGTTAAAAGATGGTATCAAAGCAAGACTCCTCCAATAAATGTATCGTTTGTGGACAGAGAAGGCCCGTATCCGATCCTATGAGGGCAAGGAGTTATTGTCGGGAAATCTTTGAAAAAAATAACGATAAAAGGAATTGACTGCACTCTGACATTTAGATCGTGAACCTTGTGGTACTAAGACCTTGGATAACCTCGCTTGGCCTAAGTAATCCTTATCGCTCTCGCTTTTGCTCTCACACTCAAGGAAGGACATTGTCTAGAGAGAATAGCTCTCAAGAATCAATCGAATGCAAGATCACTTCTTTAGAACCTGCATAGAGTACAGGCAGAAGGGGGGTGGAGGTGGTGATGATGAAGCTTGTGTTACACAAAGCCTGTGCACATTCTATTTCACAAGTAGTGTAGTTTTCAACCCATTCGTCTTTCGAGAAAACTCACTCTCCAATATGCGCTTCTTCTTCTTTCTGGGGGTCTGTCATCTTCCTGTCCAGGAGTAGATAAGCAAACTCTGCATTAGCAGTATATATCCTAGAAACAGTGTCGTGTGCGGGGATTCTTAAAACAGACAATGGGATGTCCCCCAGAATTGGACGACTCTATTTCTAGCCTGTCTCCTCCTTGGTCATACTGGGGCTGGTACGACTGCATCAGCAGAATAGTGGAGAAGACAGGAAAGCTTTCCTCTGTCTGCATCACCGCATGCTTTTGCATCGCCTGGTAACACAAGTGGAGCCATCGCAGCTCGCCATTAATGCTGCACCTCTGCCTTATGCAGGCAAACCACTCCCTAGAACTCTGATTCAAGTCGACGGCAGCAATCGAAGCTCAGGCAAGCCAATCTTAAATCAAGCCTCAGATCCGCTGGAGCTGAGGTCATGAGAGAAGGGAGGGAAGGGTCGAGAAGCCACATCGAGGTGGTGGCACAGTGGCAACAATGGCTGGAAAAGCGGTTGTCTGTGCGAAGTTTGAAATGTTTGGGAAAGGTACATAATGTATAATACATATGAATAGTTGAAGCATGATGACTGTCTCCAAAAATCGAAAACAAAAATCAACTCATACACCTAGAGCATCCATTAACACTCTCCCTGGTGCAAAATGAGCTTCGCATGTGAAATTTAAGATGTGCATGTAATCACACTGATAAGACAAACAAGACATTTTATCGGTCTTAAAGCGAGACATCCCATAAAGATGAATTCTCGCTTGAGGCGTAGAAACTGCAAAAAGCTGGAATAAAACAGCAGCCGGTGCATGGAGCTCCGCTGTAAGCGGGATCCTGGGACAATCCGACCACTTTGGGTCTAATGTATACGGCCTTACCTTGCAATTTCTGCAAGATGCTGCTTCCGCCACTCTAACCCGAGGTCACACAGCGGCACTTTCTGTCTGAAATACTAGTCCGACATTCAATCAAACGTTATACTACAGTTTAAAAAGCAAACAAGACACTTCATATCAAGAGCAGGCAGTAGAGTTGTAACTTTTTAAATTCACGTGCGTCCTTTCGACCAAAATACATCCGCACAATTTCAAGAACACTTCTCTTATTGTAAAGATCACAAGAACAAACACATGTAACAACACGAATGAATCACGTTGGCCCTATCTGCCGTCCCCCGAGCTAACTGTTACGCAATTCCATGACTCAATTTATTGGCTTTAGAACGAAGAATAAGTATCTATGGAGCCCGTGTTTGAGGTTAAGCTGGGTGGTTTCGGAGAGGGAAGACCCACTGTTTCACCCGAAGAATATGAATGTATGGTGTGACGCCCGAAAATTTGACTTAGTTTAGTAGTAGAATTCAGTTATGGAAAGATTGCGAATTCCAGATTGTTGCTCAGAATTGAATTTCTAAGGATTTAGTGACGGAAATTGGAAAATTCCTGATTTGTCGATCGAATTAGTTTAGGATTCGATCGTTTAGTCGTCGCGCCGTAGAAATGGGAATTCTAGCTCCCGAGCCTCGTTTTGACCAAATTGACCCGAGATTGGAGTAAATTACCCTCCGTCGGATTTCCGGATGCTCGAATTATCCTTGGTTACAAAATAACTAAATTACCCTCAGTCAATTTTTGAAATGACAATTTTGCCCCTAGAGTTTTATGAAGGTCAAGACAAAATGATTAATGGAGTGGGACCCACCTTATCACCTAAGCCACCCCCAAGTCAAAATTCTACCCTCTTCTCTCTCTCTCTCTTCTCTCTCTCCCCCCTTCTCCTTTTTCCCCACGTCATTTTCCCCCTCACGGACTTCCCCCTTCCTTCTTTCTTCTTTTTTTCTTACGGTAAACCCCATCACAGAGCACCATCACCATCGCCACTGCTGCACCGCCTTACCACCACCACCCCAGACCACCACACGTCCACCGCTGGCCACTGTCGAGCTCAGAACAGCCGCGAGAAGCCGGCAGTCCCGCAACAGCCCCTGCTCTGTCCTGCTGCGTCCGCCGCTGTTCTGTTTTCATGCGGCCACCTCAGCCGCCACCACCACTTCCTACGACCACCTCAGTCTTCCTCTGACCTCCAGCCACCACCTCCGACCACTGGAAGCCGCCACAGAATCGCCGGAGGAGCAAAAACGACCACCTCAGCCCTGCCCTGTCTCGCCTCCCCTGTTTCGGGCCGGTCTGCACTGCTGCTGCTGTTCCGCCTCTGTCCGCCACCTTAGCCGCCTTCCTCAACCACCAACGGCATCCCAAGACGTCCCTATATCATTCTCCGACACCTTCTAACCCCAACAACCTCCCTAAGTGGCCGGAACAGCCCAAAACCGTCCCCTGCCCTGCTGCTGTTCAGTGCAGTTTTCAGATTCTGACTTGGAGAAACAAGGCTCGTTCGCATAGCAAACGGACCTGAAACCACCCCAAACCTTGTACACACCTTCTTCTACCTCTCTACGACGTTACCAGATAAAGGAAACTCCCAGATCAGTTCCGGAATTTGAAACTGTACACGTCGCCGTCCGGACTGCTCAATCTGCCCGGTTTTGGGAAAACTGGACTGGTTCGCCCTTTGTCGACCTCCATGGACCACCGCACACCCCCTAACACCTCCCTTAACCTCTTAGGACTTCCCTAGATCATTTCCAAGCTTCGTTGTGGACTGTAGAGGCCCGAACAGCCCCGGTTCGGTAAGAACAGTTTCTGTTCTTAGTCGGTTTCGATTCTGCTTAGACTAATTATTGCTGGTCGCGACTCAAGCGAGTTCTGACATGACCTCCCGACCCGTGTGATGCTCTATTAGGTCTCGGCTTCGAGGAATAGCCATTGTTTGGGTCGCATCGACGCCTCGTTGCTCATCGAATCTCGGTTTGGAACCCGAGAACCACAGAGGATCATAAATTGTTGTTCGACACCAATCGACAATGAGTCGACCTCTAATCCTTGGTTAGGTCGCTAATTACGTTTGGATTAGTTTATTTAGATGATTAGGTGTTTAGGTAGTTCAATTAGGGCCGGTTTAGGTTAGAAACTTGGTTCAGGTTCAATGGCCCTAATTGGTTAGGCTAGTCGGGTTAGCTAGGATTTTGTGGCTAATTGAATTAAATTGAGTGATTGAATGATTATTATTGCTTGATTACGAGCGAGCAATAAGTTAGGGATGAGCGTACGTTCGATCGACGAATCGGATTGGCTAATAATGAATTAATATATGAATTGAGCCTAAACAAGCGAGATTGTGATGAGTTCTCATATGAATATGCTTGGTCTTGCTTGAATCGATTGTCTATAGCGATTGTCCGATCGATTGGATTGATTATCTATTTATTGATTGGATGTTTGATTTGAGGCTTAATCACCTCATTGTGCACACAGAGTTGAGTGGATGGTTCTGTGCATTTGTATGACCACATTTGGCATCAATTGCATGTATTGGCATGAAAAAGGCCTTGGGCAAAGTCACGAGCATATCATGTGAGCATGTGGCTAAAAATGGAATTATAAATCGATGGTTTGCCAAGTGTGCTTGAGTGGTCATATAATGGATCTTCCTTGACAATGTCATGCCGTGTCGATCGGAATCCCACGACTTGTCGATGCACACCTTTCCGTGTCGTTGGATTGAGCGGATGCCGGTCGCAGATTGGACGAACCGAAACCCTTATAGGGATTCCTGGTAGCTCGTGCCTTGTCGATCGAAATCACACGGACTATCGATGCCATTGCCAGTAAGGGCCGGAGTAAGGGGCGATGCCTGGTCCCGCCAAAAGAGCACCAACTGTCTAGTGTGCAAGGCCAAATGGCCATTAATAATTGGACTACATGCAATTGTGACTCGTTCATGGGCGAGTGTGTGTGCATCTTGACTATGAAATCTGGTATGGGACGGATTGAATAGAACGACGGAGGCACATATTCGCACTTGTCCGAGTTTATCATTGCATTTTGTGTGATAATATGATAAATGAGTTGCATGCGAGATACCATTGATTCATATGACTGTCACGTCATGTTTTGCATTATATTATATGTGGCTTCTATCGGGTAAGCCCGCATGTAATTAAAAAATTTATTCAATGATCTTGTGATTGCTCGGTAGGGGTTACGAGCGAATCAACGCCCTAGCCGGGTTTAGGCGTTGACTCACCGAGATTTATATCTCACCCCGTCGGGAATACCACGTTTAGGTTCTAACCAATGAAGCTAGTAGTTCTTTGAGAAACTCATGAGGACGAGGGTGACATAGCCTTATTTGGAGTAGATACGAAGTTGATCCTACCCGCCCGAAGTGTTGGGCCGATTAGCGTGTCGTCTCAGCTGGCCTATGAAGTATCTGCAAATGAAATCATGTGTTTGAATTGATGCATTTTCCTACTTGCCTATTCCTTTCCCATATTATAGTCCGAGAGAATTATACGTTTCCGCATGCGTAGTTAAACCTCAAGGGTAGTAGCGTGCCTGGGACGCTATCCTTTAACTCGAGGGACGAGTAGGCGAGGATGCCGCGTGCTCGAGAATCGGGGCGTGACATATGGAGCCCCTGGTCGAGGTTGACCTGGGTGGTTTAGGGTGGGGAAGGCCTGCTGTTTCACTTTCTAATAGTCGCACAACATTAGCCATGTCCAGTCCATCTACGGCGGATTCTTGCACACACAATAGTCCAAATTGTATGCATCGTAATAACTCATCCGCAGAGCACGTGTCCCTGATACATGGATCGATTAGTTCCATCACCTTCCCTTCATTCCAATGATGCTAAACCTGAAATCATCGTGCACTTGTGTGAAAAACACTTTGAATAACCCCTTAGATATAAACATCCGAATAGCGAGGTCAAACGTATACTATTCTCATCTGCAGTAACATCTGTTGATGTCACTATGCTTGCAGACGATGGAGAAGTAGAAACTAGACCAAGACAACAGTTTTAAACAAACCAATCTGAGCATATGTAGACATCTCCTAAAATTAGAAATTTGGTGCCTATTAGCTCAAGCACCAGTAAGGATGAACTCACATGGCCAATAAGACTAAAATGTTCCAGTGTACGAAAGCTAATGTTTGTCTCGCCACTAATGATCTCCAGTAATAATACCCCGAAGCTGTACACATCGGATTTGAACGAAAATAGACCTTCCATCACATACTCTGGAGACATGTAAAGATGAATTAGTTCACTCCACAGTGATCAAACATTTTGAGTCAGAGATGCACTTTCTTGATCTCGCTTGGAAGAAATTCAACTTACCGCGTGCCAACCATTCATTCGGTACTCGATTCGTTTTCATCGCCATTGAAAATTTTTGCTATGCCGAAGTCTGATATTTTTGGGCTCATGTCTTCGTCCAACAAAATGTTACCGGCTTACGGTGAATAATCCTTAGTCTAGAGTCTCGATGGAGATAGAGGAGGCCTCGTGCTATGCCTTCAATAATCTCAAAACATTTCTTCCAGTCCAGTTGCGCTCGCTTCACTGGATCTGCATTAGACTTTGAAAAGTGAAGAAAAGACACATCCAATGATTTTCATGACAATTCTTTCATGTAATGCAAAAGATCAAATTCGAATGTTCGACTCAGCTTACTGAAAATAAAATAATCCAAGCTCCCGTTTGGCATGTACTCATAAACGGGCATCTTATCTTCGCCCTCAACGCAGAATCCAAGGAGTCTCACAAGGTTTCTATGTTGTAACTTAGCAATAATCTTGACCTCATTCTTAAATTCCTCGACCCCTTGGCTTGACTTCGTCGAAAGCCTCTTAACGGCAATTTCTTGTCCTCCAGGAAGCTTTCCCTGCAGATCTAGAGGGTAGACAATTAAGTATGCAATTATGACATCCCAATTCTAGAACAGGTAATCTTTTCACTTTACCTTGTACACGGGCCGAATCCTCCCAGTCCGAGAATGTTTTCTTCAGAAAAGACATTCGTCGCAGCTTCTATGGAACTGAAGTCGAACACTGGTGTATCAGGTCCTCCTACTTGCTTAGCATCTCTAGCGACACCATCTGGTCCGAACATATCAGCATATGGCTCTTCGTTCTTAACAATGTAATCACACAAGGGAAGCTCCTTGTCTTTGAGATTGAAAATCCGGAATCCTGTATTTATAGTACATTATCATGTGAATAACAAATTAAAGACAAGTAAATCATTCACTCCGCGGACTGAAAATCGCACCTTTCAAATTGTCCTTGAACCTCCACAGCAACCATACTGCTATACCGAGAACAAATGCTCCAACCAAGACTGTAATTATTATGAAGAGGTTGGATATTTTGCTCTTTGTTCCTATTCATGAGAAGAGAACGAAGTTAGGATTATACAAGATCATCACTAATCGGAAAGTGTTCGAGCATGCTATAAAATATCCGAAGTCATTAGCCCAGATAAACTCTGCGATAGTCGATTGTTTCGTCTATCGTATGATACACAACTTCTTGTCGTAGGCAGGCGAGAAAAAAGAAATCTCAGCTAAGCCATCTAACAAATCATATGCTGATGACAAGGACAGTTATATTCATCTGTCGCGACCTAAAAATTAAGTTAACGGACTATCAGGTTAATTAAATCAACTAACCTAATTCGGACCCTCCCAAGTCTTACCGAATCGCAACTTAGGTTCGATTCATGAAGAATTATTCAATTGGAGCCGCCACTAATCATTTATGGAAGGTTGATTAGAAAACCTTAATAAAATAGCGAGAGAACCATTTTATTTCTGCGAATCGAGAAAATGAGTCCGGGGACTTGGTTACATTAATTTGGAAAATTAATGCCCTTTCGGTACCAATTTCATGAAAAATCTCTTTTAATTGATCGATGTGAATTTGATAATTAAAAAGATGGAACGGACCATATGATACTCGAAAAATGAGAATTTTTGTGATTTTCGGATTTAATGATGGTTATGGTGAAAACATATCACAAAATGTGGTAACATCCAATTTTAATTAAGAAAATGATATCTCAATGTCTTAACTTATGTTAGATGTTATTTTTTATATAAAAACAAGGGTCCGACATGTTTGACCATATGATATTCAGATAATGATGTTTTGTATTTTTCGAAAAAATGAAAAGCACTCAAAAGCAATCAAAAATTTGAACAAGAATAAACAAAAATGCCCATAATATACCTTTTAATTTTCGATTTTTCCGAAAAAATTCACTCATCCCCAAAGATTTGGGTTAGAAAAGAATTTTTATCCACTACATCCTCGAAGATTCGAGCCAGGTATGCGGATAGGGGTATAAAACAACAACGTCCCTTTTACCAAAGGGAAAGAACACGAAGTTTTATACTAAATCACCATCCCATTTCGTGAGATCACGGTTAAGGCGTGTGATTTAATTTTTCCGAAGAGTCTAGGCACATGGGAGCATATATTATGAGCATGTTCGTTTAAAAATGTGCAAATTTTATAACAAACAATCAAGACAAAAATAAAATAAACCGAAAAGCCAATTAAATATGAATTTCGAAAATTCCATGGGGGTGGCCGAAAATATGAGATTGGGGATCCACTTTCCCCATCCATATTTTATCCAATTTTAATTTGAGAAAATTATCCTTAAGATTTGTAAATTTAATTCCAGATAATTCTAAAAAATTAGATAAGCATTCAATTGAATTCAAATCTCATCTCTAATCAAATAAATTCAGAAAAATCACATGAGATGAGATGAGATAACAACTAGACAAACATTCTAACCAACTCACATGTTAAAGATAATCTTTGAGATCGAAAATTTATCCGCAACAAATCAAACATTATCCACAACATGAGATAGCATTAAACAATCAATGGATGGGTTCAATTCAACCAATTCGAGATAAAATCAAAGCAAGGACTATCCACCATAGACAAATTCCGGCCAACAAAGAGGGAGTGCCAAAATCAAACCCCAACTTACCCAAAGTTCTTTTTAGCTTATCCAATTTGACCTTAGGAAGCGGAACAATTTAATCTTTGAGAAAAGGCGCGGTTCTAATTAAATTTTGTTGATTCTCAAGAAAAACTCATTCGAGCCCATTGATCGAATTGAATTTACGAAAAAATCAGAATTCCATATGCAAAAAGATCAATTCGGTTTTAGCCATAAGTTGATAAAAAGGCTTGAACTTTCCCAATTTTAATTGCAAAACAAAACACATTCATCAAGATCTAAGAACATATATGTAAGTTACTAATCCAACAAGCATGAATTGCAATCCACAGTTTGGGAACTTTTACCTTAACAAAGTTTAATTTCAGCACGCGCGCAAGCTGTAAATTCGCCCAAAGTTGCACCTTTTGAGCTTGATTCACGCTCCGAATTGCAAGAGATTCTAGCACCAAGTAACATACAAGTTAGTCAACAAATATTAATCGAAAACCAGGCTGAATCAACCTCAAATGACGTTGAACAATGGCGCAAAAAGCTGCTTGATGGTGGTATGGATAACGGATGTTCCGGCGGAGTTTCGGGCTAGCAGTCTCGCAGCCACAGCGCTAGGATCAACAACGGCTCAGTAAGGTGCTGATCATGACTGGATACTCCCAATTTGTATGAGGTGCACGCATGATCCCTTTGGGAGGTAAAGGGAGGCTGAGAGATGGACGCCAATTGTCAATTCCAATTGTATTCATGTGATAAGCAAATAATAAATAATCTAACATTAAAGGATACTGGGGATCATATCAGGATGATCATGGTGGACTTCCCTTTTGTCCTTCTGCACGTATTTTCTTCCTTTCTCAGTCCTTTGCTTCTTCTTTTTGACTTTCTTTTTGCTTGGGAAACCCAAATTGAAGTTCTGGTCCTTTTTTTATTTCTTTGACCACCGCTTGGACTCCGATCTTCAAGTCCAAGTAGGTTGATCTAATCAATTGCGGGAACTTTTGGTCTGGACATATTCGGTGTAGAGTTCGATTCAGGTTCGTCCAGAATTGATGCAAAAGCAAAGGCGCGGCTGGTTTGATTGGGAATTGCTCATTCCATGGTGCAGAGATCACGTCAAGGATGGTCGTTCATCGGGGCAGTCGCTCGAGTTGGTCCTCACTTGGTGGCTGGCAACCTACAAAATAGAGAGAACCCAGATATCAAGAAATTGAAGCGTAAGGAGCTTGACCTCATTGTGGGTTCGCTGGAAGTTGCTTGGAGACCACCGAAGTTTGACGTTGAAGTTTGCAAGGCCGCTCGATACATGAGTGGAAGCTCAGAGGGGTAACATTGGTGCTTCCTTCATGTGCACAGCTCTTCTTCGGCCAAGTATCAGAATTCGTGTGGCCCTCTATGCTCTGGCCGTCTGTGACAATTGGTTGGCCTCTCAAACTTCTACCGTATATTCAATAAAAGTGGCCTCTCCCAGCCCTAGAGCTAAGAGTTGTATATATAGAGCTCGGTCTGCGAATCCTAGTAGGAGTAGGACTTAATCTTAGCCGTAGGATTAGTAATCCTAGCTTTGATAGGACTAAATGTGAGCCGTTAAATCCTTAGAGTCCACATCTGTCAAAACACTAGCTAAGATAGGAGTCCTAAACCAATTAAACTCTTAATTAATTTGAACCCGGAAGAGTCCAAATCCCCTAGGCCTCTATGAATCTCGGCCAAAGGAGGTAATGGTGAAAGAGATGGCTGAAAATTGTCTCCTTTGTGAGTTTGGAATGCAATTTTGGACCTAATTGGGTTCTAGTTAATTAAACGGGTAATTAACTACTGGCTTCACTCAATTAAATGATTAGGATGGGCCAATCAAGGTCTATATCATATAAGAATTTCGGCACTCTCATATCCATGATCCATTCGAACGCTACGGTCAAATTATGGGCTCGTCTCGCATTCTCGGGCTTAATTAAGGCTTGTTCTAATTGACAGACATTTAACCGAAAGCCTTAATTAAGTAATTAAGCCCAAATGGTCTGAAACAAGCTTGAAAATTATGTTCACTTGGCCCACACAAAATTCGGCACACCCCATTGTCCTAGTTGAAATTTTTAAACCGAGTTCGGTCCAACCACTTGTCAAAATAAGCTCAATTAACTCACCTCTCGATTTTAAATGTAATGACATGATTGACAGAAAATAAATATACGATGCATGAGAATTTATTTTTGGTGAGAATCATGACTAACTCTCATTTTATGCTTAAATGAATGGTTTTCTAAAAATCAAAATTTAGGTGTCAACAATGCCCCTCTTTGAGTGGAAGTTCGCGAAGTTTTGCTCAAAGACCAAAATTGCAACCTAAATTTTGCAAATGAAAATGATTAATAATGATTTTTGTGGGAGTTTTAATCCCATTTTCTTGATGCAAAGGAAATGATGCATGGTATGCAATGTCGTAAATAACATATGCCAAAATTTCTCTGTTTCTCACATTAGAGAAACCTGCACATGGATCACATATGATAATACCTGTTTTACCAAATACCCCATAATGCTGATGATTCCTTTAATTTCCAAGCTTCTTGAGGATGCGAGGATCTCAAGGTCTTGAGCCTATCTGTTATCGGAAGTTTCATTCCGATGCGAGACGGCGCATGATATGTGTAATGTTGAAAATATATTTTTTGAGATCACAAGAGCTACGTCGTTATGAATCGAAAAGAGGACCAAGATCACAAGAGGATCTTAAAGTACTGAGGCCTTATCCGTTATCGAGGTCTCCCTCGATGCGGGACAGCGCAAGATATGTATAAAGTTTGAAATGTATCTCGAGATCACAAGAGCTACGTCGTTGTGAGTCGAAGGAAGTAGAATCAAGATCACAAGAGCGTACGTCGTTGTGATTTGATAAAAGGACCAAGATCATGAGTGCATATGTCATCATGATTTAGCAAAAGAGACCAAAATCATAAGAGCTACGTCGTTATGATTTAGTTAAAATGATACCGGAGCCATAAGAGCTACGTCGTCATAGCCTGGTAAAAGAGACCAACACCACAAGAGCTACGTCGTTGTGATTTGGTTGGGGATCAAGATCATGAGTGCTTATGTCATCATAATTTGATAAAGGGGGTCAAAATCATAAGAGCTACGTCGTTATGATTGATGAAAGTTCAAGATCGCAAGTGCATATGTCATTGCGATTTGACAAAGGTAAAGATCATGGGTGCATATGTCGTCATGAATCAATACCATCAAGGCTGTATAGCACAATTATAAGGGATGTACCACCGAACCAAATCGGTAAATATAAAAGGGATGTGTTGTCCGAAATGAATCATGACAAACACGAGAAGTCAAAATGACAACTAAAGTCAACAAAGCTATCGATCCGAAAAGGGTTCAGAAAACTTACCTAGATTCTCCGAACAAATAGCCAAGGAACGAGACAAGTTGATGCATCATGCCCGTTTATCCACTTGGATGATCATGTGCATAAAACCAATGTAAATTCAACATCACATGCCAGTAAAACTTGTGAGTTTTTTTTTGCTTGCATTACAAGGCTCCATTGGGTAATTTTATCAATAAGGAAACCTATCTCGATCCTTTTGATAAATTCGATCAAGTTGAACGAGGAACCTTCATCGAAAGGACTTTCTCCCATTCTTATGAAAAAGCTTTTGAAACCCGACCATTGATGCGGGTATGAGAATCATTCAGGGTTATCATTACACTCGACAAGGGTCTGGATATTGATGCATGTCTATTATTCAAGGTTTTCCTCAAATGCAAAACAGCGCGAGATGTGTAAAGTAGTGTAATGAATGCAACATGAGCCGATCGTGTGTAAGTGTAAAGCAAGATTTTGCTACGCAATCGAGAGACATACCTGAAATCTCTTGAATTGTCACAATAATTTCATGAATTCACTTGCATTAACAAGCTTCATTGGAGAAGTCGGATACCTGGAGATTGCCTAGTGGGTGTACGTTGCCATGGCTCGTTCATTCAATAATTCATGGATGAATTTCAAGACCTTGGAAGGTAACTCGAATATCGAGAATGCATTACCCGTCGGACAAGATCGAGGTAACATGTACAAGTATACATGCTAAAATTAGTCAATGAGATCATGCACAACCGCTCGCTTAAGCCGGCATTATCAATTTCCTTAGCTCCCGTCAAGCATGTTTAAAACATAATGACTCATAATGTGGTTCATGCATAAGTATTCTGTCAAGTCTGCATTACCAATTCCGTTTAGGGAAGTTCTCACATTATGAATACCTCAAATGTAACCTAAATGGGAGATTTCAGTCCGAAAGGGCTTTCTCTCACTCTCGAGAAAAGCTATTTATCCTGTCTGCAGGGATTCAAGAGAAATCACTCAATCTTACCATCATCACATTCAACAAGGGTTCGAGTAATCTCGCAATTGATACGATTGAGCCGATCCGGAGGTCTTGATTAGGATCGTAATGAGGGCTAGGTCAAAGGCTTTCAAAAGAGACTCTAGTCAAGTCGGGGCTTTATGAAATGAAGTTCTTCGCCATATGTCCTGGGTTTACAAGTCAAGAACCCCGCAAAAATGAGAGAGAAAAAATCTTGCTCGAACTTCTTCGAGCGATGCTTAAAATCATTTAACTCTACGTTAACTCAAGTGCCCCAATCGGAAGAGACTTTGAAGGGTTGTAACATAGGTTAGGATCGGGATTGAGGAATAAAAATGTTGATTTTGGCTCGGAAAATGCATATGATAAGGGCTTGATGTTAGTGATCATTGCTAGCTTGTCACCGATCTTGGCTTTACGGAAATGTCTTCAAAAAGAAAACCATCATTCTTTGAGGGATGGTAGTCTTCTGTTGAGAATTGCAATTTGCAAACTAACTTTTCCGGGGGAGTCTTCTTCACAACCAATCTCCGTCGGGGATTTGAAAAAGACACAATGCAAACATGTACATGGAATTTACAACTTAACATGCAAAAATGTACATTCAAAATTCAGAAGTACTTCTCAAACGAACAAGAATTTGAATGGGCATTGGCCTTGCTTTTGATAGGCACTTTGCTTTTTCACGCCCATAAATTTTTTATGGGATCGGCCTTTGTTTTTCTTACTCCCAACTCCCGACTTTTCCTTCTTCTTTTTTTTTAGAGAGAGCTTGTTCTTTTTTCTTTCTCTCTTCGAATTTTTCTTTCTTTTTTTTTATGCCTCAATTTTCTTCTTTTTTTTTTTTTTGGGAGCGGGCCCTTTTCTTTTAAGTTGCACTTGATTTTCATAATCCTATGATTTTGACAATCTCATGATTTGGAATTACAACAACAAGGTAATTCACAAACAAAGATTATGCCAAACATCACATGAAAAATCTTAAATACAAGATGAGTTCACTCAAGAATCCTCTGTCGGCCCGAGCTTTCGCTTCGCTCCTTGGGGATGGTGCCATCTTTGTCTTGGAATGAGCAATGATCACCAACGAGGGTTTAAGAAATGAATTTGTAGGCTCAAGTGGGCTATGCAAAGGGTATAGTGTATAGGATAGAGAAACGAATGCTCTTCGTCATCTTAAGGCACTTAAATTAAAGTTCAAGTATAAATGCAAAAAACAATACCTGAAGATTGACGTTAGTCCGAGCAAGAAAATTTCTAACCATTTACCTCAATGATGCTGCTTTGGAATTACCTTCGTCGGGGCACCGATGTGGAGTAGTTCTTGACAGGGATAAAGAAATGAAATCTTCGCTCAAAGGGGTTAATCAATGGATAACATGTACTTGTTTGGGATGGAGAAATGAATGCCTCCTTCACTTCGGCTATCGTACCTTTTGCGAGAAAACCCTTTACCTCATGGAACGTGGAACCTAGCTACCGCTCAGCTCACCAGAGATTTTAATATAGGACGTGTGTGGGAATGTCTTGCCTTTCATCATCCCGTTTAGCCCCATTCTATACATTCAATGCATCATATGTAGTTTATACCCTCTGTTTAGAATTGGTAAATTAAACATGAAGAACAATCGAGGCATAAACCATGCAAAGTGAGAGCATTTTTCAAACGTGCAAATGTGGCAATTTTTAGTCATGTTTCATGAAAACCTCATGCACTTTGCTTGGAAAACAGACTATGAAAGAGTGCAAGAAAATTATCGGGAATGAGGGAACCCAAATTGCCCCAGAACATGTAAGTGGATCGAGTTGGGTGAAGACTTGAGATGCTCTGGTCGCCTCTGTTCACTAGTAATGACCGTCATGGGCGGTTGTGTGTATCTGCAAGAAAGAGAAGCATCACCCAAGAAATCACATGAGATAGAAAAACTTTTTTCCTTTTTCTAAGTCGGGTCCTGTTTGCCCTATTTTCAATCGGGATGGGTAGAGCTTTGCCAAAATGTGAGATTGTCCCAGACATGGCTAGTGCGGGGAACTTGGTTACGAGGTTTGGCAAACCACTTGTTTCCATACCCGATCCTACATAGAAAAAATGTGCATGAATAGGCTCTTAAAAAAAATGAAATGAGCAACAACTTGGGAGAACTCCCGATTGTCGAGTTGCTTCAATCGTAGCAATCAAAGATATGTCTCTTAACTTGGCACCTGCAAAAAGAAAAATAGAAGGTCATTCTAAAAAATGATGGGTCAAGGGCAAGAGATACTCCCTTTGAGATCGGGTAGCTTTGGTCTTGTCCCATCTTTCCTCGACTAATACGACATGATCAAAGGGTCGATCGAGGGCGAAGCATGGATCGGCTCGACTAGATGATGCAAATAGTTGGGCATGCCCCAATCTCTTCATTAAGTTGGACCCTAGCCATGTGTGATCCTTGATAGCCGTAGACGCTTAGTTGAACTGTCTTGAATCATCTAAAGGAAAATATGTACTCCATGGACGATCCTCCATTGGATCAGGTCGTCGAGGATTATCCCATGGATTATCATTGGGTTGATCAATGGACGGCCTGAGGCAGTGCCGATTGATGTAGGGATTGACGATGGTTGATGTCGAGATATAATGCAAGGATCATTGAGCATTTGATCGGTATGGCCCGACACGATGCATGATCGGCGATCGCTCCATCGATTGGCATGGGAGAATGATCAAAAGCGAAGCATGGATCCACCTCAACTGGATGATGTTATGAATTCTACCAAGGACGTCCGGCTTGATATTCAAGCGTAGGAGCATCCAAGGATCGATCGAGCTGATGCGCAGATGAAAGTTAAAAATCTGCCCTCTTGCCCCCGAATTGATTTTCCTCGGGAGATGAACTCTCTTGGATTCCGGGGGACTAATCATCCCATGTATTCCAAGTAACACCACGGGGGAGAAGAACAATGCCCTGGAGATATCTCGTCCTTGAACATATGTGGGTACTTCAGTCGCATGCTCGGAGCTACCAAAGCATCTCCCGAGTCTCCACCACAATACTTCCACGCACGGAACATGAGATCGCCAGCATCAATCATGCTCTAGACGCGAAACAGCGAGGGTAATGCATTCTTCAAGGAAGTGACCTTCTCGACCACATTGAAAATCACAGAACTTGCCCACGCTGAAATTTCGAATGTTCTCAAGCAAGGGGTAGGTTGGTTCCCGTTGGAACACCCCTTTCTTCAGGGAGTATCAGCCATAGGACCAACATTGCTGTGGGGATCAAAGTAAATTCCCTTCCCATCAGCATCGGTGGTCATCCCGTGGAAGCCGATCATGACGAGGGATTAAACAAACGATTGGTATTGCGTGTCGAATGGGTCAAATCTTCTCCAGCTGATGCTTGAGAAGTTGAATAGCATGTTCCATGACATTGATGGTTCTATTCATTAGAACACCCCAGGCATGGATTCTATCTTGAAGTTCATTGATCCTTTCTCTTATAATGACTGTAACCTCAGCTTGGTCAAGACTCTCCTTGCTCTAGATCGAGTATTGTGAAAGTATGAAGAATCCATTATATATCACCTCAAAAGGTAGTCATCCAATGAGCATAAAAAGTGAAAATGATGAGTCAATCCATGGCCCTAAACTGGATTCACATTCATGACCTGACTTGACTCTTGATCAGAAATCCAGGAAATTCCAGTTTCATCGGATTTTGGAAAACAATTCGTGAAAAATCACAGAATGGTCAAAACGACACCAACATTTATGGAGACATAGATAAGAGAACGATGAACAACTTTTATGTTTTGGTTCCAGACTAGAAATGGACGGATCAATACAGTTTAATGCATCTTTGGAAGAATTTCGTCCAAAAAACTGCTTCGTCCGGTTTTGGTTTGAGGGGTGAATGGGCCATTAAAAATGTGAATTAAGGTCCAAAACGTTTCAGGCCATTAGTTCAAAACCCGTTTTACAACTTTCATGTTTCATGATTTAGCAAAAGATCCCATGTACTAGTGATGAACTGCGAAGTGGTTCTAGAGTCAGAAAACTTGTGGAATTCCAGCCTGCTCCATCCCGGTTATTAATTCTGTAGTAAATGAAAAACGCATTGGATTGCAGCAGAATTTTTTGACATGATAATTCAAGATCTCGCGGACGTTTTTCACTTGATGGTAGGAAATTAGAAATGACTAGAAAATTATCTAACAATTTGTGCAAAGAAGCAAAGTTAAACCAAGAACAGAACTAACTTTTTTATCATGAAAATGTAATGAAAGGTGCAAAAACCAGGAGACCCAACGAAAATTCCTAAGAGATCTAAGAACCTACAGAATAACATGGCTTGACAAGACCAAAAGAACAAACCCAATATGCCATGGATCGACTCATAAATATATAGGAAAAATACATGTGCCAAAATGACGATTATGGGTTCGAGAGACAAGCGAGAATGACATTGATGCATGCCTTATTAGCCAAGTTTTTAGAGATCTTGAGGGCACATCAGACTTATTGATCTAAGTCGTATCCAACCCCTTTTGAGCTTAGGGGATGCTAAGAAATCCCCTCGTGCCCGCAGATTCAGGCTTGAACGGGGAAATCTTAACATAGTCGGGGTCAAGGGCAAGGTCATCCATTCCTCCATCCCGAGGCCGAGGCATCCTTACCCGAGACACCATCCTAGGTTCAACTAGCATTTTAGGGTCCAATGCAATGTCATGAATCATGCACGACAAGTTAATTCACTCAATCATGGCATTTTGCGATAAAATAGAGAAATTAAATTAAATGCCAAAAATTAAGTAAGCCTGCATGAAAGTGATTAGAAAAATTAAGCATAATGGAACCTGATCAACATATAATCGGATGAAAAGCAATCCAACTCCCAACAATCGGTCCAAAAATCAATCACATTCACAATCAATCAAAGCAAATCAAAACCAAACAATCAAGGCATAGATATCATGAAAATCAACGGCTTAAGTCCACAAGTATTTTTTAACTTTTTCAAAAAAATAAAAATAAAGGGTTAATAAAAAATTCCAAAAATTAAATTTTAATTTTTGAAAATTCTAAAATTCGGTGCACCCTCTTTTTATTTTTTCGAAAAATTAAAATTATATTCCCAAATGAGTCGCCAAGTGTCGCGACCTAAAAATTAAGTTAACGGACTATCGGGTTAATTAAATCAACTAACCTAAATCGAACCCTCCCAAGTCCTACCGAATCGCAACTTAGGTTCGATTCATGAAGAATTATTCAATTAGAGCCGCCACTAATCATTTATGGAAGGTTGATTAGAAAACCTTAATAAAATAGCGAGAGAACCATTTTATTTGCGAACCGAGAGAAAATGAGTCCGGGGACTTGGTTACATTAATTTGGAAAATTAATGCCCTTTCGGTACCAATTTCATGAAAAATCTCTTTTAATTGATCGATGTGAATTTGATAATTAAAAAGATGGAACGGACCATATGATACTCAAAACCGAGAATTTTTGTGATTTTCGGATTTAATGATGGTTATGGTGAAAACATATCACAAAATGTGGTAACATCCAATTTTAATTAAGAAAATGATATCTCAATGTCCTAACTTATGTTAGATGTTATTTTTGATATAAAAACAAGGGTCCGACATGTTTGACCATATGATATTCAGATAATGATTTTTTGTATTTTTTGAAAAAATGAAAAGCACTCAAAAGCAATCAAAAATTTGAACAAGAATAAACAAAAATGCCCATAATATACCTTTTAATTTTCGATTTTTCCGAAAAAATTCACTCATCCCCAAAGATTTGGGTTAGAAAAGAATTTTTATCCACTACATCCTCGAAGATTCGAGCCGGTATGCGGATAGGGGTATAAAACAACAACGTCCCTTTTACCAAAGGGAAAGAACACGAAGTTTTATACTAAATCACCATCCCATTTCGTGAGATCACGGTTAAAGCGTGTGATTTAATTTTTCCGAAGAGTCTAGGCACATGGGAGCATATATTATGAGCATGTTCGTTTAAAAATGTGCAAATTTTATAACAAACAATCAAGACAAAAATAAAATAAACTGAAAAGCCTATTAAATATGAATTTCGAAAATTCCATGGGGGTGGCCGAAAATATGAGATTGGGGATCCACATTTCCCCATCCATATTTTATCCAATTTTAATTTGAGAAAATTATCCTTAAGATTTGTAAATTTAATTCCAGATAATTCTAAAAAATTAGATAAGCATTCAATTGAATTCAAATCTCATCTCTAATCAAATAAATTCAGAAAAATCACATGAGATGAGATGAGATAACAACTAGACAAACATTCTAACCAACTCACATGTTAAAGATAATCTTTGAGATCGAAAATTTATCCGCAACAAATCAAACATTATCCACAACATGAGATAGCATTAAACAATCAATGGATGGGTTCAATTCAACCAATTCGAGATAAAATCAAAGCAAGGACTATCCACCATAGACAAATTCCGGCCAACAAAGAGGGAGTGCCAAAATCAAACCCTAACTTACCCAAAGTTCTTTTTAGCTTATCCAATTTGACCTTAGGAAGCGGAACAATTTAATCTTTGAGAAAAGGCGCGGTTCTAATTAAATTTTGTTGATTCTCAAGAAAAACTCATTCGAGCCCATTGATCGAATTGAATTTACGAAAAAATCAGAATTCCATATGCAAAAAGATCAATTCGGTTTTAGCCATAAGTTGATAAAAAGGCTTGAACTTTCCCAATTTTAATTGCAAAACAAAACACATTCATCAAGATCTAAGAACATATATGTAAGTTACTAATCCAACAAGCATGAATTGCAATCCACAGTTTGGGAACTTTTACCTTAACAAAGTTTAATTTCAGCACGCGCGCAAGCTGTAAATTCGCCCAAAGTTGCACCTTTTGAGCTTGATTCACGCTCCGAATTGCAAGAGATTCTAGCACCAAGTAACATACAAGTTAGTCAACAAATATTAATCGAAAACCAGGCTGAATCAACCTCAAATGACGTTGAACAATGGCGCAAAAAGCTGCTTGATGGTGGGATGGATAACGGATGTTCCGGCGGAGTTTCGGGCTAGCAGTCTCGCAGCCACAGCGTTAGGATCAACAACGGCTCAGTAAGGTGCTGATCATGACTGGATACTCCCAATTTGTATGAGGTGCACGCATGATCCCTTTGGGAGGTAAAGGGAGGCTGAGAGATGGACGCCAATTGTCAATTCCAATTGTATTCATGTGATAAGCAAATAATAAATAATCTAACATTAAAGGATACTGGGGATCATATCAGGATGATCATGGTGGACTTCCCTTTTGTCCTTCTGCACGTATTTTCTTCCTTTCTCAGTCCTTTGCTTCTTCTTTTTGACTTTCTTTTTGCATGGGAAACCCAAATTGAAGTTCTGGTCCTTTTTTTATTTCTTTGACCACCGCTTGGACTCCGATCTTCAAGTCCAAGTAGGTTGATCTAATCAATTGCGGGAACTTTTGGTCCGGACATATTCGGTGTAGAGTTCGATTCAGGTTCGTCCAGAATTGATGCAAAAGCAAAGGCGCGGCTGGTTTGATTGGGAATTGCTCATTCCATGGTGCAGAGATCACGTCAAGGATGGTCGTTCATCGGGGCAGTCGCTCGAGTTGGTCCTCACTTGGTGGCTGGCAACCTACAAAATAGAGAGAACCCAGATATCAAGAAATTGAAGCGTAAGGAGCTTGACCTCATTGTGGGTTCGCTGGAAGTTGCTTGGAGACCACCGAAGTTTGACGTTGAAGTTTGCAAGGCCGCTCGATACATGAGTGGAAGCTCAGAGGGGTAACATTGGTGCTTCCTTCATGTGCACAGCTCTTCTTCGGCCAAGTATCAGAATTCGTGTGGCCCTCTATGCTCTGGCCGTCTGTGACAATTGGTTGGCCTCTCAAACTTCTACCGTATATTCAATAAAAGTGGCCTCTCCCAACCCTAGAGCTAAGAGTTGTATATATAGAGCTCGGTCTGCGAATCCTAGTAGGAGTAGGACTTAATCTTAGCCGTAGGATTAGTAATCCTAGCTTTGATAGGACTAAATGTGAGCCGTTAAATCCTTAGAGTCCACATCTGTCAAAACACTAGCTAAGATAGGAGTCCTAAACCAATTAAACTCTTAATTAATTTGAACCCGGAAGAGTCCAAATCCCCTAGGACTCTATGAATCTCGGCCAAAGGAGGTAATGGTGAAAGAGATGGCTGAAAATTGTCTCCTTTGTGGGTTTGGAGTGCAATTTTGGACCTAATTGGGTTCTAGTTAATTAAACGGGTAATTAACTACTGGCTTCACTCAATTAAATGATTAGGATGGGCCAATCAAGGTCTATATCATATAAGAATTTCGGCACTCTCATATCCATGATCCATTCGAACGCTACAGTCCAAATTATGGGCTCGTCTCGCATTCTCGGGCTTAATTAAGGCTTGTTCTAATTGACGGACATTTAACCGAAAGCCTTAATTAAGTAATTAAGCCCAAATGGTCTGAAACAAGCTTGAAAATTATGTTCACTTGGCCCACACAAAATTCGGCACACCCCATTGGCCTAGTTGAAATTTTTAAACTGAGTTCGGTCCAACCACTTGTCAAAATAAGCTCAATTAACTCACCTCCGATTTTAAATGTAATGACATGACCGACAGAAAATAAATATACGATGCATGAGAATTTATTTTTGGTGAGAATCATGACTAACTCTCATTTTATGCTTAAATGAATGGTTTTCTAAAAATCAAAATTTAGGTGTCAACATCATCAAAGTTCCGATACTTCACCTTCATATAAACTTGAAAGTACCTAGTTATGCTGGAGTTATTATTTGAGACTCCCATTATGGAAACATCGTATAGTGATCTTTGCTGACAGTGACTACTTTCATTCCTTTCTGATGCTACACAAGGCTAGATTCATGTTATTCAGTTACACTAGCTGTTGAGATCCCAGACCTTCATCAACTCAATTCCATAGACAAGAAACTCAGTGCCTTTTCTGCCAAGTCACACAATCAGTTGTGGCCTTTGTCATACTAAAGAAGATCACTAGGTATAGGAAACATTATTTTGGGAATGATAAACAAATTAGAAAATGGCAAAGGTAAAATAACCATAAGAGATCATACCTAAGTCAGAATTGGCTAGACGAATTTGGAGGGTCAATCCACCCACAGCGAAATGCTGCACATCGATCAAATCCTCGCTCCACAGAATGCACCAGGTGCCTCTAACAAATGTGTAATCTTTGCAAGAACAATTCTCCAGACACTTCGCCTCACACTCATCCCGGTAGTGGCTGAAACATAATCTCCGAAATCCAGCAACTTCACGCCATCCAATATCAAAAAGCTGTCCATCCTGCCGCCATCTCCTGCTGAAATGCTGCTGTAATTGGATCTTCCGAGCACAACCTGCAGACCAGTTACCCTTGTTCCATTGATCCGGTGACTTCAGACTGAACCCTTCCATGCAGCTACATTTAGGAGAGTCCATTTCATTACATATTGCAAACTGTCCACACTTATTGTAGAGGTCACACTCCTTAGCAGGCTGTTCTTGCAGCACAATCCACTCATTACTAGTCTCATCCCAGCCTAACTGCTCCTCCGTCCCATTCCAAAGTATGCGGAACATCAAGAGATGGGAGCTATTCAACGGCGTGTACGTGAAGTACATGCATCCATCAGCCTAGCCGCTCAAGAGCCTGAACCTGTATCGAAAACTGCCAGTCATATTCGGCACTCTGGTGAAAATCAGCCCATTCCAATGCCCGCTCCTCCATAGCCGGCCTGACTGGCCCCAGATCACTATCTGCGGTGGTACCCGGGGATGAGAAGTTCCCAGGGTAAAGGTCGTTGGACGATCTCCACGACCTAAAGGCATGGTTCTCTCCGGCGGCAGAATTCACCCTCACTCTCATGCCGGACAAGTACGTGTCCGTCAGGTATTCAAAGCTTTGCCAGTATGAATTGCTGACATCACCATCAGCACTAGCAGAGTCAGCATCTTCACTGGCCAAAAGAACTAGATTTCCATCATCCATTAAAACAGCTGTCGAGCTGGTGGGCACAGAGGAAAAACTAATGCCGCTAGACCAAACTGTGCGATCATCCCCATCTAAAACCACCAAATTTCCATCACTGGAAACTGTCAAAACTCCAGATTCATCAGAAACAGGGCTCTCCCTGTTCGCCACCCTCACGACTGTTTTAACACTTATCTTGTGGTACCAAATACCAACATATCTAAGAGACGAATTCGCAGGTCTAGAGAAACCCAGTTCGAAAATCCCAGAAGAAGAAATCAGAGTCTCGCCAGCTCTGACCAACTGCCCTCGCGAGATCAAATTTGCTGCACGAAAACAGAGATGACCACACGGACAGCAAGGAGAAGATGAAGAAACTTGCTCTGTTTTTGCCGGCGAAGGGCATTCCACCATTGACAGATGCCCCAAGCATTGCTTCCGGAAGAGATGGAGAATCAAGAACACAAGTGGAAACTTTTCAGAGTGAGAGGGAGTTTCAATGGCGACCCAACTTGGGTGTTGCAGTTTCTGACACAAAATTGACGACTTTTTGAAGTTAGAGTGGGCAAAAAAAATGTGCATTTGGATTGAGAGTTGAGACCTTCCATTTTTCATTTGGGTTTTTTTGAGACCCAATGTTGGATTGGTGACTCCCGTTGACGGAGGAGTCGTTGAGTTCAAGTCTGTTTATACGAAGCAATCGAAGATAAGGACAACAAGAGAAGGTGAGAGATTCGTCGTTCATCACAACGAATCTAAAGAAGCGTTACTGAAGAGTTGACCAAACTGGAATCCTGCAAAAATGGGAAATTTTTATCTTTCTCACATCGTTTTCAAGACTGTACGGAACATCTCCCCTCAAGGAGAGATCAAAATCACGTGTCAATGAGGCCATCAAACACCAGAGTGCATGCACTAACGTTGGTCCAAATGCTCGTCTGATACTTGCAACAATGTCAAATTTACGACCTTTATTGCTTGAATGCACGACTCTCCCTCGGAAGCTTGGGGATTTTGTCAATACATACATTCCTTATCTTGACATCTTCAGAAAAAAAAATAGTGAATTTTTCTAACATAAAGATCATAACTTAAGCTCTCATATCAACAAATGTGACATCCCGACTCCTACAAATATAGAGGACTGACACAGTAGTCCTTTTGTCCAAGGACACCGCATCAAACACAAACCAACTTTAATATTTTATCAAGATATATATCCATTTATGTTATGTCGATTTGGAGACAAAATCATAGTTTATAAAATCTATCAAAAAGGCTATATATACATCTTCGAACTCAGCTAAACCCAACAAATATCATCTTGAATATACACAATTATCTAAGCTCATATCCAAAAATCTCACTATCAACATTTTATGTCGATCGCAAACGCTCTCGTCCTATTTGCCGCTAGCGGAATACCCCAAAAAACATATTATTGTATGGGCAAACATCATGATATTTACAAGGAACTACAAACATCATATACACAACCATTCTATTGTCATGCTTCATGAAAAGCCCAAGCCAAATTCATCTCAGAGCTGCCAAGAGAATTCTCGGATAATTACGAGGAACCACATATTATGGGATTTTGTATACGCCAAGTGCAACAACAAAACTGCTTGGATACACCGACAGTGACTAGGTAGGCTCAGCTAATAATCGAAATAGCGCTACTAGCTATACATTTACACTGGTTTCTAGAATGCTTTCACGAGCATCCAAAAAACAAGACTCAGTGGCATATAGCAGAAGCCAAGTACATCGCAACCGCTAGGACCACCAATCAAGCACTATGGCTTTAGAGAATTCTGGAAGACATTGGAGAAGTAGAGATAGAATCAAGTCCAATAAGTCTGCGATTGCTATATCCCGAGAAATCCAATCTTTCATGGAAGAACCCAATATATCGATGTCAAATATCACTTCATATGTATAGTGCAAAGTGATAGAGAGATCAAGCTTAAATATTGCAAGACCAAGGATTAAGTGGCGGACATATTTACTAAAGCACTATGGCCTGCCAAGTTCAAGAGGTTGCGCAGCATGCTTGGAGTATGGCGAAAATTGATTGAGGTGGTGTGGTGAAATTATGATCAATCTTTCAGAAACGTCTAGAGCTCACAAGTTCCTAGACCTACAGTGAGTCGATAAAGCATGTTGTTCTATCTTAGTTGGTGGTAGGTAAAAATGGTGGTCAATAAAATGGCCAGCATGCAATTTTCAGTGATAAATAGCCTTGCTTTCTTCACTTGTGATACCGCCAAGAAAAGCAAAGAAGAAGTCAGCCTCCCAAACTTATCTCCTTCCTTTGTAATACCAACTATCCAATAGAAACTCCCCTTCCTTGTGCTTGTATTATCCCTTGCCAAGTCTTGTCCTAGACACAAAAGCACATTACATATTCGTAAACGGTTGGCACTCAAAATAATCCGCCCATAAAAACATGTGTCACGCACATGAGAAATTGACACCCATACAAAATACATGTGGGGAATCGACACACATGAGGAGTAGGCATTTCAACAAAGTATGAAGAAGGCACATGCAAAGCTTGCGAGAATGTTGATAAGTGTCGACTAATGAGAAACACTAAGCAAGCATTGAGACCATCAAGGAGAAACATCACTTGTCCAAGTAGCAAGGTTAATGCCGCATTGTAGAGCATATCAAGGACAGGTAAAACAAGTTTGTGCTATTAACATGGGCACCAATGAAAGGCAATTTGGCCAAAGATTCAAGGACTTTTCATGGAGCGCCAAAGAAGACAAAAATCTCTCCTTTAATTTCTTAGCAGGAGAGCAGTTTTAGGTAGGTAAATATGGAGTAAGTCCATGAAAGTACGGCCCAAGAATTCATAAAGTACGGAGGACGTGAACATAATCGCACAAACAAAAGAAAATTAGCTGATGCACCTATCTATAGTTACTGAGATTTTCTCTTAAAAATTGCCTAGAAGTGGAAGAACGTGGATGCGACTGTTCAATTAAATCCCAATTTGGCCTTATTACTTGGAATTTTTGGCCAAAATATTCCCCAATGCCTTAGCACAATTTTGGTTTTTTGCTCATTGAATCCGGCGTGATTAATTCTAGTTCGTCCACCACCGATCCGATAAAATGCAAATGTTTATGCAATGTAGAAAATTAAACTAAACTATGTGAAAACCATATGAAAAATGATTTTAATATTTTTTTTTCTAGGGACTAAGGTTAGTCCCTAATTTTTATGTAATTCATGATAAAATCAAAATCAAAATTTAGGTGTCAACAGCTAGCCCATAGAATGTTTCTAGTTTGTTTAGCTTCCGCATGCGCCCTCTATTATCTACAATATAATATTAGATAAGAGCTCATGAGTATGGTCGGACGGTGCCTTGGGATGCAGGAGCTCTGATGGTTAAGGAGCGGCTACTACTAGCCCTTTGACGGTTCAATTGGAAAAGGTTTTCTTCTCTCGAGAGAGAGAGGAGTCACGTTGGGTAAAAGAACCCAAAGAAGAGGCATGTGAGGGGTTCAAAAGGGGAGTAAAAGGACTAAAGAAAGGTTTTCTTCTTTGATATTTTGTTTCTCGCCTCCCAACCTGCCAAACCCATATATGTCAAAATCTAGCATGAGGCGTTGATCTGTTTTCTTTTGATTTTTGTCTTGGTGTGGTGAAATCACCCAACAAGTCCAGCGAAGCAAATCATCTCCCATACCGCGAAAGCTGCAGTCCACCACCCCATAACATGACAGCCCCATCAAGAAGCTAAATCCGCCACCGTACCAAGGCTACACGTCCTTATGAGACTAGCCTCGCCATTGTCACACGTCAACCCCGAGCCAATCACCCATCCGCAAAGCTTGATCCACAAGTCGGTTTAAGATCGAGCCGATTCGATATCAGTTCAAATTTGGAAAGTCAATCTTTAGATAAGGTGAATCGAATATGTACCTGCCTTATATCATATCTTGCACATCTTGCATATTTGCATCGAAGTGGGTTTTTTTTTTCAAAATACAAGTTGATTAGGAAAATTTTCTTTGCTAATCCGCAACTTGTCATACAATCAAGAAAGTCCATCTTTCGGATCATTGATGGAATACTCGATTAAGCAAGGATTTGAATTCAATCGTTAATCGTAGGATTACAAATTACGGATTGACTCAAATATTCACAAAATATTTTCAAAATTTGATTGATATATTCACTTTCTTGATTGACATTGATTGGCATATATCAATTTTCTTGATTTGATTTTGATTTGATTTGAATTGATTGATTGCATATCTAATTTTGAAATATATTTTTCGCATGATGTAATATTTTTTTGAAAATTCTAAAATATTTGCATTCATCAATTAACATGTAAAGATTGCGCATCATGTAGATAATTGCGCGTTTAGCCTTTCTGGTAAATATTTAGGTTAGATTTCTTTTTAAAAAAAATTGCATCTCCAAAATGGTAATTCATGTTAAAAATATTTAACCTTTAATAAGTTAGGGTTTAGGGCAAATTAAATCCTAAAATATTTGAGAAACAAAGTATTTTGGCATAGTTTTTGGGTGAAGGGCATTCCATCATTGATAGATGCCCCAAGCATTGCTCTAAGAGAGGGAGAATCAAAGAACACAAGTGGAAACTTTCCAGGGCGAGAGAGGGAGTTTCAATGGCGACCCATGTTAGGTGTTGCAGCTTATGATACAAGGTTGGCGACTCTTTGTAATAAGAATCAACACGAAAAAGGTGCATTGAATCGACAGTTGAAACGTTTTCCTTCTTGTTTTTCCTTGAGTTGACCCAACGTGAAGAGGGCCATCACCAACGGGACTATAGAAGGGATCAGTGCATCCCCTTGGCGGAGGAGTCGTCCAGTTTATATTTGTTCGTGTGAAGAAGTTCGAGATAAGGACAAAGAAGAAGGTGAGAGATTCGTCGCCCCTCACACTTCGAAGAAGGGCTGGTTTCAACCCGAGAATCACCGTATAGCTATGTGAAATGAATTTATGAAGGCCTGATATTTAAAGGTCGGTAATGTTAGAAGATGGCTGTCGGTATTTGATGGTTGGATGTCCACAATCGGTATCTCTTTGATAGCTCAGATGGAGAGAATCTTCTCTGTTATTAGGAATGCTTCCTCGTTAGTCACCCCGTCGGTAAATTCACTTCGCATACTATTGCTAAACACAAAACAACATAATCAAAAAGACCATACTATTGGGATAGATTCTCAAAAAAGATACTTCAATACCAAAATAATCCGTCAAAAGAACCTAGTCATCTTAGATATCTAAACTCTAATATCAAACCCCTCAACTTTGATGGATTCTGACTCTATTGTTGCGCGGATAATTCGTTAAAATTGTTAGAAAATTTAGCAAATAGGATGAACAACAGAATAGGAGTGATAGCACTCTCTTTAAAGAATTATTTGTCCCACAACCTTGCTAATGGTTACCGGCAAAAATAGTCCAGGATGCAACAGATTATCAAACGAGAATATTAGATAGCAAGTGTAATATTTCTCTAAGAATCCTCTAGGAAAATTGTAAGAACCGCTTTCCTTGACTAGTTCAAAGAGATGGTGGGACCCACCTTCAAAACAAAAGGGCGAAGGTTGAAAAGTCAAGAAAAGTAAAAAAAAAATTGTTGAAAAATCAATAAAGAAAGAGAAAAGTGCACGTTCTTAAAGGGAAAAGAAGGGAACATAATGCAAAGAGAGAAAGAGAAAACACGAATGGAAAGGGAAAGAGGAGGAAAGAAAGAAGAAAAAAAAAGGGGGAAGAAGAGAAGATGAGTTTCGCATACACGCCACAAAGGCTTTGTCGTGTCTAATCAACTACTGAATCGCAAGCCCCGTAAGTGCTTGCATCCTAGGTTCATCTAATCGGAGTAATATTTCGGGTTAGGGCTCAAATTCGAAGTCTAGTGAAATTCAAGCCGCGAAGTCCAATTTTTGAATTGTTGAGTTGTGGGATATCATGAAAAGGGTGGATTATGATTTTGTAGAGCTGTGGGGTTTGATGAGAGTGGATTTGGGGCGACAGTTTGGTCGGAGCAAGAATTTAAGGGTTTCGCGCTGCGGATAGATTGAATAATCGCTTTGGTTGTGCGATTTGTTGGCACGTATAAGTTATTTTGTTAACGTTTAAGCGGAGTTTAGCCGATTCATAGTTGTTGATAGTATTTTTCTTAATTTTGATGTCGATTCTTATTTAATTGTTAGGATGACGAGATCAATGGCTCGTTTACCCGCATGTCATTGGTTTGGGATATTTCCAGGTGAGTGGTGCTATCTCTTCTTTGAGTTTGTAAACTCATATTTCAAAGCGATGTGGATTAAATATGTTGTGAGTTATGAAATAGCATTTTAATTGCACAAAAATATGGATCGAGCATTTACTAATTCTTGGCTATTTACAAATAATTTAGAAAACGTGTTATGCAACGTATTATGAAGAAATATATGTAGATATCGTCTTGCAAACTGGTTTATGGAATGAGTTCGAGATGATTTGAGAAACGTTTTGTGAAAAACATTACAAAAAATTATATGACTAGTTGTACGAAATGATTTGAGAAATGCTTTATCGTAAGTATTTCTAGGGGATGAGTCTTGTTTATGGAAGGATTATGAGTTTTGGTTTGTGAACCCAATTGATGGTATACATTTGGTTTGGCTTTGTGGTTTTGGAGGATACTATTGTTAGTTTGTTGGTGCTCAATATCGCTGTAAACCCATTAAGGGATTTGTGGGTATGCATACCGATTTTAGAATATATCTTTGTAGGCCGAGCCACCAACATTGTAGGTTGAGACCTTGCCATGGGGGAATCTTGGTCGCTTTTTGTCACGAGCGTTATGTGTGACCATAGTTGGATTCTTGAGCACGAGATTGGTCAATGGATGGACCATTGGCACATGTTTTTGACGAGATTAGTCAATGAATGAACCATTGGCACGTGTTTTTGACGAGATTGGTCAATGGAATAGACCGTTGATGTTTTGTGTTGATATTATTGAGGGAATTTGTTTGTTGTAAAGATAAAACTTGTTTTTGACCTAGTACATATGCTATATTGAGAATTTCTAATAACTATGTAATTTTGTGGAAGATATAATATGTATTTGGCATTGTATGTATACGACCTACGATATCGAGAATAATGAGTATTGTAGGGTTTTACTACTCACGTGATCGCTTTGTTTATTGTGTAATTCATTGTTGTTTTTTATCGTAGCGTACAAATATTTGCTGGAAGTGAATAACTTATATTCGAAGTTGTACGTATATAATGAATCGAGAATATTGAGTTCGTTATAGTTTGTAAATATGCATAGTGAATGCTCGATCCGCTTAGAAGATATACGCACTACTCATTGAGCCGTGGTTGCTCACCCCTCTTTTTATTCCAATCTTTCCAGGTTTCCCAATAAGCAGCCAATAGAGCGAGAGCGATACAATGGGGACTTTGAGAGTTGGATTTTAGGTGGCGGCGTCCTTAGTGCGGAAGGACAATCGCGTCATTTCCCCCATACTTGATGGATTCGGGGTGTGACAAAAACAATCAGAAAAGAAGGCTATTTCTCTTTTGGAAAGAAATGAAAATCTAAAATTGTAGAAGTGAGTTCTGAAAATGAACAGAATAGTTGAATATATAATGAGGAAAGAATATACTTTTTCCCATTCGAAAATAAGTTAATTCTCATACAATTCTTCGTGTCCGAAAAACAGTTTATTCGATCACACCATTTCATATGTAGAAGGAGAAACTCAATCGCGAAACTTAATTTCCAAGCGGTTGCAAAACAAATAGAGCCTTAATCTATATCAATATCTCTAGACCCAAGAATATTTGGCTATGTTAGCCTAGAGATTAAATTTTTCTTTGCTTTATACGTACATTTTCAATTGTACAGCATGCACACTTCAATTTTCTTTAAATGTGAAATATTTGCAGTATCGACAGTTAAATTCTTGTATAAGTTCTTCAAAATAAATTTTAATTTCGTATTAATATTTCAGAATTTGATGAGCATAGGAAAGATGCATTATACTTTGTTTTGATCCAACACGTTGCTTATGCTTTATTCAGCATATGAAATTTGGTTTCCATGATATTTGTAAAAGATCAGGAATATTTCCATAATTCTTGTAAAAGATGAGAAAAATCATTTCATATTAACCTGAAAAAAAAAAATGGAAACCTCTTTTGGCATGAAGCAAAGTCCTGCCTTCATGGGAAAGTTCCTCTTCGTACAAGGATGTCGTCGTGGAAAGTAACCTCCATCCTGTTTCGCCACGTGCTTCAGGCCAACTGCAACAACGACCCCAATGTCCCCCTCGTGGTTTCGTGCCAGAAAAGCAGAGCATACCAATGATTGTTTCTACAAATTTTGTTAAACTTAAAGCAAAAATTCGAGAACAACTTAATATGAAAATAAGAAAAAATACCACCGACAAAGCTAATATAAGCCCACCGTAATACCAATGCCTTAAATTTTTGTCTTCCCAATACCTCTAAACTAGTATATTTAGAGAAAGGAATGTACTAACCTGACAAGACTATTAGTTATTTTTATTATTACACGATCTCACAATCAATTATTATGTTACGCAAAAACATACGATGATGATATGTAGATCTACGATTGAGATTATACATTTCCCGACAGATATTACGAGGAAGCATTTTCGTTTGGAGAACACCATATTTGACTTTGGAAAAAATATTTCGACGTTGTGGGGTTGGACAACCATCACATATTCAATTCGTGCTCGAGTTCGGGAAAGATACGAACGTTGAACCAGTGCTGATAATATTGAAATCACTTATGAAGTCCCTCTACTAACCAATTTGGTAAGGAAAGATGATGGCTTCACTAATTCACTAATAGATTACGCACCGCACCATAGGATAAATAAGACCTTACTGCGCTTAATCTTTCTTACTAGTTCCGGAGGAGTGCGGCAACATGGCTGCGCTAGGCAGCGAAGGGGCTATTGGAATTTGAGTAAGTACCACATGTATTTTGTGCATGTGAGCCTACTCTATCTCAATAATTAGATCATGTGATATCCACGTAATGCTCATATTATGCAATGTCTAAGATGGACTGGACTCATTCATAGATCCCGAGTGTATACAAGAAACTTTCTTAAATGGTTAATATCATCAAAAAATTTAAATTATGCCATGCGACACCAATACCCTAAAAACCTTTTGTTGTGTCGCTGAAAATTCTAAATTATGTCCGTTTATTGCCGATGATCAGCAATGGAAGATAAAGTGGCCATCATGAAGGCATCCATTACTCAACAAAACGGGTTGGATCCCGATTTAAAATCAGATCGGTCTCGGTTCTACCCTGTTCAAGACTCTAAATCGGAGGACAGGTCATCCGCAACGACGTTCCCATTTTTTTTTAAACCGGAAACCAAATCGATCCACATATGAACCGGTCAAGTAGGGTCAGTTCTTGAGTTGAACCGGTCTGGTTGCTCGTCCTTAGTCACAATTACCTCAATCAATATAATAAATTGGGATACTTGTGACAAAGAAAAAGTTTGGGATATTGGATACAAACTCAGGGGACTCCTGTCTTCGTTTCCGTTGTTTACAATTGACAACTTGACTCAACAGAAACTTCGATTACCAAAAAATCTTCAAAGAAAAGATATATCAGAAGAAAGGAATGAGAGTTATCTACTTATTTGGTTCCATTAATATAACAATGGGACTGTCAACGTAAGGAAGTTTTAATAGCTATCACGCATTTCGGCTTGAACGAGGTAATGCTAGTTATGGGGCAAAAGGACACCTGGAGTGCCATTATTTGTGTACGGTATTCACTTTAGTGCCAATATTTTTTGATCACTTAAGTGTCAAATCAAAGAAAAAATGATTACTTAAGTGTCAATTCTTGCCAAAAACGATCACTTAAACAAGACAGGTGGCATTTTTTTATTAATTACATGGCAATTTTTTAAAAATCAAGCCATGTGGACTTTTAAACTTAAAAATAAGTTAACTTTTTTAAAAATTGAAAATACCCAGAAAATAACCTAAAAGATAATAAAAAAAAAGTTGCACTTGCAGCGGTGGGTAGGGGAGTGCCCGGGGGGATCGTCAAGCCCCGAACCCTCACCAAGGCCTCGACGGGACGGCGAGGGCTGGTCGTGGCCTCACGACCCTCGCCGCCGCAACTACATTTTTTTAGCTTTTTTAAAAAAATTTAATATTACGTGGATTTTTTTTATTGATTTTTTTTTTTGCTGACTAGGATCCTCCAAACGAGCCACATATGCTTTCCGGCGAAGCTCACCGGATTTGGCACTGAAATAATCGATTTTCAAAAAATTGCCACGTAATTGATCAAAAAAAAATATATACCACTAAAATGAGTGTAATACACAAATATTAACATTTCATGTGTTATTTTGCTCTAGTTAGAGTGTTTGGTTTTGTCGGATCTAGGTATTGTGTTTTGGGCTCTAGATTTGATACCGAGGGTTCTAAGTCCAACCCTCATGGCTTCGAGCTCGAGTATCGAGGTACAAGGGCCATAGGTTATGACGCCAAGTACGGTCTCGAGGTCTTGGGTACAACTACCTAGTTCCCCAAACGGGGCACTAGTGTTACGAGTTCTTTCACCAGGGTTTTTGGCCTTTATCACCCCGGTATCGAATGCGACCGCTTACCATACTTGAGAAGGATGCGGAAGATAGATTTTTAGGAGGAATTCCTTTATATTTCGATATCTCTAGAAAAGAGTACATTGACCATATTTATAGGCTTTATTGGAAGATTAACTAAGGGAATAAGGTAAAAATAATATCAAATATAATCAATCAAGAATGTGCCACCATCAAATGAGATATATACATAATCTTGGAAGATATGCTGAATCAACTAAAATCATAATATCGCTAGCATAGCTTGAAATGCAAGGTGATTTGAAACAAATCAATTTGAGTTTGAAAAATAATCCAAACAGTGTCCAAAAAATCTTCGATTGCCATGAATTCAAATAGCAAAAATGGTTGAAGCCGGCGAGTGCACAACGTTGAGCATGACGGATTCGGTTGAAGGATGCACGTAAAGTACATGTGGTGGCTTCGGGTTTTCATTGACGACGAAATTTCAATATGTTGATGGTATGATAGCATCAAATTTGGTGGTAGGTTCCACTTCTCAAAATGAAACACTAAGAGTCAAGAATCAAAGGGGATACAACAAGCGGCCGATGAGGCCGGCTCACGAAATATTAACTAAGCGGCACGGCCTATATGGTGGCTTGAAAAATAGTTACTAA